>OX463773.1:2904222-3418154 GCA_949825005.1 Gasteruption jaculator | reverse complement strand
CTACTTTTTCCCGAAAGTTCCCAGATTTCTTCAACGAAGACCTAAAACTTTTCACGGCTTCTCAGAAAAATAAGAACCAAACTTGCAGATAAAAGTTTAACAATGATTCTATTTTTCAAAATTTCTTTATAACATATTTCCCCGCCGTTTTTCAAAAATTTATGTTTCAATAGATTCAGTCACTTTTCAGAACCGTTATAAAAATTTTTTTAACAAATTTCCCTGCCGTTTTTCAAAAATTTGTGTCTCAATCGTTTCAGTCACTTTTCAGAACCGTTATAAAAAGATTTATAACAAATTTCCCTACCGTTTTTCAAAAATTTATGTATCAATAGATTCAGTCACTTTTCAGAACCGTTATAAAATTTTTATAACAAATTTCCCTGCCGTTTTTCAAAAGTTTAAGTTTCAATCGTTTCAGTCATTCTTCAGGACCGTTATCAAAATTTTCTTGAAAAATTTCTCAGATATTTCCGAACATTTCCAAAACGTCTATGCACTTTCCTCAAATTGCTACCGAGTATTCTGTTATTTTTCAATTTTTCCGACCCCCTCTTAAATTACTCCACATTCTTCCAATATTTCTCATCACTTTGGTCTGATGTCAAGTTTTTCAAAATTACTATGCAGCTTCTGGGAATTTTTCTAAAAGATTCAAAAGGAATATCTGACAACTTTTCTTTCTACTTCTCATTCTTCTTCTTCTTCTTCATCTTTTTCTACCTCCGTGACGGGAGATAGCAAATGGACACTTGCAGTCCAGCAGTCTATTGATTGCAGCTTTTAATAGACGGCTATTCGAAGCAATCCCTTATCTGTTATCGATCCCTTGAATTATTTTGTTAAACACTGCGAAAATGCGAAATGTCTGGGGAAAACGCGTTACTCTGCGAATTTTACGGGTCAGGAGGTCACGGAATTTCTTTGTCCAGTCAATCCCTTAAGTTCATCAACTAATTATTCATTTTTGAATCGTCTAATTTTTCCCCAAAACCTAGCAAAATTTCCAATAACGTCCAGTCAATATCGATTGATTAACTAATCATTTTTGAATTTTCTCATTTTTGCCCAAAACCTAGGAATATTTCTGCCAACGTTTTACGAAATAAGGTAAAACGATATTATTTTTTTTCTTGTTCCAGAATAAAAAGAGGAACAGTTTTAATTTAAAAAAAAAAGGTGAACTCAAATATTGGTGTATTCGTATCTTGGTAAACCTTTGAAAATTATATTTTACAGATGCAGTTTTTTTCCCTAATTTTTATATCCCTAAATTTCAATATTTTTATTTATTTATATTCAATTTAATTATTTATTTATATCCCTAAATTTCAAGGTTATGTTTTTGTCCTTTATTCAAATTCCGAGGCTAAAATACTGAGAATTTGAATCTGAATTAAAATGAACTTTGAGGAAATTTCATTTTACTTATTTTGTGACATTATAAATTTGTTATTTTTTTTATCTCCAGTTTTTGTTTATTAACAAATGGATTGAGCGGAAAATAATTAACGAGCTATACAAAGAAATAGATTTACCAGCAAAAAATGCAAGTATGATTACCAGAAAGAAGAGAATAAAAATAGAACAGGTTTGTAAAATCATCCAGAAAATTAGTATGCAAATTTGAATAGTTGAAAAAAAGTTTAAAAGTGAGGTTTTGTTTCAAAGAAAAAAGTATAAGTTGTAGAACCTCGAAAAAAGATAAAAAAAAGATTGTAGTAGAACTTCGAGGTCCAAATGAAGTTCGGTGCTGTGACTCAAGAAATTCCCGTTTGAGTCTTTTCGTGCGAAATCGCTTCGAATGAAAAAAAAAAAAAGTCCAGATTTGCGTCATTCAAAGTACGGAGCAACTTTTCGAAAATGAAAAGAATAAATAAAGAAATAAATAAATGAAGAAATATGAAAAATGAAAAGCAAGGAAGGGGAGGGAAGGGGTTGGAAGTTAAAAGAGGGGTAGTATATTATAGATGCACAAACGATGTAAAGTGTCTACGTACCTACTTGACATCACAAGCCGCGTTAAAACAAGGCACATCTCGGTGAGCACTTACATATGCTTAAGTAGTAACATCACACCGGCAGTCAGCCAATCACATTCAATCACGGTCACACTTTTTACAAACACGACTTTTGGCAAGTGCATCAGTTTTTCTGTCAATGGTCGTCCACCATTTGAGAAGAATCCCTCTCGTATATGAGTAGCTGAAGAGAGATCCTTCCTTCTCTTTTATTTCAATTTCAATTTCAATTTCAATTTCAATTTCAAATTTCGATTTATTTTGAAAATTTCAAATTTCTATACGATCTAAGATTGAAAATGTCAAACTTCAATTTCGAATTTAAATCCCAAATTTTAATTTGAATTAGTAATTTCAAATTTCGACTAATTTTGAAAATTTCAAATTTCTGTGCGATTTAAAATTGAAAATGTCAAACTTCAATTTCGAATTTAAATCCCAAATTTCAATTTGAATTTACAAGTTCAATTTCAAATTGTTATTTCAAATTTCTATTCCAATTTCAAACATCAATTTCGGATTTCAATATGGAATTAGAATTTCAATTTAAAATTTATGTTCGAATTTCAATCTTAATTACAATTTCAAAACTCAATTTCGAATTGACTGGACCATATTTGACGTGACTGAACTTTACCTGATTGCACTTGACTTTACCTAATCTGATCTGATCTGACTTGACTTTACATTGCTTGACTTTAGATTTTTCAAAGGAGCAAACATTTCCTTGAACCGACACATTTTGTTACATAACAAAATAATTCGTTTTTTAATTCCACAAACTATTTACGTGGAATATTAAAGAGAAGTAAGATAATTGTCCTGAACCAGACTAAAAATTTCTTATTCGAAATAAATAAAATTCAATTTAATTTTTAATTTTCGAAATAGATAAAGTAAATTTAAATTAAATATTCATTTTCTTGAAACTGATAGTTTTTCGATTCAATATAATATTTAAAAATAGAAAAATAGAATGATAGTTTTTTTTTCATAGAATAATATATTGTATTTTATAAAAATAATAATTTCATTTCCAAAATAAATGAAATTAAATAGAACATTTAAATTGTTTTTTTTTAAATATAAATTGGTGGGTTTTTCATTTGAGGAAAATATTATTCAAAAACAAGAGAATATTTTCTTCGTGAAAGATCGTATTTTTCTCAAATTCCAATAATTATTTTTTTTTAAAACAAAATAAGTCTCAACGAAATATCCAGTAGCGGTTTTTTCGGTTCAAGGAAATGTTTGATGAAACAAGGAAATTCCAAATTGTTCGTGGAGGAAAAAACATTTTTGTGGATCGAAAGAACTATTGCACGAAGCGTCATCGAAAATTCTCTCATATTGACGCTGCTGCACTTTGCATGACTGGTGCCTTCATTTATCGAATGCACTTTGTGTAAACAACATGTTACTATTCAAGAAAACGGGGCAGTTGCGAGGCATACGGCGATGATTTCAGTCTCGTGACAAACTGAACAATGGTATTGAAGAGCAGACAATGGCATCGAATATACAAAAACTAATTGTCAAAATCTGGTTATCAAACCCTTCGCTGTCGGTGATACATATACCCGCAAAATGATCGGGTCACTTTTGCTACATGGCGCGTATGTACGAATTTTAATTTTTAGTTTCAATTTATTGTTTTGATTTTGACTTTCAATTTTCAATATTGATTTCAAGATAAACTTTCAATTACGAGTTTCAATTTCAGATTCAAATTTCCAATTTCAATTTAAGCATCGACTTTCAAATTTCAATTTCGGGATCGAATTTCAATTTCAGATTCTAATTGCAAATTTGAATTTCAGATTTGAATTTTGAATTTGAATTTCAGATTCTAATTTCCAATTTCAATTTCAGCATCGACTTTCAAATTTCAATTTCAGATTCGAATTTCAAATTTCAATTTCAGGATCGAATTTCAATTTCAGATTCTAATTGCAAATTTCATTTTCAGATTCTAATTTCCAATTTCAATTTCAGATTCAAATTTCCAATTTCAATTTCAGCATCGACTTTCAAATTTCAATTTCAGGTTCGAATTTCAATTTAAAATTTCATTTTCAGTTTTCATTTCGATTTCAGTATCAATTTTCAATTTCAAATTTCGATTTCGATTTCAATTTCAAATTCAAATTCAAATTTCAAGTTTTACCATTAATTTCAAATTTCGATTTCAATCTACTTTTCGTTCGACAGCGAAGGGGTTAATTAGCAGGGCGACTGTCGAATTTGGACTGTTCCTGTTTTCAATGTTTCAGCCAAATGCCAATAATCTCTAACTAGTGCTTTCTCTCATCTTTAAAGCATATTCTTGCTTCCATCAATTCCAAATGACTTTTAGTGAAATTGTAATAATAATGATAATAACAACAAAGGTAATGATAGTGGTACTGGTATTGGTAATATTACTACCGGCAGTAATAATAATAAGAATAATAATAATAACTACATAGGAATAGTAGTACTAGTAATTAGTAGCAACAATAATAGCAGTAATAATAATAACAATAATACTAACAATAATAATATATTTTTTTGTCTTTCAATAAATACCCTTTGCAAAGATTCTTATCATTTTGTCACATATTTTATAACAAATTAAAAAATCTATTTTATTAAAATGATATTTTATACCAACGGCAACCTCTATGAAAGATAAATATTCGAATATATTTAGCGACCCCACTGGGGTCTGAGACGCCTCAGCATAGTTTAGCTCCAATTCTAGCTGCTTTATAGCAAAAATATTTTAAAATTCATCTTTTTATATTGCATATTATATTTTCATAAAACAATTTGTATTATTTGTTAAAAGAATATTTAACAATTATCATAAAATTTTTTCAAATTAGAAAAGTCAACGGGTTTCATGTAATTCGAATTTTTATCAGTGGGGTCCCAAAAATCCCAGTTCTAGCTACGTTACTCGGTTAAAATGTACCGGCTAAAGTTAAATAATAATTAAATTGATAACAATGTTAACAATTTTTAATAAATAGTCACGGTGAAAATAATGATATTATTATAATTATTTACTACTACCACTACCACTACCAGCACCACTATTGTTACTACCACGTATCACTACTATCACCATCGTCATTATCATCATTAAAATTATCATTATAATAATCCATGGATTAAAACAAATAGGATATTCAAAACATCAAACATTATTTCTTTCTTTTTTTTTTTGGTTGTTGTTGATACATTCGATCGATCGCCGTAGCTCTCGACGGTTTTTGCAATTCTGTGAACACACATTGTAGTTTGAAGAAAGAAGAAAAAGAAGTGGATGAGAAAAAAAGGAAAACGGAAAAAGAACCGAAAGAAAGTCAAAGAAAGACGCGACCACCTTTCGACGAATCGTCAAAAGCGAGTCCCGAAAAACGATGTCGCGGAAATCCTGCTAAAACTACGGTCCAAAAAGGAAAATTAAAAAGAAAAAGGCAAAGGCTGGGGGTGGAAAATGGAAAAGAGGGAAAGGCTGGATTTTCCAAGCAAATAATTTTCGAAAAGGGAAGGAGTCGTTTATGGTTTCTTTGACTTTCAACCCTCTCTTCTTTCCTTTCTCTTTTTTTTGCCTTTTTTTTTTAATATTTATAACAAATTGCGTCTTTTTTTTAGAGTACAAGATGACAACAACAGTGTAGAAACAAATTGTTGAGTTGTAATAAATAAATAAATAAATAAATATATTTACAAAAAAAGAGAAAGGAGACGCGGGGAATGAAAAATTCCGCTCTGTCCAGACAGGGGGTGGTGATACAGGAGAAACGGGGGTTGGAGTTCGGGGTTAATTCAAAACACGCAGAAAAGGGGGCGTAGGAGAAAAGAGAAAGACAAGCGAGTATGTTTTTGTACGTACAAATATAAAAAAAGAGAAAAGAAAGTACAGGTGGTTTGGCAGGTGAGAGGGTGGTTTTACGTGAAAGACGGGAGAAAACAGTATGAAAAGAGAGGTGAGAGAAACTAAAAAGAAACGAGAAAGAGAGAGATAAAGCAAATGGCAAGGGGAGACTATGGTTGCTCGGCCTGGGATTCGAATGAAAATTTAAAGTGACATTTTGTGGCCAAAAACATGGCACACGAGTGCGACAGTTCGTACGAATTGGTCTTACGTGGGAGGAAAAAAATAATTTAAAAGTATTGAAAATGTGGAAATAAATGTTAATCATCGAACTTTGATCGTAATAAAATTCAAAGAAATCTAAAAATCCACGTTAATATTAATTTTCGTTATTATTAAAATATTAATTAAATTAAGTAGTAGGCTATTATTACTTATATTATTATTATTCTTTTACAATAATATATTTATATTGATATATTAATATTCAATAATAATTAAATATTGAAAATAAAATAGCGCAGCCCCAGCGATGCAACCGGTAGACTGACGCAACTCTATCAAGAGAGGGTTGCGTTTTGGGCATATACGATATGCGTGCGACAAAATTCCAAAATTGTCACTTTTTTTTTCCACCCATGTGTAGGAAATATTCACAAAATCGCACGCACCCCTATATATTTTCTTTTCAGCCGCATAATGTCACTTTAAATTTGCATTGGAATCAAAGGGTGGACAATCACAGCCTCGCCTTATGAGAATGAACGAATAATCAAGCGATCGAATAGAATGTGAAACTTAATGAGAGAGGATAAACTTATTGTAGTAACGAAAAAAATACTGACCTCTGTAAGCCTTTGTTAATGGCAAGCATGGCCTTGCCAGTGCTAAAACAAAATACAAAAGAACAACGTAAGAGAGAGGTATTCCGGATCGAGTAAGCCAAAATACTGGAATCGACTTTACAATTTGATTCTCTTTTCTTTTCTTCTTTATTTCCTTTCGATTTCAACGTTATTCGAAATTTTAACGCAAAGGTACCGACTTCACCTCACTGGACTTTACGTTACTTGACCTGACTTGACCTGACTCGACTTGATCTGACCTGACCTCACCCGACGTGACTTGACCTGACTCGAATGGGCTGGACTTGACTTGATTTGACTTGACTTCGCTATGTTTCTCATTATTTACTTTGTTGGACATGATTCGACTCGACCTCATCTGACGCGAATGGGCTGGACTTGACTCGACTTGATTTTGCTGCGTTTCTTATCGCTTACTTTGTTGGACTTGACTTGACTTGACTTGACCCGAACTGACTCGAATGGGATGGGGCTTGATATTGACTTTGTTTTGTTTCTTGTGTTTTACTTTCTTGGACTTGATTTGACTTTACTTTATTTCATTTATTTTCTTCACTTTGTTGGACTTGACTTGAAAAGAATTGACTGGACGCGACTTGAGTTGATTTGACTCGACTTGACATGACTTTGCTATTCGTGACTTTAATTGACTTGATTTGACCCGAACTGACTCGAATGGGATGGGGCTTTATATTGACTTTGTTTTGTTTCTTGTGTTTTACTTTCTTGGACTTGATTTGACTTTACTTTATTTTATTTATATTCTTCACTTTGTTGGACTTGACTCGAAAAGAATTGACTGGACGTGACTTGACTTGACTTGATTTGACTCGAGTTGACGCCGTTCAACTTGGTATTGTTCCATTTTAATTTACTCTACTTGACTTTGCTTTATTTTGAATCTGCTTGACTTGAATCGACTTTCAATGACTCCTTTGTTTCGGATTTCTCTTCCAAACCTTTTCTACCGTATCTTTGACCGAGCAAAAGGCTGTTTCTTATCGTACAAAAATTTTATCTCGTCTCCGGTCGCCCATAGGAAAACATATCAAGCGGAACTCAAAGTACTGCTACTGTACGAAGTGGATGGAATAACGGGAAGAGGATTTTGCAATTTGATCTTCCCTTCTTCCCTCCTTTTCGAAATTCCTGGGAAGTTTTCGAAGGGAATTGATTTTCCAAAATTGCGAAATCAAATTACAAGACCAAAAGGGATACGTGCGGTTGTTTTTGAAAAGAGAAAAAGGGAGGGGGGCAAAAAGCAAGCGAGCCAATTGACGTTGTTTCCAATTTTTTTTTTCCAAAAGAGCGAAAATAAAAATAAAATAATAGTAAAGTAAATGAACAAAAAATAAAGAGACAAATCAACAAACAAACAAATTAGTGGCGAACGAATCTCTCTCGTGTGAAACCTGTGCTGTTTCCGGTTGAAGAGGACGAAATTGATATCGTCCAAAAAAAAATGAAGGGGGTGAGGGCACAAAAAATGTTCCATCAACCCTCAAGCGCAGATTGAAAGTAAGAAAAGAGAGAGAGAGAGAGAGACAGAGAGAAAGAGAGAGAGTCTGGGTACTGTACAGGAGAGGTCTGTAATTCGTGGTCCGTTCGTACGATGAGAAGAAAAAAAATACAGGTCAAGGTTCGACCGACCAAAAAAAGCAATAAGTCAGAAAAGAAAAAAAGAAAACCAGATTGTATATCGTCGAAAGCAAAAAAACTCAGCTTCTATCGTTAACCCCTTGCGGACTGGTCTCTCAGGGTTGCTGGAATCCATCCCCTTGTTGAGAAACCAAATTTTTTTTTTCGGTCTATGGGATACTTTGGAAATTACGATTTCATCCATTGGCAGCAACCCCAAAGGAGAGTAAAAAAATTGTTTTGAAAAAAGATAATTGATAATAATTATTATAAACGTATATTTATGATAATAAATGTGGAATATGATAAATGTAATAATATAAATATATATATATAAGTATATGCAATAGTAAATAAATATACATAATAAAGTGACCTGTATATATAGATATAATAAAAGAATATATTGCCGGTCCGCAAAGGGTTAATCTACCCACTTTTGACGGTGTTTCGATGTCTTTCTTGTTCTCTTTCGTTATAAATTTTTCCTCCATGAAAGAAATTTGTAAACATGTGAAACATAAAAATGTGTTATAATAATAATAATAAAAATAATAATAATAATAATAATAATAATAATAATAATAATAATAATAATAATAATCAAACTCATTTTCGACCCCTAACACCCGAAATAAGGGATTTTCCTTGGGTACCAAGGGTCACACATTTTCGCCACGTGCTAAAATCCGGTGGAAATACATACGCATGATGATGGAGAAAAATAAGAATAAATTATATGAAATTTCATAGTTAATCAATAAATCAACAATATTATCGAATTTATTTCCTTTGTTGGTTTACGAGTATATTTTGTAAAAAAAAAAAAAAGAAAAAGAAATAACTTGTGCGCCAACTATCAATTCTAAATTCATCATTTATTGTAAAAAAATATTATATTTATATTAATTATTTATTGAATAATAATAAATTGATTATACTTAATTTATTATTTGTAGACAAGAAATTGTGATATATTTAATTATAATTTTAAATATAGTATTCGACCAACAAAAGAAATAAATTATATTGATAAAAATAAAGCCAATAATAATAATAATAATAAAAATATTAATAACAATGATAATAAGAAGAAGAAAGGGAAGAAGACACATGACGTATATATTTATCCCTTAGCTGGTTTATTGGGGTCACCGACACCCCAGTCTAATTCAGTTCCAATTAAAGCATCTTTGCAGTACCAAGATTCTGCAATTATTTTTCTTACTAAATATTGCATTTTTATTTTTAAAAAATAATACCATGTATACGTTGAATTAATATTTAACAACAATTACAATTTTATAAAACTACGTTAGCTACGTTATTCTGGGCCAGCTAAGGATTAAACCCCGCCTTTCTTCGGGTCAAAATTAACCCCTTTGATTCACCTAGTTCGGGGAGGGTAAAAAGAAATTTGGAAATAGTTCCAAAACCGGCATATGCTCCACCGTTTGGGCACGTGAGCGAATAATTCGAAAACTGAGTGTGCAAAAATATTGAAACTCATAAATAGTAACACAAAATGAAAAAAAAAAAAAAATTTTTTTCTTAATCAAAATGGAAACCAAAAATGATCCGATAACTGAAGGAATAATAATGATAATAATTAGTACGAACGATCGATCGATCGATCCTGTCAAGATCTTTGGGTAGAGCGAGTAGAGGCGAGTAGTAGTAGGTACCTGGATAGTGGCGACAGTGGAATGTACCTGAAGCGGCCGGTCGGGTGGTGGATCGGGCCGCCGAATCGGCGGGTGGCCTGCGGCGCCAGATAAGCGGCTAAGGGCGGCAGTGCCTTGTTGTTGTTGCTCGGGTTGTTGGCGAACTTGACGGTGATCGGTTCGGAGGAACCTTTTGGAATGGTGCCGTTCAGTTCCTGAATGGCTCGTTCGGCTTCCACGCGTTGATCGAATCTTATGAAGCCAACACCTTTTGATAATCCTGACCATCAATGACCACGTTACCACCGTGCAAAAAACACGAAAAATCGCTCTTGTTAGTTCCATCGCAAACGTTCTTATCCTACGTCTTACCAAAACACTACCATCTTTGGATGGAAAAGAAATGATAAATAATGGAAAAACAAAAGAAACCTCCAACGGCTCGGAAATCCTATTGTTGTCTTATAAAATTTGCTATAATTACAGTAACGGAATTCCCCATGCAAAATAGATTTGCTCGTTTAGGAAAAATCGCGACTTCGAATTGGCCAAGAGTCCCAGAAAAAATCTTGGATTTTGCTAAAAAATACCTCCAATTTCTCGTTGCAATCGAAAACTCAAAGTTTTGCAATCGTGAAAATAAATATTAAATATTAAACTTTTGATGTGATTGAAGCCAAAAAAATAAATAAAAATACATATTAAATGTTATAAAAAAAGAGGAGAAAAATAGTGTCGCAAAAAGAAAATTTCAGACTGAACAGGTGAAAGTAAATATTAAATATTAAACTTTGAACATGATAAAAGCATAAGAAAAGAAAAAAAGATGATACAAAATAAATATTATAGAAAATAGAGAAAAAAATAACTTTCCAATTATTTTTCTCCCCGTACAATACTTTTGTAGTATTTGTGTATTTTTGAATTTAATTAAGAAATATAGTACACTACAAAAATTATAATATATTCGCTTGGCCTTTGTGACAAATTGTGCAAAATCCTACTTAATCAATTTTAATTTCAAAGTTATAGAGAAACGTATAAATTGTCAATCATTGTTTGGATTTCCCAAAAATTCTTCATGAATGTTGATGAAAAAGAACATGTTCGACGAATATGCTACTATATTTGTATCTCATTGAAAACATTAATTATGCCTGTAAATCCAAAATCAATACCGATGTGTTCCAAAAATGACATATTTAAATATGCAAATTTCAAGATTGCAATAATTATAAATTTTGCAATTGCAATTAATGAATATATATTCAAATTTCTTGTTGTTATTACCATGGCTGGAATTTGATTGTGTATGACGAGCATATAAATATTTCTCTTAATAAGGGTACACAACAATTTTCAAATATTTCAACCGAACAAAAACCATGAAAAATTCTAATTTTTTAACGTCATAGATCATATTTTTTTAATGAAATATACGTCAATCTTTTAATTAAAATTAACATAAATAATTATCTTTTCGTATTATTATATTACATAATGTAATATAAATTTCATTGCACTTAAAATAAATGAAGAATTATATCGTAGCAAATTTGAATGAATATTATTGCTATTTTTTAAACAGTAAACAATAAATTATTGTGAATAATAAAAATTGAATTTTAATTTTAAAAAGTATTAGCTGGAGCAAAGACCTTTCAATTTCCTATTTTTTAGCATCACCTTCGATAAAAGTCGCAACTTTTCCTTTGGATTATAAAAAATTTTCTTTCTGTTCGTTAAATTTTCTTATCAATTTCCTCTGATTTGGGAGACCGTTGAAAGTTTTTATGCGATTTTTTCCGGAAGTCAAGAAGTCGTGTCAGAATTAAATACATCAACAGAGAGAAACAGAAAAAAACACTTTTTTTTAAATAACTTTTATATTTAATTTCATGAAATATTCATGTCGAAATCTAATTCTATAATAAATTTCTATATAAAATTAACCAAACTTAAGAAATTTGTCACATAACCAAGATTCAACAAGAATTTTCCCTGAAAAAAAAATTTTATGCTATATATGTATATGTATATATTTTTATAACATTTCGAATATTGTAAACACTATTATTTAAAATTTTTGTTATATCCATAGACCAAAGTGCAGTTGTCATAATAAAAATCACCCCACATCCAATATAGTCAGTCCAAATCTAATCGACTCCGTCACGACTTTTTGACTTACCGGAAATGCAGCGTCACAGAATGGATAAAACTAGTCTACTTATGTTATTACACATTATTCTATGATTAAAGACTAAGAAATGCCCGCTATGCAGTGGCTTGTCGACCCCACCCCCTCTGTACGATACGCCGGAAAACGAAAGCGATTCGAGCAATTGCAGTTGCATGTGACAGTGCAACGAATAGTGCATCGCGCGACGGTTGCACCGCGAATTATGCGAGTTTCCCCCAAAATCGGATAAAATTGACAAAATAAAAAAAAAAATTCTTCGTTTCTCTTCGATGCTACTTTTCAATCGGAAGACACAGACAACCTGAGTCGACAAACGGAGAAATCCTACTTTTTTTTAAATCCCAATTTTCATTTTAATCAATAATAAATTTTACGAAAAACCGATTCGCCAAAAATGAATTTTAATAAAGCTTCGAAATATTTATACCAAATTTCAATAAGTATTTTAGAATTCTTTTTCGGGTTTTCTCTAAATCTGGAAAATCGGAATCGTTTAAATTATAAATAAACATTTTTTTAATTTTTCAGAACTTGAACTTCTATTTTTTTTTAAATTTTAATTCCATTCTCAAATTCCAATTTATCAAATATACGATTTTAAAATATAACCGACTACGAATTATGAACGATTATAAATTACGAGCGATTTCCCGTAAAATTCACAGACTTGCTGTGATTCCAAAAAGTCCCCGGTATTTCCGGGCTCTCGAAATTCTTACTATCGGTTCGATCGGTTCCAAAAAATCGCCCGATGGCGTCTATTCCCCCGATTCGCGAAAAAAATCGGCATTTCCCCTTGTTCTTTCTCTATTTCAAGCTACGATCGACCGTCATCGTCGATGACGACGTTGTGATGACCACGGGGGACCAAAGACGAGAAAAATAAAAAAATAAATAAAAAAAATGCTGCTAAACTATCGGCGACCATGCAAATTCGTATAATATGTAATAATAAATACGTATGAGAGAAGCTTGTGGCTCGGTGCGCCTTAAATATAATTACTGACACAGATACATATGACGTACATACACAACCGTGTGTATATTAAAGTTTCATGTGTATCTATTATTTATAGATATCGACATGTGTCATCATTCGAATCGAACCTTTATCGTGAAATTTCCGTTCTATGTATCCAGAGAATGTGGTAATTTTGTTTCTCCCATTTGTTTTTACTTATATTTTTATATTTTTCAAATATTTTATTTATTTTATTTTGCAGCTAATAATTTAAAAAGTGTATTGATCTCAAACGCAATGCGAATTTTCATTTTCTAGTATCCAAAAATTAGTACAAAAAAAATAATAAATAAATGAATAAATTAAGGAAATTCGTGATTTTCATATTTAACAGATTTGCATTTTTCCATATTTAATTAAAATTAACATAAATAATTATCTTTTTGTATTATTACATTGCATGATGTAATATAAATTTCATTACACTTGAAATAAATGAAGTATTATATCGCAGCAAAATTGAATCAGTATTATTGTTATTTTTTAAACAGTAAACAACAAAGTATTGTGAATAACAAAAATTGAATTTTAATTTTTAAAAGTATTAGTTGCAGCAAAGACCTTTCGATTTCCCATTTTTTAGCTCTCTTGGTAATTGTACAACGACCACTTTAATTGCTCCCCAAAGGTGTGCCCATATCCGCAAATGGATTAATATAATCGCGGCTAATTTGCGAGACCCTATATAAAAAATGACATGTAACATAGAATCAGGTAAATACGATGAACAGAAAAATCATCAATTTGAGCCGCCACCACCGAGAAGAAAATTGATGGAGCAATGTGAATTCAGTGGCTCTTTGTCAAAACCATTGAGGGAGTGTAATGTAGTTTGTTTAAATAATGGAAATCTTTTTTGTAGACCAAGACGTTGTGACGGAGTCATTTTTCCCGAAATGCAGATATGTAGCAAGGGAAGCGTGGAAGCATTTCGCAGGGGCAGTGTCCTGCGAGAATCTCCACCCCCCAAAGACTCGCGAAGACACGCGCTGCGGAGAGACGCCGGTAGGGGGTCTCTCGCGACTTCGGCGTACCCGCGGGTAAAGCGCGAGCCGAGAAACAATAAGAGGAGCTCCCGGATCGACCGGAGAGCATTCCGACTCGAGCTCGAGCGACACTCAAGTATATACGAGAGTGATCAGCCAGAGTGAGAGTACACCAGGTAAAGGGTTAGAAGCGGCTTTATGGTTGGGTAATACCGACCATATTCTCTCGTAGCTAGAAAATCTCCTTAAGTTGGGTGAACCGACTTGGAGGTTATACCTGTTGGGTAAACCGACGGGTTTAGATAGGAAGACCTTTTCAGGTTATCCTGTTGGGTAAACCGACGGGTCTCGTAGAAGATTTAGGATACTCCTGGCTGGGTAAACCGGCCTAGATCCTCGCAGAAGGGTTGGGTGAACCGACACTTCAGGCACCCCGTTGGGTCAACCGACGGTCCACAGTTAGGGAAAAGAATCCCTAAGGAACTGGTTGGGAGAACCGACCATCCTCAGGGAAGAGATCATAGAAATCTCGTGGTTGGGTCACACCGACCTAGAGGTTACGCTGTTGGGTTAACCGACGGCACCAGAGTCGCAGTTAGACTTCTTCCAGGAAGAAAGGCTCCTGGAAGAAGAGGTTAGGAAACGAGAACTTGCCGTACGCTGGGTAAACCGGCGGCCCTAGAAACCTGGTGGCGGAATCCCCGGTGGTCAAGGAAGATCACCAGGTTAGTTTGCACAGCGGTGCAAAATAAACTTGAATTTCCCGCGTTTTTGTAGATATTTTTGAATAATACCGCGCACGGAATTCTCTAGGGAGAATCTCCGTGAATTGTAAGATTATAAGCGCGCCAATTTCAAATGAGCGAAGTTTGGAATCGGCGATTATTGTAAAAAACCGTGTATTTAAAAGTCTTTCAAGAATATAGAAGCATTTTTTATTGTTTTGTTATTGTTTAAACTTGTCTACGGCGATTATTTCCCTTATTTAACCCTGGCCAAACTACCTACACTGGGCTGAGAGGCTAGTTAAGACCTCCAAAGGGAATATCCAGCAGAAGGATACGGAGGCTCGCCGTGCTTCGTCTTGGAAAGATTCAACGAAGGATCTGTGGTATCAGGAAACCACTCTCGAATTTGAAATTAAAAAGACGAAGTTTCGTTACAACGTTGTTAAGAAAAAAATGGTACATACTCTGTGACAGTTATTGGATAACGTATGGATTGGAAACACGCTACGTTTATGAAAATTATGAAATAATTAATTTTTTGTATCTTTTTTTTCTTAATTATTTTTTTTACTTAAAGATAAAAATTCGCATTGTATTTGGTATCATTCGACTTCTTAAATGCCCAATTACAAAATAAAAGAGTGGAAATTTGGAAAATCATCAAAACTTGAAAGAATTATATTAAAAACAAACAGAGGAAAAAATTGCCCCGCTCTGTACACATAATAATTATATAGTATACATAATAAATAACATACTAATAAATATATATATATATTTGAAGTATGTATGTACGCATATCGTCGATCCGAGTCCGATGACAAAACTACCCCTTATGTATTACGATTCCTTAGATAAAACTATATATAATTTATGAATAATAATAAATTGATATTATATGTATAGATATTTTGTTCACTCACTTGTATCATTAATATTGTCTATCACGGAGTAACGAGAACGTGCGGAAAAAGAGAGAGAGAAAGAAATACTCTCGATTATAAAGATCAACAACCGTAATAATAACAATAACAATAACATTAACAATAATAAGAAATACCAGTATCAATATAATAACGATAATCAAAATAACGATAACGATAATCACAATCGTGATAATAATAATAAAAACGATAACAACAACGATAATAATAATAATAATAATGATAACAATAATAATTGTAATAATAATGGCAAGAGTTATACACTGTAATAAAATATCGTAAGGGTTAAAATATTTGATAAGAACGAGAAGCCTGATAAGAAATAATGGTAATAAGAAGTAGCGGTGCTGTTGTAAAGGAGGATGTTGGATTTGTTTTGTCAAAATGTACATAATATATATTTTTGAAAAAAATATATATGTATGTATTGTAGAATCAATAGCAATGCAAGGAAAAACAAAAACCGTAAATGTCGTCATCTGTACCATCATTTTTATGTTATTAAATATTTCTGTTACTATTGTTATTAATTTTTGTATTACAATTGTTATTATTAATATGATAATTATTATTACTGTTATTGTTATTTTCATTATCATCATAATTTATATTACCATTACTAACATCATCTCATCAATATTATTGTCATATTCAATAAAACGTAATATGTGATTCAATGCAAATTAATTAATTTATTTATCTTAATTTATTTAATTGCAAGAACCAAAGCAAAAAAGAAAAATGCACGCGCCATCTCTTTTTTTTTGTATCCTCTAAATTTCTTTTTCTTTTTTTCTTAATTTTTAATTTTTGATTAATTGATTTCTTTTTTTGATAACTAGGAGAAAAGAGGGAAAAGAAAAAAATGATGATTTACGTACCGGGCAAATTGTCTCCGCCGCCAGTCACAAATTGTCGTACTAAACAGAAACGGAAAAAATCATATCTCGTTAAAAAGTCAACAAATGCGTACGTCTCTTTCTATTTTTTAAACTTATATTTTTTTTTAATTAATTTTTTTCTATCCTCGAATTTTTTTCCGGCTACTCGCCCCTAATTCAATGCCACTCTCGCGAGATAAGAAATAAACCGATTGTAATAAAAACGATACGTCGCGAAAACGGAGAAAAACCATTTTTCGTAAAATTCGCTAAGAAAATTATAATTATTAATAAAATTCCGACGAAAAATAATAATAATATTACGTACAAAATCATTTAGATATTTATTTACGTGATTTATTATGTAGTAGAAATTTCACAGAAATTTTTGACTACGTAAAATTTAAAAAAAAAAACATTAAAGTTAATTAATTGAATAATAAGTAATATTAAAAAGAAATTAACTCCAATTTTATTGAAAATATTTTGCGTCTATTATTTTAAATATTGTGTTTGTACAGAAATTTCTATAATTTAGGAACGTTTTATTTTTTTTACACGTTTGGACCTTTTTTTATTTTCTCAGAAAATTTTTGAAAATCATTTTTCTTCGCGTGCAAATAAAGAAATATCCGCGAACAGGATTTGAATGAGAGGCGAGCGAATTGCCGTTGAAATTTGATGCTTAATAATACAAAATTACGTGTAATGGAAGAGAAAAAAAAATCAAAGTCGTTCCCTCTTCTATAATTTTTTTTTTTAATTTTGGAAATTTCTTTTCAAATAATTTCGCAAAAACGCGTCGCCGTTGGGGATCGTAAAAATGCGTCAGCGGAAAAAAAAGAGAAAAACAAGACGGTTTTAAAGGGAATGCAAAGGAGGAAGAGAGAGACAGAGAAAACATAAATTATTTTGTAAAAAATGACAATTATTCACTTTGCCTGAATTTTGCTGGAAAAAATCCTGCCCACATCCTTTTATTACGCAAGGAATATTTAAAAGGGATGCCGATTTTTTGTTTTTTAAAAAATAATTCGAAACATCGAAAATCTACTTATTTTTGGAAGGGATCGTTAATTAAATTTTTTATATTAATAATAATAATAATACAAATTCTAATAAAATCAACATAAATATAGAATATAAATGATTAATTAATTACTGGTTAATAAATGGACCATTAATTGATAAATAATTTGATGAAAATAATTCTTTATTTTTATTGACTTTCGCGTATTTTAAATTAAATGCCTACGAAATACATTAAATATCGTATTTCTCCTGTTTCTAAGATCGATAAAAATTCATTAATATTATTATTTTATTTTGGGGAAAAAAGGGGATCTTCTCTTTAAACTAAATAATTAACAAAAAAAATCGGCATCCCTTCCAGTCTATGCGGGGACCGTGACGTGACGCTACTTTTTACAAAAATAAGTAGTTCCGCAATAGTAAAATTTATTACACATCCCATCCCCAATGTTGACTCATTAAATCAAAAATGGTGGAAAAGGGAAAAAATGGACACGATTAATTTTGCCCCGTAATTTTGCCTGAAAACAAAATTTCGTGTTTCCAATTGTTAAAAAAAATTTCATATTTTCCAAAATTTAAGAAAAAAAAGTGTCCACTCTTCTGCGTCCGGGGTAGGAGGAAAATCGGGTGGAGGTGGTGGCCATGAGGCTAAAAAATCGAGGGATGATGTCGTAAGAGCTGTAAAGGCGTTCTGCAAAACATACTATACGTAGCGAAGGAGAGAAAAAATAGGAAACTCAGAGAGAAACAAAAGAGACATCGAGAGAAAAGAAAAAACACATCAATCAATAATATAAAGACCATACGTAAATTTTTCTTTTTTTTTTTCATTTTCGAGACTGTTCATAAAAATAACGTTTCTCCCTTCCGAAGGTGCCAGTCGTCCGTCACTCGATTGCACCTGAAGTGCATCCGGCTGCACTGCAACTGCATTCGAATCTTATACCTTATCGGCAGTTCGTTCATCCTCCTTTTCGGCGTTATCCCCGATCTGCTGGCATAGTGGAATGAAAAGGAGGATGGAGGGAGGGAGGGAAAACCTGTTATCAACGAGGAACTTGCAACTGCACTGCTCGTGATTGCACCACCGAAGAACAGCAGCAATTGCATGTAAAGGATCAACTGTTATTTTTCGACTGGAATTTTACCTGTGGTTATGGGGAAAAAGGAGGTGACAAGGCAATTTGTGAAATTCGCTATGAAAATATAAAGGACGCGCTCATGACAAACAATAATAACAATATAATTATATTAAATTATTTTAATACATAATTCTTTGATGTTCAATATTTCTTTAAATTCTTCGTTGTAAAAATGGTATATATTCAATGACATTAAAGAAAATAGAAAATATTATTTAAAAATTTATTGAGTCCTCTATAAAAAATATATATGTATATACTAAAAAATAAACGCAAAATAAAACGTTTATAGTAAAATATCGATTAATTATACATTTTCTGAGAACATTTGACATTTTTTTCTATCACAGTTCTATTTCTGCTTTCACGTCACGAGCGCGTGTTTATTATTTATTATAGCAATTTTCATTATTTCAACCATTCCTTTTTTCTCAGTGTCAGGATTTTCTTTTTATCTTATCTTGTCTTTTTTTTTCTTTGCAAAACTTTTTCCACCAAATTCTCCTCGAGACCTTACCGATTCGTCGGGTCGTTGCATAATTTCTATCGTATATCTGACATATTCATATTTTGAATATTTATTAGTAGGAAAGACGTACCTAATCTAATTCAAGCAGAACTTTTGTTGATATCTTTGTTTCTTATTGAATAACGAAGGTCGATGCATCATTAATTAAATAAGTAACTCTCCGAAATTTCCAAAAACATGACAGAAATTATGAAACAGCTTAGTACCTGATAGTAAATTGAGACTTTATTCTACTTTTTGCTTTATAAAGTTTCTACGACGAAGTATAGGCATGAGTACATATTGTTTATTATTTTTTTCCAACAATTACCATTTTCCTCCAGCATTACCTTGCATAATGTAATTATACTTTTAATTTTATTATTTAATTTTATTTTTTAGAAGTGAGTGCAAAATTAAGAAACGAAGAAAAATATACTTTGAGTTATTTCAGGGGACAATTTCAATTTGTGACATTTTAATTCTCAATAAAAAGTTGAATGTCGTCAAGAGACATTTAATTCTTCAATGGAAAATTAAAATAACCGATAAATGACAAACCTTTTAATAAAACTTTTTTTTCCTCCTTGAAAATATCGAAAATGTCAGGGAACACGGACAAACATTATTTCATTCTAAGTTTTGCAAAAGTTTAATTATTATTTCATCAATCCTCGACCGGTCCTCTTCACCAGGATAACGTAATTGGCACCGGTGTGCCAACCGTGTTATCGGTGACCCCAATAGATCAGCTAAAGGTGAATTCTTTCATTACACAAGTTAATTACATTTTTGGTAATTATCCCCGAAATTCGTTACCCACGGCTATTTTGCAGAAAGTCAGAATTTTAATAAACAATTGAATGGATCACCTCGAAAACGTTGTAAGGTAGAAATTGCAAATTGTTGAAAAACCCCCGAAAATGAAAAAAATAACCTGCTAGTGTAATAATAGAATGAGTCACCTCAAAAACGTTGTGAGGTAAAAATTTTTTTAAATAATTATTATTGCACCATCAGGTTATTTTTTTTATTTTCGGCGGTTTTTGAACAATTTGCAATTTGTACCTTACAACGTTTTTGAGGTGACCCATTCAATTGTTTTCATAGCAGAAATAGTTCCACTAATTAACGATCAAAAAAATGAAATTCAATACCTTCAAGCCTCTAATAAAAAGTTGCAAGTACAGGTAACCCCAGAAAAGCACGATTAATTGGTACCGTGTTCTTTGAAACCGTGTTGTTCGACGTTACAAAAAACCGGATTCCATTTCAAGTGTGAAAATCGAAACGTTTAAAATTTTTTTTCTTTTGGTAAATATAAAACTAAAAATTATTATTTTTTGAATTTATATTGGTAAACACTTCCAAGAAATCTTGTATGACGTAATACAAATTAATTTTTTAATTAGTTTTTAAAAAACATTTTATCTGAAATATTTATGTATCAAAATAAAAGAAAAATAAAACAACGAAATTTGAATTACAAATACATTTGTAATTAACGTGTATGTAATGTGTATTTATTTCAATTGAAATGGGATGGAATTGAGAATTCGCAGACGTGATTTTTCAAATTTCGTGATAAAAGTTATAATTTTCATATAATTCTGAACAATTTTGCGTCATGACTCTTTAATTTGTCAAAACATGACATATTTGAAAATAATTTTTACATCAAATAATACATGAATTTTATGCCTTTTCAAAAGAATTTCTCGAAAATCGTGTACACCTAATTCTCTTTTTACACGATAGACACGTTCCCAAAAAATTCGTGTAAAAAGAGAATTAGGTGCAAACAATATTAAAAAATTCTTTTTAAAGTTCACTTAATTTATTTCGTGCTTACACATTTTAAGTCATTAAATATATTATAAAAAGTAAATTATACTTTGAGAAAAAAAATTCGTGTAAAAAGAGAATTAGGTGTAGTTTGAAACCGTGTAATTCGAGGATTACCTGTATTTCTATCAAAGGTGTCAAAAGACACCTTTTAGAATTTTAATTTAGAATTATTTTCGAGGTTTAATTTCATTTTTTTTAATCCACAAACCGGAGGTGCTTACAATTCACATACGGTCAGAGGTTCGAACCTGACAATTTAGAAATTTCGAAGAAAAAAAAAATCTCGATTTTCTAATAAGACAAATCAATAAGGTCCATCCCTGTAAGAACTGCACGCGGGATACCAAAGGACAGAGCCACCGGGCGGAGACCCTTGGAAGGACCAAGACGTAGATGGGCAGACAATATAAAAATGGATTTTAGGCAATCGGGGTGTTGTGATAGGAAATATATGAAACTAGCTGAGGATGAGGATGGTTGGCCAGCTTATGTGAATGCGGCATTTTAATTTCGAGGTCCCAATGCCAGTGAGATCTGAGACATATTTTATATGCAATATTAGGGGTACCGAAAAGTAATCAAAATTTCTTCAATGAGCTCACCACAGTTAGTTTGTGAAGAAATTGTGATTACTTTTCGGTACCCCTAATATTTAACCTTTAGAGGACGGGAGTGGTCGAAATTTCGATCACCAATTTTGTCAGGCGATCGACGTGACAAATTCTTCGATTTTATGTACAAATATCGAGTAAAAAAACAGTCGAATTTTAAGGTAAAATTCCCCGTCCTCTAAAGGTTAATAATGCAACTCATAAACCTGTGGTTCCCGAACTTTTTTGTCCTACCGCCCCCTTTCCAGAAAAAATATTACTTAGCGCCCCCTGGAAATTATCTTTTTTTTAAATTTTACAGTTATTCATCGTCCCCCAAATGCACCCGTGGCCATCACCGCCCCCTGAATCGCTGCAGCGCCCACCAGGGGGCGGTAGCGCCCTCTTTGGGAATCATTGTCATAAACCCTAGCAAAACCCTAAACGTGGTAAACCAATTGCGTTTCCCTTTCTCTGATTAACCCTTTCAGGAGCAGCGGGACGTTATACTTATTTTCAATTTTTCTGATACTTTTTACAACTCAAAGGCGCATATAAACAATTTTTTGGTTCTGGAAGGTTTAATTTATGCAATTTTTATAAGAAATTGCATTAACACGTTGACTGCCACGTAAAATTTACGTGACTCCCTATTCACGCCGCGTGGGTCGTAACGGTATACGCTATTGCATTTGCCATAACCAGCGCGGCCTGTACGGAAAGTTTAGTGTCGGTCACGGGTGACCAATGTGGCAGTCAAAAATTTTAAAAAATGTGTTTCCATATTTGCATTAAACATTCGAAGTAAGAAAAATTGAATTTTCGTTTGCAAACATGTGCCCCTCAAAGGGTTAACATTAAAAGGGAAAAGTTTTCCACCAGAGGGCTCAGGTACGTATCGACCTATAGCGACCATGTAACGCAAAATGAGTTTTCAGCTCCTTGGTCTCGAAGAGGGCGACATCTGCGGAGAAACTGGTGGACCAACGGAAAAGAAAAACGTTATTCGAGAAAGTGAGACTAGACTCGTAGCTGCCGACGAACGGGTGTTCTAGTGAGCGATGCCCAGGTGTGAATGCGAAGACGTCGACCCGAGGGTCAACGACAACGTCGACAAACGCGTTGGTCTCGTCCCCCTGTGACCTCGTGTTTTCCTCCTTTTCTTTTTCTTTTGAGCAAACTCAAAAAACAAAAAAAAAAGAAAACAACCAAACAAACAAAATATGTCTTCTCTTTTCTCCTCTAACGTTCAAAGAAGCGCACCGATCCACGCTCCTCCGTATCGTGTCTCACGCGTCGATTGTTTCGAACCCCATGGCCTACGCACCTACAAGAAGCTTCTTCATCTACGCGCTTTCACCGCCGCGTCGCGCCGTTTCGTCGAAGCTCGGTACCGTAGGAGGGAGGGAGGGAGGGGAGAACCACCATCTTTCTTCCCAGTCCGTCACAGTTGGTACCCGTGCACGTGGCCCAAGTTGCCAACCATGGTAGAGGAAAGACGGAGGATTCCCCGAAATCGTTGGTCCTAGACCATATGGGCTTATTTCGGGTCAATTTGGGGCAAAGTCTCGAAGACAGTCTCTCGAATGTCGGAATTCCCCCCCAATCCCGATAGGTAGGGGAATATATATGCACTTGTATATATACATATATATATATGTGTGTGTTTGTGTATGCACTTACCGGTGATGTTATCGCAGAGGATACGCGAAGTAATGATTCTGCCGTAAGGACTGAACAAGTTTTCGAGGTCCTGCTGGGTCATGTTCTTCGGCAATCCGCTGACGTACAAATTCGCGCCTTTGATCGCCTCGCTGCTCGGCCTCGCGTACGACACCTATACCAACACACACGAATTAAACAGTATTTTCTGTTTCTTCTGCTCCGATGGTATCCTGAATCGTAATTTACTTTGAATTACGAGTATTCTTCGGGGTAAAATTGACCCCCCACGTGGTTGGGGATTTTCGAATAAGGTGGGAATTGTACAATTTTGTACATCTAACCACTTTTCTAGTAATTTATTGAGGGAAGCAAGTAAAAAAAAAGGAAAATCTGACTCGACAGAGTCTTTGCAAAGTTAACCCTTTGCACTCGGACTTTTTTTTCGCCAAAAGCTTTTAACAGCTAGGACTTTTTTTATGAATTATAAAAGAAAATAATGATGACGATGATGATGAATCATTCTGATAAGAGGTGATAAGAGGAGGGATGGAAAAAAAAAGTAGCGTTTCGACAAACCTTAATCGTTTTGTTTTGAAGACGTAGACCATTGAGGGTATTTATGGCTTTCTCCGCATCTTCGGGTTGGTGATAGTTGACAAAGCCATAACCCAGGCTCTGACCTGAAAGCGGATCAAGTGGAAACCCTTTTATGAGTTTCAACAAAACAGTTGAGAAAATTGGGAAAAAATGCGCGACGTTGTTTAATTATATTGTATTTTTAACCTAAACGATGTTTTTTTTTGTATATTTTATATACTATTTTATATTATATAATACTGTATGGTATCATATCATATCGTTTTATGTAATATAATATAAAATAGTATTATGTTAATTTATTAATCGATATCATTAATTGTTAGCAGAAATGAGATAGCGTTGAATCTTTTGAAATTTCGAGATTTTTGAGATTTTCTAAATTTCTTTAAAGAATTCCCTAGGACTGAAAAATTCAATTTTTTAAAAATTGTACGATTCCTTAGACTTTATGCAAAAAGCTAATCTGATATAATACCGGATATTTTGGAAACCATGGATTTCCGAAAAAATCGAATTCTTCGAAATTTCGCCTACATTTTTTTTTAACGAATTCACTATAATTGAAATGTGCGTTTTTCAAATTTCACGAATTTTCAGACTTTTGCGAAAAAGAATTGTAATTAGTATTACCCCTTTTTTATTAAAATTCTCTGATACTAATTAGTGAAAAAATTAGAGTCTGCATTTTTCAAAATCGCTATCTTCTACACTTTTAAATAAAAAATTTTCAGGAATATAAACAATTTTCGAAATCGAACCTTTCTTCTCCATATTATGGAATTATCGGAGAAATTTTGTTAATTTCGAAAATTTTGGATATTTTAGACAATGCATAGACTTTCGCAAGTTTTAAAATGTTTGTGACTGTACTTTTTCATTCAAGTTTTCTAAAACTGGAATTTTTCTTTCGCGACTAAAAATTTATATATTCGCATAAAGCGATTTGTTAAACATTTAGTTGTACGGAATTACAATTATACAAATTATATACACAGCACACACACACACGCATACAAACAGTTCTGATTGCCAAATACTGACAAGAAGTAATGGAATGGAAGTCAGTTAGAAAATAAATTTTTCCACAGGGGGTAGAATGTATGTAATGTGCTATTTTACCATATTAACCCTAGAACAACACACCTCCAAACTCGAACGTAAAGAGCGTAATCGATTTTCCAAAAAAGGTATTTATTTTGAAAAATGAAGGGTGTGATTTTTAGAGAATTACTAATTTTCGTAATATTACACATAATTACAGATTTGGAGTTCGGACAATTTTCGATTTTGGACAATGGAGTTCGAAAATCGCGTGGGGTCATATTGACCCCATGTGCTGTTCTAGGGTTAACCCTTTCACTCCTGTCGGGATATATTTATCCCAAGCAATGTTCAAAAAATCCTAATTTTTATAAATCCCATTGAAATAGAATTGGGATATATAATGCCATACAATTTTTTCAAAAAGTTTCAAAAATAACATTTTTTAGAATATATATTTTGTTTTATTACATCTACCAGAGTACATTCCCCTAATTTTTTTTTCTAAAATAAAAAATTTTTTAAATCAGGAGTGAAAGGGTTAATGGTAAAATATACTCTTATTACAATATAGTTACAATATAAACAAGCTTAACTTTGCACGTATAGTTCATTTTCCAATATTTCTTTTCCTCAGTGCATCTCAGGTTTTTGGTATAATTACGGGTGAAAAAAATGTTAACTGTGTAACAACGAGCTTGGGAGCTTTCTTACGAATGAGAGTTTCTTCTTCTCCCAGTTCCATTGAGACTAACATTATTCGTATTCATACGGGTCCATTGCTCGGTATCGTGTACAGAAGCGAGTGTATTTTCGATCATCACTGGAATGAGCACGTGCGTGCTGTACTACGTAGCTTTTTCTTCCGGTAGGTATATATATATATATATATATCATTTTCCGTAGTTGGTCGTTAAAATAATAAGTATTATCCATTTTTTATTTTTCAACACGGTTTTTATGCTCGATATTTTATATATTATACGTTTCGGATTCTAGTTTGGTAGTTCTCGGTATTTAGATTGATTTATTGATACGTCAGAAAATAAAAAATAAAAAAAAACAGTACAATGTTAAATATCCTTACAATTATTCGATTATTACATTTCTTAAAAAATATATTATGTATATATATATATTTCATAATTTTGATAATTTTTATAATTGACTGACATAATTTATTATTACTTTTAACACGTTGACTGCCGCGTCACCCATATTCGAGTGCCACCAAAGTTTCTGATCGGGCCGTGTCACCCATATTCGGGTGACGCTTATTTGACTACTTGCGAAGGATCATCGTCGGTATTTGAAAAGATATTCCACAGGAATTAATAAAACTATTGCATTATTATGGGCACTCCTGGCCTGAACGACATTTCATTGGAATTATGCGCGGCAGTCAACGTGTTAAGAAAGGAATAACATTAATTCAGTGAGTTCCAACTTCTACAAAGATATATATATATGTATATATATTTATTTTTTAAATGTGATAATCGACTAATTGAAAGGATATTTAACAATGCACGTTTGTTTTTTAGTTTTTAGTTTGTGACAATAATATATATTATACATATACACATATATACATACTTATGTACATGTATAACAAACAATGTATGTATAATAGAAGAATAATTGAAAGTTCAAAGAATTTCAAAAATGTGAAAATTGTATATTTTAATAATTACAATTTTAATAACTTCATTTTTAACTTTTTTTGAGTTCGAATTTTTTTTTTACATAAATGTGCGTGTGTGTGTACATTTTTATGAAAAGCACGCACGTGCGTATGCGTGTAAAAGAATAATTCGAAGTTGATAAAATTAAAAATGTAATCATTGAAATTGTATTAAAATTGTAATTTTTAAAATATAAAATGTTTCGTATCATTGAAGATTAAAAAAATACATATATGTATAAACTGCGAACGCATGGGGCTTTTTCAGGAATACGCATAAACATATATAGATATACCCTTTTCCTATGAATTTCGAGACTTACGTATACTCGCGCACGTATCGAGCAAACGCGCGTGTGGATATCGGTGCATCATTCTCCTCGTGCATGTGCATAACATTGTGCAGTTACGAGCGAGCACGTGTATAGAATGCACCTCATCACGGCGCTATTTCCAACTCGAAAGACGAACGGAGGGACGGAGAAAGAGGAAAAAAGTGCGAGTCCAAGATTTACAATGCGGGGGTGTAATAAGATATATATATAGTATATCGTTTCCGTAAAGCAAAAAGCAACAAAAAACTCGATCAAATAAATAAGTAAACATATATATATATTTGTAGATAAATCAAAATAAATAAATCAAGTAGAAAAACGAACGATTAATTTCATTAATTAATTAATTTGAAAAAAAGAAGAAAGAAAGGAGGGAGAGGGTGAGAATGACTGCCATTAATCATAAGAATCCAGGTTTTCATAAAACCTACCATCACATATGTCACAGACAGGTGTTCGTTCGTTACGAACGATTTTCAATTCACCGATGCATTTTATTCCACCAACTGTTACACACACACACACACACACACACACACACACACACACACACACACACACACACACCGCAGACGCGCGCGCACACACACAGATGCTATGCGTATTCAAATTGTATAATAAAATTCCGAAAGTCGGAATTTGGGAAAGGAGAAAATTTCTCAAAAACAATGTTTCTTTCATTTTGAAGATTTTGTTTTTCAATGTTCCAATAAGTTCAAAGGTGTAATCCTACCAATTTTATAACTCACATTTGAGCGGATTATTTTGAAAGTGGCCAATTTTTTTATCAATTTCGCAAATTTTGTTTTTTATGACAGCTAGTGTCAAGTGGCACATGTTACTACGGTTAACAACAAAAAAATTCACAAGTGGACTCAGGCCTCTGTCAAAATAAACGGCTCACTTCTCTATCCATAATTTGAATACGCAAGTTAGGTATGTAGTTTGGCAACATTTTTTAACAATTTTTCGATTCTTGTGTTTTTTTTAAAACTTTTAGTATCGTTTTTTCTGAATATTGTCCCCATTGTCATAATTCGTGATACAAGTGGCTTTTGAAATTAACTATAAAACCTACTTGAAACTCCACGGTACCCTACACTAATAGTAATTCTAACTATTGCTGTAGTTGAATAAGACACCAACCACATATTTCTAGTAATTTTAACTACATTTATAGTTATTCCAACTACTTTCATGATTAAGTCAACTAGAAATTTAATGATTAGTGCCTTTATTTTTGTCTGTGTAGCTGTATAGTAAAAAATAGTAAATTTCACTATTTTAGTGTAGAAAAATAGAAAAAAAAGTAATTTCACGGATAACATATAAAAATTGTCGAAAAGTCAAATGGACGAAGGACTGAAAAATTAATAGGGAATTTCTAATGGAACTTTGAAAACCGATAGTAGTCGAATTTAGATTTTTTTTAATCTCTTTGGGCAAACTGAGTCGTTTTGTATTCCATGAAAATTCAAAGAACCATTCTGTGGCCAACAAAAAATATACGGTTGCGAGTGTTTGTGCGAATGAGCAATATGTAGGTTGAAAAATAATTTTGAGATATTGAAAATGTGAAAATAAATTATAGATATTAATCTTTTGATATGATTAAAGTCAAAGAAAACAAAAAATAGACATTAAATGTTATAGGAAAAAAAAGTGTTACAAAAAAAATAATTTCAAATTGAAAATGTGAAGATAAATATTAAATATTGAACTTTGAATATGACAAAAGTCTGAAGAAATTAGAAAAATATATTTGAAATATTGTAGGAGAAAAATATTTGCAAAGTATTTGAAAATGTGAAAATAAATGTTAGATATTAATCTTTTTGTATAATTAAAGCCAAAGAAAACAAAAAATAAACACTAATTGTTATAGGAAAAACAGTGTTACAAAAAAAAATAATTTCAAATTGAAAATGTGAAGATAAATATTAAATATTGAACTTTGAATATGACAAAAGTCTGAAAAAATTAGAAAAATATATTTGAAATATTGTAGGAGATAAATATTTTCGAAGTATTGAAAATGTGAAAGTAAATGTTAGATACTAATTTTTTATTATAATTAAAGCCAAGAATACGAAAAATAAACATTAATTGTTATAGGAAAAAAAGTGTTAGAAAAAAAATCATTTCAAATTGAAAATATGAAAATAAATATTAAATATTGAACTTTGAATATGATAAAAGTCTGAAAAAATTAGAAAAATATATTTTAAATATTTTTTTAGAGAAAAATAATTTTGAATTATTGAAAATGTGAAAATAAACGTCAAATATTGAACTATTGAACGCTTTAAACCATATATTTCTTTTGTCCCAGAATTCCAGAGTTAGCAATTAAAGCCTCTCCTTGTTGGAATAGCAAAAAAAGTGTATAAACGACCCAGGTTGCTCGCGGATGATTCCTTCGGATGCTACTTTTTCGAATCAAAGAAACGAGAGGAGACTCACCGGTAACTTTATCACGAATGAGCTTGCAACTTTCGACTTCACCGATACTCGAGAAGAGCGAACGGATTTCCTCCTGCGTCATGGTTTGAGGCAGGTAATTAACGATAAGGTTGGTCTTCGACTCCTCCTGCGAAGTCTGGCCAATGGTAGAACCTCCATTTTGTTGTACAACTGTGTCCATTCCGTTTGCCATCATTGCACTTTGTAACGTTTCGTCTAACTACGAATGAAATCTGCAACAATAAGATAACAACAAATTGGTCCATGGTCGTCACACGTTTTCTCCTTCCAAATTCTTTCCGCATAAATTCATAAACTTCCAAAATTCTCCATCTTGATGTACACTAACGCTCAAAAGTATGTGGATACTTCCTCAATTCTTGTAACTGCCTGAAAATGTTCTACCAACCGAATAGATGTTTATTTATTTAACAAAATTAAATAACTATTTTGTTAATTTAGTACATACTATTAGAATACATTAAATACATATTTGTAATAGAATTTAGCAACAAACGTTGTTTAATAATAAAAATATATATAATATATCACAATTTTCATGAACCTGGCAAGTGTCCACATACTTTTGAGCGGTAGTGTACACAAAATTGATACAGGGTAAATCACCCAGTCAATGAACGAATTGTTGAATTTATGTTCGTTTGAGATTATATTTGAATAAATTGTTTTATAATAATAAGACAATTATTGAAATTGTATAGAAAATTAATTTTTGTTTACATATTTGTAAAAATAATGACTTTTTGTTATCGCAATTTAATTACATTGAAATTCACTATAAAGTGTAATACGTGTAAAGGCCCAATAGATGACCGGATACTTGTGAAATATTTTAATTGAACCTATTATTTGTTTGTATTTATTTATCACACTTATATGAAAATATGAAAGGTTGAAGCTCTACATGGACCAGATTTTAAACATTTACACACACTTCAAAGCTTATCATTTACATATTATGTGCTTGTAATTATGAAAGTGGTCTAGTCAAAATTTGAAAAAGATGAGATTTTCAGTTATCTCGCATCATTTTATCTTGCAATACATTTTTTCTTCATTGATCAAGACCATAAAAAAACTCCAACTTTCAATGTTGCAGAATGTAAAAACATTTTTTATTTTATTTAAAACAAATCCTTTAAATTTATCAACAAAAAAAAAGTATGACTTGGACCACTTTCATAATTATGGGCACATATATGAGCCGTTTATTTTGAGAGTGGCCTAAATCCAGTTTTTTTTTTCAATTTTCCAAAATGTTTTTTTATAAAAACTAACATCAAGTGGCACATGTTAGTACAGTTAACAACAAAAAAACTAAAAAATGGACTTGGGCCACTTTCAAAATGAACGGCTCATATTTGTGCAATGTTAACTCACTGGTATGCGAGCAATTACTGGGCACTATAATTATATATGTAAAAAATATACCTACGTACTGGCAATATTTATTTTTTTATTAGTAAAATAAGTTAAAATACGATTTTACTAATTATCATATGATAAAAATAGTAGAGCATCGATATGAGATTTTATAGCAATAGATAATTTTCATAAAAGTAATTATACAGAGATTTCATTAATTCTATTTTTAATTATTATATATTGTTTATCAGAGGATCGATATATGTAGGCTTCTACAATTGATATGGTAATTTTCTAATAATAGATAATCTACCCGATGGATTAATATTATTAAGTTTATAGATTTTACGTTTGATAATATTCATTTACATATATGTAATATTAGTCATAATTATCACTCATTGCCAATAATAATCCATACATACTTAACTAATAGATTAAATGACTATTAAATATAATAAAATCCATGGAAATTAATTTTAACACTTTGCCGTCCGCGCGTCTGATCGGGATTCTTTCGTTTTGGCGCCGGTATAAATGTTTAAGTACGACACCAACGTGGTGCCACCGGCGCTTGCCCGATAGTTTTCGCATGGCACCAACGTGGTGCCACCGGACGGCATAGCGTTAATGTAAAAGTTGTTTAATTATTTGCTTTTAGCAGGCTCGCTTCGCCGGAACAACATGGTTGACGTACCGGGGCTTTCCAGACCCCACCGATAAAAATTGATATTGTATGGAGGCTATCGACTCTTTTAACTTAAACAAAATTGTACGATTGTTATACAATGTTGTTTCAACGGATAAAGGAAATACTATCGCCTCGAGATTGTCGGCACGGAAACTGTTGCATTTCGTTACACTTTGTAAAAAAAAATGTGGGAAAATGCACTTGCCGGATTTTCAACACCTATAGGTCTAACTGGATAATCGATCGCATCGCGGGTCATCAACAAGTGCCGCTTGCGAGTGATAAGACACGCTTTAGCTAGTTGCAGAAAGCAAGCGCTGCATTCAATGCACCATTTAATGCTAATCGAGTTTCCATCCAGTTTTTCCTTTCTTTGGGTATTATATTTTGTATCAATGAGAGAGGTTGGTATTTTTTGAAGGAGGGGATACTAAAAGTGACGAAAGTTATAAATCAATAAATAGAATTTGTTCTCTTACGAATGAGAATTAAACACGTTTTTTTTACTCAAGTCTTTGTTACATATTTTATGAAGAATCAAAATTATGTTTTTTTATTTGTACATTAATTTCTTGTTATTTATATTCTACAAAATCACAAAATAATCACAAAAATTTACTTAAAATAAAATAAAATTCTGGAAAAAAATGAGAATTTTTTATACAATAAGTTAATAAAATATCACTATCGAGGAATAATCTTTAGTAGCCAAATAATAAAATTATAATTATGGTAAATTTATATATAATTTATATATAAATATTAAAATTATATTATTTTAAATTTAAAATTGTATTAAAATTTATATATAATTACAATATATTTAAGTATTAAACAAAAAAATATGGCATGTATTTTTTTGGGTTGGAGAGTAATCCCCTTAAATGAAGAAAACATTTCCTTGGGGTAGAAAAATGTCAACTTGAACCGAGAAAAGACCTTTGTCTGTGTGTGTAAATTGAATTTTTGTATGAAATCGTAATTTGTTACACAGTAATAAAATGAATAATAATTTATACGTGAATTGTGCTATAAAACAGCCACTCTCAAAATTTCTACCACTAAATTCATATGTGCCTATAATTATTAAAGTGGTCCAAGTCAAGATTTGAAAAAGAATACATTTTTTTCTTTTATCAATCAAAACCAATAAAACTCCAACTTTCAATGTTGCAGAATGTAAAAACATTTTTTATTTTATTTCAAACAAATCCTTTAAATTTATCAACACAAAAAAATACGACTTAGACCACTTTCATAATTATGGGCACTATGTGTATTTTATTAAAAGCAAAATTCATGTAAATGAAATTAATCCTTCAAGTAGGTTATCTATTATTATAAAAACTTCATATCAATTGCAAAAAAGAAAATATACTTACAAACATGAGTAATAAAATCACTGTATTATTACCTTCCACAAAAATTATTTATTCTTATAAAGCCTGAAACTAATATTATACCAACTATTTTTATCAATATCGCATTACCATAATCGACATAAATCTTAAAAACTCCAAACAGAGAGAAACTTTTGTTAATTTCTTTATACCCCAGTGACCCGTAGGCAGTCCAAAAAATATATCCCAACAATATTTTATGAAAGTAACTGTGATAATAAAAAAAAATAGGGGTAGAGGGGTGTGATAGGTGGTGCCCTGGAAAAAAAGAGACGGACAAAGATAAAAAGAGAAAAATTCACAGCAAAAGGGGGTAGATGGAATAGAAAAAAAAAGGAACAAAGGGGGTTGCAGAAGGATAGATATAAAGGGGGGAGGAGCACCGAGGGATTTGAAAAGTCGATCCTAGAGAGCGATTTAAAGGGGCGCCAGACGGCGTATTTCGTTTAAAGGGACGAAAAAAGCCCCTCGACCTTTGCGCAGTCTTTGCGTTTTTTTGATTCCAGGCGGAAACGTATATATATTCGAAATTTCATTAAATTTAGAGAGGAATTGCTGGAGATTTAAAGTTATTTTTTATTATTTTCATCAAGTCTGGTCGATTAATTTTATTTTAGGATTTTCTAGTAACTGTTGTGTCGACAAAAAATATGGCTTTCAAAATCTCGAATTATTTATATTAATTAATTATTAATTTTTAGTGACTATTGTTAATTTAAATATAATATAATTATATACTATATCTATTGTATTGTATTTATAATTATATTGAAATTAATATAATGTATTTATAAATATAATAAAATACAATATATAATATTTATAATTATCAATTTCCATTAACTTTATTAACTATCAAGTTTTTTGTCGATATAAAAAAATGTTGCATTAAAAAATTCTAATTCTCGGAAATCTCACGTTTTTTTCCAAATTTCCTATTAATTTCTTTACTGACATAAAAAATGTATTGAAAATTAAAATTTGAATTGAAGCAATTTTAGAGACAAAAATTGATTATTATTATTATTATATTATAATAGTAATAATAATAATATTATTATATTATTATCATTATTACCATTGTTGTTGTTGTTGTTATTATTATTATTATTATTATTATTATTGGTAGTAGTAGTATAGTAAAAAAAGATAAATTTTCTTTAAAAATAACAAAGCGGAATTTTTATTTTAAAAAAAGAAAGAAGAGGAAAAAAAACAAGGACAGAAGATCCCAAAGGGGGGCCCCCGCCGACTCGCATCAGTGAGGCCAGAGGGTTGGTAGATTGGTTACGTAGCGATGCTACGTTATAAAAGGTGCAGCGACGAGGGGGTAGAAACGGTGAGTTACGTGTGCAATATATACACACACAGCTGCCACGACACATATATCAGCCGGCACGAGCCGGTGGCGTATATTTTCATTCCCCCTTTTTTCCATTTTATCCCTCCTCTGTCTGTCCCTCTTTCTTCCTTCCTTTCTTTCTTTCTCTTTTGGACGTTTTTGCTCTCATACGTCGGCATCAGCTGTCCTTAGGGTCGCCCCCACACCGAACGCATTTAAACGGCCGGTGGTCTTGGGACGTCACCCCCCGTTGCGTTTGTACACAATGTTCACGATGAGAAAGTCAACATTTAAATTGTAATATTTCGGAAAATGACATATAACGTCTAATAACGATATTTATGTATGTTACGTCTTATTAGTGTGTGTTATAGGGACTTGATTATTTTTGAAAGTGACCCAAGTCAGAAATATAAAAAAAAATTCATGCAATCGACATTTTGTCTTAAAATGTACTTAATATAAAAAAATTTTGAAGATTTAGTTTTAAAAAATTATAGAAAATATGTAATAAAGATCTTTATTTTTTATTACTATATATTAGAGTAATGCAATGAATTTTTAGAGTGACTCAAGTGAAAAATATAAAAACACCCATCTAATCGATATTTTGTCTGGAATGCAGCATTTATAATATATTATAATACATTGTGAGGTAAATGACCTAGTAACTGACCGCAAGCTGGTGAATGACGGTTGCACTAACAAATGTATAACTTATAACCTTTGAAATGAGTAAATGTTCATAAATCTGGTTTATTTGCAGTTTTAATCTTCCATATTTTCGTATAAGTGTGATAAACAAATAGTAACAAATAATATTCTTAATTCATTCATTGCAAGTATTAGGTCATCTATTGGCCCTTTACACTTTATACAGTCAAACCTATTTTTGTGCGGTGTTTTTTCTATGCTTTTTTCATTTGTGCAATTTTTTTTCTCGATTTTCACGTACCGCGCAAAAAAAATATCCCACAATAGAAAAACGCATAAAAAAAAATCGCACAAGAACAGGTTTGACTGTAGTCAATTTCAAAGTAATTGCGATTACAAATGTAACTATTTTTATAATGTATATACACGATCAAAAGTACAAATTAGAAAAATTTAAATTTATAAAAATAATTATTTATATAAAAAAAATTAATGTTTATTCATTAATTATGATTTATAATAAATTAATTAAATTATTTAATTTTTGTAAGTAATTGAAATTTTATTTCTTATTAATTAACCCCTTGCACTATTTTCACGAGTCTGACTCGTGATAAAAATTTTAGGCCAAACATGAATATCACGAGTCTGACTCGTAATCGACATTTCGGGCCAAGCATGAATATCACGAGCCCTACTCGTGATCTTTTTAAATAAAACGTGGTATTTTTAAAATTTATTGCAATCATGTGTAATAATTAAAATACTTTTTAAAAGTTTTCATTCAAATTTATTTGAATTTCACAGGTTCCAACACTCGGGCTCCGCCGCTTCGGCTCTTTTCGCGACCATTCGAGTGCACAGTTAGGCACGGCTTCTTGCGAATTTCAGCGTAGTTCAAGGGGTTAACTTGCTTCATTTTTAAATCGAAATTACAGATAGGTAAAGAAAAATAAATTTCCCATGAAATTTCAATAGTTGTTTCATCATTATAAATAAATGTGATTCAAATGTACCGTTGAATGTACGTAAACTCAACAATTCGATCCTAGTTGGTTGCGAAAAATGTCGTAAAATGTCTAATATAGGTACATTGCTCTCAAGATATTCTAGAACACATTCCTATGTAGGTACACCAATGTTGCACACATACACACACACGCACGGAAGACGTTTTTTTTTCTCCTCCGATGGTTACGTTTCTCGTTATCGATCGAAATTCATGCGCAGTGATATTTTAGGGGAAACGGGACAAAGGAGTCGTCGCCAGGCCTATTGTCATCCCGACGTATCGTAATATCGCCCCGTCCTTGTCGACGTCGACGTGGTGGTTGGTTGTCGTTGACTTTGGGTCTTCTTCCCTATCGTTTCATCCACGCTCACATCTACTGGATGTTTCATTTTTAATCGCCCTTCCCCTCCCCTCCCCACCCTTCCCTTACAATTACGCTTTTTTTTGTACTTTCCCTCCGTGACTTAATTTTTTTATGTGTCCATTGGTTATATATACAGGGTGTCCCACGAGTCACGTCTTTCCCGGTAACCCTATATCCCTAAACACAAATGGAGAGTTCACCCCCCTCCCCCCCCGACAAACTGTTGATTTTATATTACTTTTTTTAAGACCGACCAATCAGCGGCTACGCGCCTATCCGTGAGTCCGCGGGAGGTCCGTGTGCGTCGGGCACACAACCGTGCCGCCGCGCTTCGCTTACAACAGGCACGCGGCCGCTGATTGGTCGATCTTTGAAAATTAATCTAAAGCCAGTAGTACGTCGGAGAAAAAAATGGTAAAGGACAAATCGACTATATTTGGTCTCAGGAATATGTCTATAAAATATATTTTATAGTATTATTATGTTTTTTATTATTTGTGTGCGTGTATAGGTACGAATTGACGTAGAAACGGACGAATAGGAAAAGTTCGAATTTGGGAACGACGTTTTCTCCACCGGCAGCCTGAGATATAAAATTCGACAGCGTCTGCGACAATCTCGTGCTGCGGTAAGTGCGGGGACCTATAATAACGCCCGGCGATACTGTTATAATACAGCTCTAGGTATTGGGAAAGGTCAGGGTTCGTCATTGAAAATAGTCACATGATGGTCGTTGGTCGCAGTCATCTTCGTCTTGGGCTTCGTATTCCGTCGCGCGCTTTTCCACGCATTTCTTATAATATCTTCCCTGTGAAATCGGGAGACAGAGAGAGAGAGAGAGAGAGAGAGAGAGATGTGCATAAACGCAGCGTTTACGTAATTGCGGAAAGCTTAGAAAGAAACAGAGGACAGAATTCAACGACTTCTCATTCTCTCTCTCTCGATCTCTCACCCCTCTTTCTCATTCTTACTCTATTCTGCTCCCTTCCTATCATTCCATCTCTCTCTCACTCTCGTTCTGTCTCTCTTTCTCTTTCTTTTTCACCCTCACTTTCTTTTTTTCACTTTGTCTCTGTTTCTTTTTCTCATTCACCCTCACCCTTTCTCTATCTTTCTCTTGCTCTCACTATTTCTTTCTCTCTCTCTCTCTCTCTCTCTCTCTCTCACTCTCTCTCTCTCTCTCTCTCTCACTCACTCTCTCTCTATTTCTCATGACAGAAAAAACCTATTGTTTGTTGGGGAGCGAGGGAGAAAAGAATAGAATAGTGCAAGAGGGAGAGAGAGGACGCGTGTGCACACATAAATACGTGTACGTATATGTGTATGTGCATATGTGTGACCGTGCAAAGGGTGGGGAATCAATTTCAACTCGATATCCACGTTTCGTTTGTGGGTGCAGATACGATCTTCGGCCGGTAGAGCCAGGTGGCCATGGCGACGGATCATGAAAATCGCGTGGCCGGGACACACCAACCGATCAATAACTTGCGCGCCCCTCGCTCTCGCTCTCGCTCTCTTTCCATGCGTCCCCTTCCTTCCCTCGCTCGGTCGGTCTCGCTCTCGCCAAGGGAAACCCCTACTGCGTTTTATACCCGGCGAGAGAACCCCCTCGTTTTAAGCCCACGCAAGAAATACTACCACGTATGGTTTGGTTTCGAATACATATATATATGAGTATCTGCACGTATACGTATACATGTATGCGTGCGCGTTGGCGAGCGAGCGTACACGGTGGTAAGTTACGACGCGAATTCGGAATCCGAGGAAACTTGCTACGTTTTCTATCTCTCGCTTGCGATTCTGCGACTTAACGAGCCCACGTATGAGTTTTGTACATACTTTTTAATTAAAAGTCATAATAGGGAGCAAAGAAAAGGGGTGGTAGTATCGAGAAACATAAATACATCTACATTTTACTTACGCACATTTTATGTACGTGTGTGCGTGTGTATATATTGTGCGTAATATATATAGAATTTATTTTTTATTCTCTATTTATGCCATTTGATATTTTTTTCTGCGGCTTTCTTTAGTAATCTTTTTTTTTACAATACATATGTATATCTTTTTTTAACACTGCACGAATACACACATGTAGTATTGGACGAGATCAATAAAGAAATCCGCAAAAGAAATAAAAAACCAAATGGTAAAAATAAACAATAGTCAAGCAAACGCATATATGCACGTGCATATGTATTTTTACATATGAGTGATGTTGCTTAGATACATATACATAGGTACGCGGTGGTCCCCTCTTGTACACTCCGAATATATATGTATATCGAATATATATGTGGTGTGGTATACATGTGTTACTGTAAAATTTCGATAAAGAAAAATTTTGAAATAAATAAAAATTATCAAACAAAAAAATCAAAGACAAAAATTAATTATAAAAATGGACAATGAAACTATATATGTGCGCGTTATGTATAAAAATATAATTTCTATACAATTTTTGGAACCACATGTACTACACATACATACGCATGTTCCTATAGAAACACACACAACATATGCATACGTATATAGTTTCATTTTAGAACACGTGTCGACGTCACATTACCCATTTTTATTTTTACCTGGGCCCTCTTTGTTACTCAAGTATTTTACAATATTAATAAAAATTAAAGTTTCGTCTTCGTTTTGTAGTTCGATCTTAATATATTATTATATTCATGTATTTTTTCATAAAAAATAAATATATAATGATATATCAAGTTTCCGAGGACAAAAAGACGAAAAAGAAAATTAATTATTGAATTTTAACGGAAAACTGAGAAATAAAAAAAACCAAGTGATAAATATCTAATAATTATAGGTATAATACGATTATGAATTTAATATGACCCATTGATATGATTATAATCAAATTTTATCGATCAATTTTAACTAAAACAAATAAATAATTATTTTAATTGAATATCACCTTTTTTTTGCTTGTCTCAAATATTTCATTATCTGGTAACCATATATATGTATAATTTCAATAATATCAAACTGTATATAAATTTTGAGTAGTAAATAGGTATTATTCATCATCGCGGGTACCGAGAATCGAACCCAGGACTCCCGAGTGGAAGACAACGACTCTACCGCTAGGCTATCGTGCCTCTATCAAAACCTATACACACACATTTTGATATATCAAAATAACATGTATATATATTATATACTAATTGTATTAACTTTTCAAGGACTCGAATTTTATCCATATGTATTAGATTGGCATCTAAGTAATTGCGAATAAAATAAAAATAACAAAATTCACACTTATTACTAAGTCGCCAACCCAATAAATTCCATTAATCGAAGGGATAACGAAATCCGAATCCTTAAAAAATTATTCCACATATGAATTCACATACATTAATATATTTAATTTCAATTAACAATTTTTGTCTTTCTCCCCAAAAGATTCCCCCCTTACAAACCGAAATATCGGAAAAGAGCGATGGCGTCCAACTAAAACCATACGGTCAGAAAATGATACTGTTATACTACTTGCATTAATATCCGCTTGGATGCGTCGTCCTTCCTTATCCCTCGTGCCGCGAAAGGACTCACTCCCTCTCTCTCTTCTTTCCTTTCGCACTTTACTTTTCTTTCCTAATCCGGAATGAGATCCGAGTTCGATCAATCTCCTCCACCTCCTCCTCCTTCTCCCGCTCCTTAAATCCTTTCTAATTTGCCTAGTAATTTGTTCCTAGTGTACGTGTGTGTGTGTCGTTACGAGTACGTATGCGCGCGCGCGCCCTTGCACGTATATATATATATATAACTTGTGGTCGTTGGTTTCTTTGGTTAAAAATCAGCCTCTTTCCCGCACTAATAATAACTCGGCGTTACTGGAATCACGAATCCTCGAGTCGAGCGCAAACAGTTGTTGCAAGCGAGGTAGCAGTAGTAGTAGTAGTAGTGGTAGTAGTAATAGTAGAAACAGTAGCGGTACTAGCCGTAGTATGGTAACTTCTACTATCACGCCGCCGGCACACCACCGCCCGGAACAGAAGAGGAAATCAATGAAAGAAAAGTACAGCGCTTGCCCTCGTAACCCGGCATTTATGTGTGCACGCCTTTGCACTTGGACGTGTGTGTATACATGTAACGTAGTATGTGTGTGTCAGTGTGTGTTCCTTCTTTTGTTCCTTCCTATCGAACCGCCGTAAATAGTAGAAATTATTTACTGCCGAGTGTCAAGAACCGCTTCTGGACAGACTGATTTCTGCGTTTTGCTCTTTTCTCGTTTTTTTTTTCTGCCTTCTTTCTCTTCTCCGAGGGCCGAATCGCTGCTGAGACTTGGAATTGCGAACGAAATTCAATATACACGGTATATGTATATATTTCTGATACGCGAATGACTGATGTATATCTCTATATATATATATATATTTATATATATATATGTATATTTAGGTATACTCTAAAATGACTATACTAAAGAAATAAAGAAAGACAGCGGTTAACACGGGCGGGGGCTGCTTTGCGACTGAATATAACCAAACGCTTCCGAAAGCCTGCCTGTGCGTGTGAAGCGACTTCGGAAGCGCTCGGTCGCGTACGCCGACGATCGGTAGTCTCCGGATACACTCGGCTACGTACGCTCGTCTTTTTCAACCCCCTTTGATATAAAAGATCTTCCTAATAATTCCCTCCCTGTTCTCTCTCTCTCTCGCTCTCGTTCTCTTGCCTCCCCTTTACGCTCTCTCACTCTCTCTCTGTCCCTCTCTCTCTCTCTCTCTCGCAACCGAGAGCCAGAGCGAGGGAGAGAAGGAAAGAGAGAGAGAGAGAAGGGTTCGTTCGTTATATCAATCCACTAACCCCTAACGTATAATACGTACATCTGCGCGCACGCACGCACACACGGACCCAGACACAAGCCTACGCGTAATACCGACATATGTGTCCACATATAAATTCCCTTTATGCACGAAAAGTATAAACGGCAATGGTCGTTCCTTTCCGTGGACCTTAATTAAAACAACATTTTCCGTGCTGTCGTACTTGTTACTGTTACTATTATTGTTTCTATTGTTATTAGTATTGGTTCTACTGTTATTATTATTATTATTATTAATAATAATATTATTATTATTATTATTATTGTTATTATTGTTATTGTTATTATTCTTGTTATTATTATTATTATTAATATTATTATTATTATTATTATTATTATTATTATTATTATTATTATCAGTACCAGGATTACAGTATTAGTATTGCTATTTTTATCACAACTAGTAATTTCCCTAGAATTATTGTTATTATCACAGTTACCACTGTTACTCTTATTACCATCATAATTATTATTAGAAATATACGGCGTTTATTTTTAACGTACACACATGACAAAATATATGTACGCATGTGTGTTTGTGTGTGTGTGGTCTGACGATACAGAGCCAAACGAATCATTCACGTTTTTAGATACAATACAGTGGTTTCAGACGAAGGAACGTCGGGTGACAAGAAGAGGAGGAAGAAGAAGAAGAAGAAGAGATGGAGAAGGTGGAAAAGATTATGAAAATATAATTAAAAATTGCTAATATTATGAATGTATTGAAAGAAATTGAAAGTAAACAATAAATAAATTTCAAAATTGGAATTGGACAAAATTTAACAATAATTGAGGAAAAAAGGGAAATAAGGGACGCGAGGGAAATTAAAAATGGAACCACAACCCTTATTTTCCTTTTTTCCTCGATAATTATTAAATTTTGTCCATTCGTGACGTTGCACGTGACGTGACGTGACGAATTGATTTACTTTGCAACTGATACCAAACGGTAGTGGCTCTTCGTTATGCTTTTTCCATTCAAAACTTTTGCGCAGACGCGGTTTCTCTTTCCTCGTCGCTTTCGTTACGTCTCTCCGTTGCACGTTCGTCACGAACGAAATTACAACTCCATAAAAATTCTCGAAAAATTCAAGATAGTGAAACTAAACCACTACTTTCCGAAAAACGTGTCGAAAACGGACTCCTTTTTTTTAAGAATTGAAATTTTGAGCGTGAATGGGACGACGTCATTTTTTCCAACGAAGCTTCTTTTCGGGCAAACTCCAGCGGGCAACTAAACATTCGCTCAAAGTTAGTTCAAGATTTTGCAACAGAATTGGTAAAAAGTGTGCTTTGGAGATGCCATGCGATTATTGACAATGGAGGCGACCGGAAAACTTGCTAATATTACGTAGTATGTATTTTTTTCTGTATAAAAATTATTTTATGATAAAAAATTAAATTTTTCCATTTTCAATTTTTTCGCAACGTTAATTTTCCATCTCTTTTTTCTATACTTTTTAAAAAAGGATATATATACATATGTCGGAGCAAAGACGACTGCTGGCAAAAACAGGAGAAAATCTGATGCCTACGCCACTGAAGAGAGGGTGAATTCGAATGTCCCATCCGCCCTTTATTTTTTGGATACTCAGTTATCCGGCGTAACGCTGCCAGTATAGATCGAGCTTGGCCCTTTTCCCATCCCAATATGGTGGTTTGCTCTATACACTCACGAATACACACACACATACACATTCGCGCATACGTATGGTACCTACTACTATACGCTTAGATATTGTAATTCGCTTCCTTCTCCCTTCACGTCCAACCCCCTTTTCTATTCCCTTCGAAGCACGAGAGCCCTTTTCGCTCCTCTTACTACTCTACCCTCTTCTACGATCGTCATATTCTCTCTCTCTCTCTCGGCCATCAAGTATATATGTATATAGATTGAAAATTGGGTTCGTAATTTGAGAAAAAGCAACTTGGTCGCGCAGCTTCGAGTAATTCATAGAAAATAAAAAATATCATAATCTTACATTATACAGTTGTAATTTCGCTCGTGACGAACGTGCAACGGAAGGGTGTAACGGAAGCGACGAGGAAGGAGAAACGTCACCCGAAGTTTTTAGCACTATTTTTACCAAAGGTGACAAAAGACACCTTTTAGAATTTTAATTTAGAATTATTTTCGAGGTTTAATTTGATCTTTTTTTTTATCCACAAACGGGAGGTGCTTAGTAGAGCAATTACACGTCTGTACAAAATTTGGTACTAATTAAGAAAATCTATTTCAATTATAATTCTATATTTTTGCTTTTCGATTTTTGATTACGTATTACCAATGTATCACCCTTTAATTTTTCACTAACATCTTAAAATCCAATTATGCGCCTGTAAAAAATTTGTTACTAATTAAGAAAATCTGTTGCAATTATAATTCAATATTTTTACTTTTGGATTTTTGATTACGTATAATTAGCGCGGCAAAAACAATGTTAAGATATTTCTTCTCTTACAAGCAACCACAAAAGTATAGACTCTACCCCATATAAGCTATTACAAACCAATGTACCACCCTTTAATTTTTTACTAACATCTTAAAATTCATTCTCATGAAAAAATTAATAATTATAGCTGAGAGGGGTACTCTCTATGTCCACTATGTACAAATTGCTATTTTTAATTGCATATATCTCCATTTTTAAACGAACAAATCCAGCTCAAATTTTAATAATCGATAGAGAAAAAAAAATATATATAACATTTCACAAGGATTTCGGAAAAATCTCAAGAAAATGCTTCCGTGAGAGAACTACGTCAACCCATTCGAGACCGATTGCACTCCGTGTGTGCAATTGGATTTCCGAGGCTATAGCCTCGCCTAGAAAAAAAAATTTCGCTCTTGGGGACCGTGTTCGAAAAAAAAAATCGCCGTCTCAAATGGGTTAAAAGTGAAAGTACTCGAAATTAAATGTTAAATTAGAATATCGAAATATCGATTACCGGAATTAAAGGGTCTTCAGTCCCCGTGAATTCCTTCTTTAGAAAGTTACTCTTTCTCTCTCTCTCTCTCTCTCTCTCTCTCTCTCTCTCTCTCTCTCTTTCTACCTTCTTACGATCTTTTGCGCGTATTACTTCCGCCCGATTCGCCCTTTAACAGTTGAATGACCCTCTCTTCCGTTCACACCTTTCAATCACAAGGGGTGTTAAGTTTCCTTATTCCTTAGGGGTACCGTTCCGTAGACAGCTGTTTTCAATCATCCGCTAGTTAATTCATGAATCTCTCCATCGCACAAACACACGCATCTACATATATACGCATAAAACTGTGATGGAAGTGAAACTTCCTTAAACGCGTCAAATTTACGTGACTTTCTATTCGAGCCGCGTGGGTCGCAACGGTAGACACTATTGCGCTTCTCGCAAGCGGCGCGGCCTGAACGGAAAGTTCAGGACGCGACGTGGCATTTGACGCGTTGAATCGCCGTGTCTCGCAAAGGCTGACCTGTAATTTCGATCGTGACGAGCTTGCAACGGAAAGGCGTAACGGAAGCGACAGGAAAAGAGAAACTGTGCCCTGCGCGAAGTCTTAGCGCGGAAAAGGGGTAACGGGGAGTCACTAAAACGTGGTATCGGCTACAGAATAAATCAAATCGTCGCGTCACGTCACGCGCAACGTCACGTGTCAAAAAAATTCAATAAGGGGGAGTTTGGATTCAAATGTGGATGCGAAATTTCGAGGAAAATCGAATTATTTATAGGGTTTTCTAATAATTCGGAGAAAATAGAAAATCGCAAGTACATTGAAATTTATGATGAAAAAGAAGATAAATAAAATGGAGAAAAATGGTAAAGAAAAGTCTGACCGACTGCCGCTATTTGGCATCCAAGCCAAGTCTTACTTCGAACGTTTCGTCATAGCTGCGTAATTTTGGATAGTAGTCACAATATCTTGTAACGCATTATGCCGCCTTTACTCTAGAGTCTAGATGTTCCGAGTAAGGTCAGGGATCCGACTATAGAGCGCGGGTTTATGTATATGTACCAATATTATATGTATGTAATTTATTGATTTAAGGGGTTACATCTAGTTGGCGGCCGAAAAGAAAGCGTGTTTTTGTGAATCTTTTTTTTTGGGAAAATGATTGCAGGTTTCGAATTGTTTTTTTTTTCCATAGTTAAGGGTATATCTTCGACTATTTTTCATAATTTTTTTTTTGAAAAAAATTGACAAATGTAGGAGATACAATGCATTGCCCGGACCGCTAGGTTTTTTTACGGTGACCACTGTATCAAAAAAATGAAAAAATTATTTTTACATATATATATGTATAAAATATGTATGATGTGCCATTAATTGTAATTGAATATTGTATATGTATGTATATACACATACGCATATACGCACACGCACATACAGTCAAAATCTCGAATTTTACAGGCATTTGTATCTAGTTGTAATTTCGTTCGGGACAAACGTGCAACGTCACGACTGAAAGAAAAGTCACGACTGCGCAAAATTTTGAAAGAGAAAAGCATAACTAGAAGTCATTGCGGTTTGGTGCCAGATGATGAGTAAATGTATGCGTCACGTTACGTTACGTGCAACGTCACGAATGAAAGAAATCGAATAATAAGGATTGTAGATTAACAACCGGATGCAAAATTCATGATAAATCGATTTGCTTTCATGTTTATATATATATATATATATATATATATATATATATATATATATATATATATATATATATATATATATATATGTCATATTAGGTCATATATTATAAAATTGAGAAAATCTTAGAATTCTAAAGGAGCAGGGCGTAGCAACTTGGTGGCGAAAGATTGCGTCGAAACACCTTCGCGATAACAAAAGTGAACCGAGACACGACGGGATAAATCGCGAGCAAGCGAGGAAACGGTGTATCGGCAATAATCGATAGTAGTCGGTGTTTCCAAGAAAAGGCATTATTATTTCTTTCTTTCTCAACCCGTTCTATTTTCGTCGGAATAAAAATATCATCATCGATCTACCTAAAAGCAATTTGCAATTAAAGAGGAGAGGCTGACAACCAAGGAGGGATGAAGCAGAAAAGTAATGGCACTCCTCTTCTTCAATTTACTACTCCTCCGTCTTGCACACACTCTCGATTCATATTGCACGTACACAAACACAGACCTGCGCTTCTGCGTATGCGTTAAATTCCTATTATTTCATTAATAATAGAATAATAAGAATTGAAATTTTTATTGGGTGTAAAAATCAAATTGTTTGCGGACCGATAATTATTAATAATATAAATAAAACTAATAAAGAAATCGATAAATTCTAAAATTATCTATTATATATTTTAGACTATATTAATTATTGATATATTAAATATCATAATTACAAAAAATTAATATTACTCAATGACATAAAATCAAATAATCTAATTTTATTTTAATATAATTCCATAATCTCCAATTTTTTGTAATTGCATAACTACAAACACAATTTGTTTTTTGATCAATTAAACATTTTTTGACAGTTTGTATTTTTATTTGGGTTACATTTGATCTATGAATTGCAATAATTATATAATAACAATAAATACATACAATTTATTATAATTCTTAAAGGAAATGTAACCCAACTGAAGGTACAATATTTATATCAAATATTATGTGTGTGTGTGTGTGTGTGTGTGTGTGTTATTTTTAATCAATTTATTGATGATTTTTCATTTGATTTTGTTTTATAAAACATAATTTCGGATTTTTGAAATTATAAACATATTTACACCTATACATAACGTGTATAGGTGTATTAATTAAAATAACTAATCCTATCATATACTTCTAATTCCTTAAACTCAAATATTTATTTAACTTTTATTCATTAATACAAAAATTCTACACACACACACACACACACGTACTTAGTCATATACATAATTCAGAAAATTTTGGGACCATATATATATATATATATATATATATATATATATATATATATATATATATATATATATATAATTAATCTTATTAAAAGAAATGTGTGTCGAAAGTCATTTCCAGGTTCCACATCCAGGTGTGGCTTTTTTTCTCGCTGGGCTAGAGAGAAAAGGAAGAGGAGGAGGGGGGTTAAAAGTGCATCTCGAGGAGAAGAGAAGAGAAGAGAAGAGGGTAGAACACAGGAGCATGAGGGTAGAGGGCTTTCGTAACAGATGTGATCTCCGTGAGGACAGGAATCGCCTTGCTTTCGAGAATAAGGGACCCGAAAATCACCGTAGGTAGGTACATACACATGTGTGTATTCTTATATATATATTTTATTTTTCCTCCTATCCGCCTTCCTAATCCTCATCTTCATCCGTATACCCACAAGGGAGGGAATCTCCCTCGGAGTGAAAGATGCAGTAGACTCGTAGGAGCGGTTGCAAAGGTGCGATTTGGGAATTTCGGGTTTATAATAATCTTATATATATATATATATATATATAAATTTAATAAAATATATAAATCATTTATTTATAAATAAAATCAAATGAAATGAGTAAATAAATTGATTAAAAATAATATATATATACACATATTTATTATAAATGTTTAGAATATATACAGGGTGGGTCACCACATTTTGCCATCATTTTGCCATGCGTAATGGTAAAATGGCAAAATGTGGTGACCCACCCTGTATATTAAATATTTTGTGCGTGTGTGTTATTTTTAATCTATTTATGGATTATCTTTGAATATTTATATATATATATTGTACACATTTTAATAAATATGTACATATATTATTGGGTTGGCAAATAAGTTCGTTCGGTTTTTAACAGTGGAGTAAATCACGAAAACCGAATGAACTTATTTGCCAACCCAATGTTTTTAATCAATTGATTTACGTATTTCATTTGATTTCATGTTATAGAGCATGATTTGTGGAATTCATGAAATTTAAAATGATTGTTTCAAGAATTACATTTTCGATTTTATTAAATATCGAATATATATGATATAATAAATATAATTTTCGGGATTTCTATGGGACAACTTTAATACGATTAATTTTCGACGCGTTAATTTTACAATGCATCTCCCGTGCAAAAGATGCGCATGAATCATTCACGGCCATGGGATTGACAAAATAAATGTCCGAAACAACCCCCTTCCCCCTTGTCTTATATATATATAATGTACATATATATATTTCCTGCGATCCTTAGTCACGATCAGATCACAGCTGTCGTCTAAATATGTTACGACCCTTACCTACGACTTTAGGGTTGATCTCCGGTCACATTTTACCTGGTCAACGAACTTTTCTATTTTACATGCACATGTATATACATGTGCGTTCACGCGTACGTGTGTGTTTATATCAAATGCGTGATTAATCGAAAAATACTCAAACAAAAAAAAATTATTACAATTTTCATAATTTACAAAATTCCGCAATTTTTGCCCCATTTGCTTCGATCGTAATTTGTACAATTTTATATCTTTCGAAATATTAATTCTTTAATTAAAAATAATTGTAATAATAAATTACAAAATGCGGCAATTTTTGATACTCTATAAATATCTTTTTTTTTATTTTGTCAGGTATTGGATAACGCAGCGAGTGGAAACTGAAGGTGAACTTTCCGTTCAGGCCGCGTCGGTCGTGATAAATGCAGTAACGTATTACATTGCGACCCATGCGGCGTGAATAGGAAGTTACTTAAATTTAGCGTGGCACTTAAGGGGTTATACGCACTTAGAAGGCCGAAAAAAAGGCGATTTTTCAAGAATTTTTTCTGGAGAGACATTTTAATTTATTTCTTGCAAACTTTGTGTATATATCGTAGTAGTCTTTGACTGCTTTCTCAATTTTTTTGGTATAAAAATAATCATTCTGACAGCCGCTGCAGCCAATCTCCGGGAGCACCTCGAAAAAAACACGTTTTGCGGTGAGCACGATATCTCGGGACTGGGTTATCGAAAATAAAAAAATGAAAAATTTTTTCGTTTATATAATGTGTTATCTCGTGTTTGATCATTGGGTTTTGCAAAATACTAATTTTTAACAAAATGGCGGCTTCGTAAAGCGGAAATATCAATTTTTCATGAGAATTTTGCCCGCAAAATTGTTCATAAAATGAAAAATATTTGTCGTAGGGTCAAAATCAACGATCAATTACTAGATAATGTATCTAATAAAGCTTGTGTAAAAATTTACGACCGATCGGTTTGGCCGTTTTTGAGAAATCTTGCTCACCGCAAAACGTGTTTTTTTTTCGAGGTGCTCCCGGAGATTGGCTGCAGCGGCTGTCAGAATGATTATTTTTATACCAAAAAAATTGAGAAAGTAGTCAAAGACTGCTGCAATATATACACAAAGTTTGAAATTGATAAATTGAAATGTCTCTCCAGGAAAAATTCTTGAAAAATCGCCTTTTTTTCGGCCTTTTAAGTGCGTGTAACCCCTTAACCCTTTCAGGGGCAGTGGGACATATATGCCCCACCTATTTTTTACTCGTTTATTAAATATTTTTGACACCTTTTGCCCTATGTGTAGGTACAAAAGTATTTTTTAGGCTCTTGGGTACCTAATTTATGAAATTTTGGCGTAAAATTGCAATAATTAATTTATTTAAATACTTGTTATAAACAATTAACATGAAAAAATGCTGTTTTTTCACTGAAAAATCAGTTTCTCGGTAACGCATATGGCTACAGCTCTGAAATTTTTGTTATGTATTCTCCATATACAGGTTTATAACATATTTTTTTTTCCAAAATTTTTCGTTGCTCAGTCTTTTCAAAAAAAAATCTTAAAATTGCAAAAATCTCAAAATTTGAATTTTGAAAATCTGACTTCGGATTCGTAATCAGCGACCCCAAAAACCCTAGTAGTCACTCTTATTTTTATAATAAGTATTAACCGTTTGGGTACCAGAGTCTTTTTTTGTTTCCAAATAAAAAATTGCCAAGCGGCGCGATAGCGCTCTTTTTATTCCTTATTTCAAAAATGCTAGCATTTTTGGACATGGAACAGAAGAAGCGCGATTGCGCCGCTTGGTACTCAAACGGTTAAGGAAAAATGTGCCCCTGAAAGGGTTAACGCGTCAATATCAATAAAATCTAATCAGCCATAGAACAAATGAAACTATTTCTTCCGGTATATGGAATTTAAATAATTCAAACTAAATTATAATAATCATAATAATTTAGTTTATATTATCATAATTATCATAGTTGTATAATTAATAACTTATAATTATAATGATTCAGTTCGAATTATTATAACTTCATATCTACCTATACGACCACATACGCGCGCTTGTGTGTGTGTATGTGTGTCTAACACGTAAGCAAATTGCTCTGCGGAAGGGGCAGTTGGAGAAATGCATTGAATTCGTTCGTTTGTTGGGTCGGACGAAACGAACGAACAAGCGAACGGAGAAATGCGGAATTCGCACGCAATTTTCCAATTACACGTCACTATTTCTTCCGGCACACGACGCTTTCACGGTTCCTACCCGAATTCCTACTTCGATCCGTCCGCTGTGTGCGTACCGTGGATCTATAACCTGGAGGAGGAGGAGGAAGAGAAAGAGAAAGAGGAGGATTCGAGCTCGCGGGCGAGAGGGCCGATGATGAACGGGGTGGACTCCAGGGAGGGTTGACACGCTATCCTGGAGGCTCCATTGATTGGTCGGGTTGCATGTACACGAGAGTTGCTGCTGGAGAAACGTCCCTGCTGCTGCAGCAGCAGCAGCATCAGCGGTAGCATGAGCTTCACCTCCGGGGGTGAAGCCGCTGCTGCTGTTGCTGCGAACTCTAACTTTCTCTCTTTCCTTCCCTGCTCTCTCCTTTTCTTTCTCTTTCAGGAAAATCCAATTTTTTTTCTATTTTTCGCCTTTGTTTCCGCTTTTCCGCTCTCCCTTTTCTTCTCTGTCTTCCCCTTCCTCTTTTCGTTCTTTTTCTTCCTTTCACTTCCTCTCTCCCTTCTTCTCTTCTTTCTCCTACCCCCTTTCCTCTTTCTCCTTTTTCGCACTACCCTCTACTCTGTTTTCTCACCCCCTTTTCCCTTTTTATCTCTCTCTGTCTCTCTCTATCTCTATTTCTGTCTTTTTTCATTTTCAGTATCTCTCTCTGTCTCTATTTTTCTATTTTCTAACTTTTTATTTTTCTCTATTTTTAATTCTCTGTCTCTTTCTATTCCTCTTTTCCCCCTATTATTTTCCTTTTTCTGTCTCTCTCTATTTCTCTCCCGATCTCTTTTTTTCTTAAATTTCCTGTCTCTCTCTCTCTCTCTTTCCCTCGCGATCTTTTTCTTTCCTAAATCTCCTAAATTTCTTGTCTCTCTCACTCTTTCTCTCTTTCCTAAATTTTCTGTCTCTCTCTTTCTCTCTCGATGTCTTTCTTACCTAAGTTTCCTAAATTTTCCGTTTCTCTCTCGTTTTCTCTCTAATTCTCTCTTTCCTGAATGTTCTGTCTCTCTCTTTCTCTCTTGATTTCTTTTTTCCCTAAATTTCTTAAATTTTCTCTCTCTCTTGTTCTCTCGCGATCTTTTCCTTTCCCAAATCTCCTAAATTTTCCGTCCCTCTCCCTCTTTCTCGTTTTCCTAAATTTTCCGTCTCTCTCTTTTTCTCTTGATTTCTTTCTCACTTAAATTTCCTAAATTTTCCGTTTCTCTCTAATTTTCTCTTTCTTGAATATTCCGTCTCTCTCTTTCTCTCTTGATTTCTTTTTTCCCTAAATTTCCTAAATTTTCTGTCTCTCTTTTTCTTTCGCGATCTTTTCCTTTCCCAAATCTCCTAAATTTTCCGTCCCTCTCCCTCTTTCTCGTTTTCCTAAATTTTCCGTCTCTCTCTTTTTCTCTTGATTTCTTTCTCACTTAAATTTCCTAAATTTTCCGTTTCTTTCTAATTTTCTCTTTCCTGAATATTCCGTCTCTCTCTTTCACTCTTGATTTCTTTTTTCCCTAAATTTCCGAAATTTTCTGTCTCGCTCTACCTTGTATTCATCCCCTACCTCGATCTTCCCTCTCGCTTTAAAACCCCACTCAAAGTCGAAGTCGTCGTCGTCTTCGTCGTCGTCGTCGTCGTAGTCGTAGTCGTCGGACACAACGCTGCACCCCGTGGCAAAACGCACGCGCACGTGAATACATGGACCCAGAAACGATCAATACCGAGGGCTCGGGCGAATTATGTGTACGAGCTTCGAGCAGACTGCTATGTGTTGAAAAACACACGCACACATACATCCATACACACTCACACGGATACGAAATTTCTTTTTTTCCAGTTTCTTTTTCTTTTTCGTTGACTCCCCCGTTGCAATTTCCACCCCTGCTGTTTTTAGCCTTCGACCTCCGGTAAAGGAGCCTCTCGGTCAATCTTTAATACGTATATATATATATATATGCAGAAAAAAAAATAAAAAATGGGTAATTACGTACATTTTTTATTTTTTTTTTGCAAAGCCTTTATTGTTATATTATATGAAATGTAGGTATTATTATATTTCTGTGTGTGTGTGTGTGTCAAAACGGAAAAATTAATGAGACAAGAACAGAATAATAATTAATTGCAATAATAATTAGAACAACAGTAATTATTATTTATAATCAGTGGCATTTGCCAGACATTGAATTCTTATTTTTCCAACTTCCAAAAATGGTTTTTCATAATATGCGAATTTTTCTACAAATGATTTAGGGATATTTTGGAAATTACAAAAATATCGGCGCACAGTAGACATCCAAACCTAATATCCTATATTTTTGATAAGTCCATAACCTCCAAAAGTATAAGCCGAAAAAATTCACCAAATTCGTTAAATTCCTAAAAGTCTCCCGAAGACTTATTTCCCATGAGAACTTATGGGAATTTTCTTTATCAAGAAAATCTAAAAAGGATTTTTTTTTTTCGGGCAGTCTAAAAAATATTTCTTACCGTAAAGCTTCAAAAAACTCATACGTGGTTTTACTAAAAACACATATAAATGTACGTATTAACTCTAGGAACTCGAAAGTTCATCGCCGCATTGACATAATAAGCTCCCCAACATCCCTATCTCGAGCTAATTCCGTCCATTCCCTATGGCGGCATCCCGATTCCCTTAAATCCATTTTATGTATTATCTTCCCATCTACGTCTTGGTCTTTTTCCACGGATCTAGGTCCGGTGGATCTACCCATTGGTATTTCGCGTGCAGTTCTCATTTCGTCCATTCGAGATACGTGACGCGTTTATCGTGGCCTGTTCTACAGACTTGTTTTTTTCTTCAATAAAATAACATTAAAAAAAAACAAAGATTACGTTTTACGAAAATTGTCATTTCTATTTTTTTTTCTCTTTTAATTAACAGGTGGCTTAAGCAGGATGTACTTTTTACACAAATTTAAATACATTAACAATATTTATTATTATATCCCCCCCTGCTATTTCATTATTATTATTATTATTATTATTATTATTATTACTATTATTATTATCATCATTATCATTATCATTATCATTATTATTATTATTATTATTATTATTATTATTATTATTACTACTACTACTGCTATTATTAATATTATTGTTTATTAATGGCAGCGATGATTACCGAAAGGATCTGACAGCCCTCGTGTGAACGAGGAGGAGAAGGGGCAGGATATGGCGAAAAATGAAGGATCGGCGCTGCTCTCGGCTTTCCCGATCGTCCTTATGCCACCAAGCTCGAGCCGGCCACACCCAAGTAAATTTCACCCCCTCGAACCTCGCTTCTCCTCTTTTTCCTCCTCCTCCTTCTCCTCCTCTTCATCCTCCTAGTCCTAGTCCCGTCCTCACTCCGTTTCCTACATTTTCCCACGTTATCGAATATTTTCGGGCTACGTAGAAAAAGAGAGAGAAAAAAAGAGAGAGAGAGAGAGTGAGAGAGAATTTTCATCGCCTGACAAAACGCTACGTGTATAGTATATACACATACATGCATTAAAATGTGCGTGTGTACATACGTATCCATATATGTATATGTATTATTTATGACCCAAAATTTAATAGACAGTACGATTTGTTACAACGTTTTTTTTCGTTAACGATGCGGTTTCATTTGGAGCAAATAATCATTTCATTTTGACCAAAACGCAGTTTCGCGTCCACTGGTGCGTAACTGTAATACATATTGTGTATAGTGATATCTCTAATGCGATGCACTATGCAACCAGTTATACACGAACCAATGCTGCGTACTCGGAGGAAAGAGACGCTTTGTTGTTCGAATTATTATTATTATTATTATCATTATTATCACTATCATCATTATTATCATTATCATCATTATCATCATTATCATCATTATTATTATTACTATAATTATTATCATTATTATCACTATCATCATTATTATCATTACTAGCATTACTATCATTATTATTATTATCATCAGTATCATCATTACTATCATTATTACTATTATTATTATTATTATTATTATCATCATCATCATTATTAGGATTATTAGCATTATTATCATTATTATTATTAATTGCTTATCAGGGTGCCAAGCTCAGGGGCACTGAGCTTTCACCATTGTGTCCCTCTTAAAACACAGAAAAAATGTAATATTGTAAAAAATTAAAATAATGTAAAAGAATAAAAATATTATTGATTCAAGGACAAAATTATCACGAGCTGCCACGAACGTATGATAATTACTATATCTTCTTTTCTTACTTAAACAATGAAAAATTCCTCAAACAAATCCGTCGAGCACTTGTCGATGCGTTGTTTTTGCTATTCAATCGATATGCCTGGTATATTTATTAACACGTTAACTGCCACGTCAAATTTACGTGAATCCCTATTCACGCCGCGTGGGTCACAAGGCTATAAGTTACTGCATTTGTCATAAGCAGCGCGGTCTGAACGGAAAGTTTAGTGTCGGTCATCGGTGACCGACATGGCAGTGTTAACGCGTTAAAAAGTGTTGAATACTCTAAGTCGTTGATAAAACAAAATTCCTGTGGTTTGGAAAAAAAGAGAGCCTTTCGAATTTTGGCAAATTTGGTCACTTTCGTGGAATTTGGGAGGGTACCAAAAATATCGGATACTTGATTCCGATGTATACTGTAAAAATTCTCATATCATGGAAAATCATTTTCGGAAGTATTTTGAAGAGATTTGCAAACTTGGCGACATTTTATTCGAAATTTTGAAATTTTTGTTTGTTGAAAAGGTAAGAATTCAATATCTGGTAACTGCCATTCGTTATGAATATTAATTATACCTGTTCTAATTATTATTATTATTATTATTATTATTATTATTATTATTATTATTATTGCAATTAATTATTGCGTTGTTGTTGCCTCATCATTTCTCTCATTTTGACATACACACACTCACACAAATATAATATAATACCAACATTTCATGTGAAATAATAATAATGACTTTGCGAAAAATAAAATATGTACGTAATTAGCCATTTTTTATTTTTTTATGCATATACATACTTATTAATATTCTTCATTATCACTCATGAATTATTATCGTAATTGGAATTAATTATTATTGCGTCGTTATCATTTTCGGAAGTATTTTGAGAAGATTTGCAGAGTTGGCAATTTTTTCCCTTCAAAATACGTGTTCCCATTACCCTGATGCATGGTGCAATTAACTTTGTCAAACAGAAAAATTTCCCTGCTTGATGTCTCACGTCACTTAGCTATATAGTAAAAATATAATTAACACTTTCACCGTGTAAGTGCATCCATGGGTTTTCGAATAAACGCAAAAAACGAATCACCGATTTTTTTAAATTGTAAAATCTTATTATTATTATTATTATTATACTGATTGTTATTGTTATTATTATTATTATTGGCCCCAAAGATTTCTTTTGCTCAATTTTGGGCTACCCGGGGTCATGAAAATTTCGCCGCGCCCCCCCGTGGTCGCAGACACGCGGTAAAAGTGCGTTAATTGCGCTATATTTCGGTGTCAACGTGCGAAGGTGTTTGTTTGCGAAGGAGAAATTGTTCGAATTTGTACTCCAACCCCGCATTTGTTCGTTTGGCTTGTAAAAAAGATTGTTGGCATAGTTCGCCGGCAATCAAGTCTTGCAAAAGGAACATTCCACATTCCGCGTTCCGCATTCCGCTATTTCCTCGGAAATCGAGGGGAGTAGCAAGAAGGGTTGGCTCGCGGCGAATGACTCGATCGATCCGTGCACTTTCCGCGATGGTTTCTGAAACTTTCTGCACGAAGGAAGGAGGAAGCGGAAGTTGAAGAAGTAGAACGTCACTTTTTCCACGCGTATGATAAAAACAGATAAATAAATAAACAAACAAATGAATAAATAAATAATTGGAACTATTTGACACTATTTCTACCGCGTTAATTGTAAGCAATGAAAAATCCAAAACCAGAAACATAAAATTATAATTAAATACATTTTCTTAATTGATACCGAATTTTGAACGGACGCGTAATTGCATTATAAATTTAAGAATTAAAAAAAACAACACGTAAATTGTTTATATGAAAAAAAAAATTATTATAATTATTTTTATGTTAATATCTAATTAATAGATTGAGATTAATTAATTTTTTAATAAATAAAATGATTTAAATTGTTTTTATGAAAAGAGTTAGTTATAATTAAATTTAATTTTTTTAATTTTTTTTTAATTTACACATTACACAAATTATTTACATTCAAAATTAATTTAATATGATAAAAAATTTTATTTATACAATTTTGAAATAAAATTTTATTTAATTGCTCTCCTGAGCACCTGCCGTTTGTCGATTACAAAGAAAAAGATTAAATTAAACCCCGAAAATAATTCGAAATTGAAATTCTAAAAGGTGTTCTTTGACACCTTTGGTAGAAATAGCGTTTAATGAATTGAAAATGAATAAATGATGAAATCAAATAAAGAATTATTCATGAAAAAAAAAATAAAATATTGATAAATAATAAATAAAAATGTTGGAGAATAATTACCTTGACATGGTAAAAACTATTATACCATCACTTCTAAAATATATCAATGGTGTGAATGTAGTAATAAATTCGTTGAAACTTTTACATAATTGAAAAATAAATAAATATTAATTAAATATAAAAAAAAATAGAAGACATTTATTTTTTCAAAAAGTATCTTCCCCTAACGCGTCAACACGTTGGACGCTGCGTTAAATTTGCGTGACTCTCCATTCAAGCCGGGTGGGTCGCAATTATATGCGCTATTGGATTCGTTATAATCGGCGCGGCCTGAACAGATAGTTCAGTGTCGGTCACCGGTGACGGACATGGCGTTTAACGTGTTAAGTGCCACGCCAAATTTACGTGATTCCACATTCACGTCGCGTGGGTCGCGATGGCATACACTATTGCATCTGTTTTAAGCGAGATGGCCTGAACGAAAAGTTCAGCGTGAACTACCGGTGGGTAGTAATAATATGAGATGGTAAGATGAGGAGCGAATTGGAAGATAATTAATTCGTAAATAATAGTAAGACAAAAATAAGTTTTTCTAACACATGAGCAAAGACATACAAAATATAACATATATGTAGGTGCGCACACATGGAGAAAGGGACGAAGAGCGTATCGCTGCATTTCCAAATTCACCGTTACCACGTCGCTCGGTAAAAATTCCCGTAAGAACTTTTCGAAGCCGTAGAAATTTTTGCGGTCCGGTAAAAGTTACAGAAAGGCAATAAACATTACCTTGAGAACTTTGACACACGGTAAAAACTCCCACGATTTGGTAAAAATTACTTTTGATGGAAGAAAAGCGAAAGCTGGGACGAAATACTGGGACGTGGTAAAAATTACAGAAAGTGTATAAAAAATTCGCACGACACGGTAAAAATTCCCTTTGGTTCCGAAATCCAACGACACGGGGGCAAATTGGCTCTCGTCTTTCGCCTTCATCCCTTTCAGCGCGTGTACACGCTCGAGGCTGTACGGTAGTCCGGAGTTTCGTACGACAAAACGGGGTAACGATTTTTTTTTTTTTGGTTAGAAAATTGAAATCCGAAATTCTCCCTTCGTTTCTATTTTTTAATTATTGAGAAGATTCAGCGACTCCTCCAATATTGACAATATATATGGTATCCGTCGCGATATTTGTTTGGAACGGCCACGTAAGCGTGGTTCACGTACAGTCGCTAGGTGGCTACCGCGCCCACATTTTAATTTGTTTTGTTTACTATGAGTTGTCCACTTCGGAGAACTTGACTTGGAATGAATAATAAAATATTGACGCAATGTTCTTTCCGTCAACAATATGTTTCGCTAACGATAAAATAACTAGAATCTTTTTATTACTATTTATAGTAACATTTATTTGTACTATGCTACTAGTTACAAAAACCAATACTTTAGAGTTTCAGGAAGTATACTTTGTTGTCGGAATTATATAGTTGCTTGTACTATGTTAATACAGTTACTATACAGTTACTATATAGAGTTGGAGTTAGAATTAATTGTTTAATGCACTGGGACGGTTCCCCCAAAAGCGTGGATATGAATACTAACTAAATGAATACTAACGTAAATTCAAAATCATTTTTACGTTTTCATCATAGCGTATCCAATCCCGGTTTTCAATAAAAATTATTAAATTAATCATTATTTCTTATAATTTCAATATTTTTTCTAAATTGCGTTATACTTATAAATTAAAATTTAATTATTGAAATTATTTTTAATACAATCAATCAAATCGATAAAAAATATTAATGTTAATTATGCGAGTCTTCCGAAATGGTTACAAATAAATTACCAATAAAATAAAATAAAAAATAATTAAACAAATAATTATTTGAGTGAGTTAGTCTAGGGGGGGGGGGGGGGTTACATCTAGTTGGTGGCCGAAAAAAAAGGCGTGTTTTTGTGAATTTTTTTTTGGGAAAATGATTGCAGGTTTCGAACTATTTTTTTTTCATAGTAAAGGTTATATCTTCGACTATGTTTCATAATTTTTTTATTGAAAAAAATTCACAAATGTAGGAGATACGATGCATTTCCCGAACCGCTGTTCAAAAAAGGTCTTCTGCGGTGACCACTGTATCTTCCACCTCACTCGTCTAAAATCAAAAAATCAAATAGATTATGTTTTTGCATCGTATCGTCTAGTCCTTAATCGAAGGATTTGAGAAAATATTAATTTTTGAAAAAGTGGTCGACGATTGAACGTGAAAGTCCAAATTTTGATGAAAAAATCACAACATTTTCGTCGACCATTTTTTCAAAAATTAATATTTTCTCAAATCCTTCGATCAAGGACTAGATAATACGATGCAAAAACATAATCTATTTGATTTTTTGATTTCAGGCGAGTGAGGTGGAAGATACAGTGGTCACCGCAAAAAAACCTAGCGGTCCGGGAAATGCATTGTATCTCCTACATTTGTGAATGTTTTTCAATAAAAAAATTATGAAACATAGTCGAAGATATACCCTTGACTATGAAAAAAAAAAAAACAGTTCGAAACCTGCAATCATTTTCCCAAAAAAAAATTCACAAAAACACGCCTTTTTTTCGGCCGGCAACTAGATGTAACCCCTTAACACTTTCGCAGATATATCGATAAGATTAACCCTTGATTATTCCCATTAACACCATGTATAGTGCAATGAAAATTTTTAAATAAATTATGAAACCCTCTTGAAATCCTACGGCACCTTGTCCTACAGTAAAAATATCGTAAATTTTTCACTATATTTTCTATACTCGGTGAATACTTGGTGACAAAAATTGCAACAACGGCTGCAGTTCCGGAAGCGACCCCGTAAATGCATGAAAGGCGAATGCAACCATTTTGTGCATTTCTCGTAAATGTGATCAAAAAATGTGAATTTAGATTCGTTGCCACCACCGCCATTTCGTTACAACGCGAATCGCAAATCCACCCTTATCCATCCATCCATCCCTCGATCCCTCTATCCACCCCATGCGTCCGTCCGTCCGTCCGTCCGTCCGTCCATCCTACCGTACAGCCGGGGTTGATTAGAGATAACAAAAGTAAAGAAACAAATCAATCAACATACCGCTTAACGATGAAAATCAGTGGTTGAAGGATGCCAACTGACGAGTAGAAGAACCGTCTGTCTTTCTGGGTTTTCGGAACACGTTGGCGGGCGCAAATATCATTAATTCTCTTATTTATTTATTTATTTATTTATTCATTCGTTTATTTACTTATTTAATTATTTACTAATTTATTCCCTCTCTGTCTCCCTGATCGGGGGTAGACGGAGACCTCTTCCGTGTCTCTCTTATCTAACAGTGACTTTGGGGACGCTATTTCATCTTGCGTGTGTATGTCTATATTATATATATATGTATATAAATAAATATTATTTCTTCTTCCCTAATGTCTTTCAAGAACAAACTGTGAAACAAACAAAAAATATTTTTATATATACACTTAGGGACAAAAGTCAAGAAATATCGGATTTATACGAGTTCCGATAAACATTGTAAGAGGTATAAATGTTAGCCATTTCAGGAACAGTGGGGCGTGTACGCCCCACTAACCTCTTTTCAGTTATTGTCACATTTTTTATCAGGTTTACGGTTTTAAAGTGCAATTTTTTTTTTATTTCTCGAGGTCTCATTTATGGAATTTTTTAAAATAAAAATAAGAGAATTTTTTAGAACAGTTTCGTAAAAAATAATTAACAATTTATATGAAAAATTGCATTAATAAATTCATTTCCGTTTTTTAATTAAACATTTAATGTAACAAAATATGAATTTTCTCAAAAAAATGTGCCTCCTTAAGCTTCGCCCTTGGCCGTCAGCGACGCCCAAACGCGCAGAAGAAAAAGTTGTACCACTTTTGCTTCATGACGCATATATGCGCCTCTTCAAAAAATACATTTGTATTAAAATATATTGCGATTTGGCTGTACTTTGGTGTTTACTTGTAGCTAAAGCTGGATCTGGAACCGCATTCGAACTTGAAATTTCGAAATTTCAAGTAGCAAATCCAATACCGAACCTTTTAAAATTTGTTCCAATTGGTTTCGTACTCGGGCACCTTGACATCCCATTTTGAATTTTCAAAATCTGGGCTCCGCGATCTCAAAAACATCACAAGGGTCTAATTTTCACAGAAGTCCAAGTGCTTTTCGAATTTTCGTTCGCCGTATGAGACCCGCCCTGTTGAAGTTTCAAAATTTCGAATTTTAAAATGGCAAATCTAACAAAACTGAGCCTTTTTGAATATTACAAATTTTTGTCGGCCACGTTGTGATCCACCATTTAAAATTTGCAAAATTTCACGTCAGATCCGGCTTCGGCGACTCAAAAAAACTTAGATTCTGAAATTTCCATGTAATACATTCCAATACATTTTCAATCCAAAAATCTATTTTTCGTCCAACGGCGAAGGGGTTAAGAAGTACACGTGTTTCATCAAACGAAAAGTGCACGTAACATCGTTTATATATATATATATATATATATATATATATATATATATATATATATATATATATATATATATATATATATATATCTACGAATGTGCCACCTAGATAATTTCTTTCTGAACTTTCGCCCGTAAGTGTATATCGTCCGTTCCCACCCCCCTTGTCAATTCTGCTTTCTTTCTTTCTTTTTTTTTTCTCGTTTTCCTGGAAATCCGCTAGATCTTCCAATGTAGCTAGTCGAACCTCTGGGAATCTTCCACGGGGTGAGGGAGAGCCTCTCTTCGAGCCCTGCAGCGCGAGTTCGCCGGCGAAAGCGTCGAAAGCGAGAACGAGCAACACTCCTCGGTGCACTTTCGATCAATCGCGAGTAGACGAGATGGGGCGAAGGGTTAACGAGCGAGGAGGTTACCCGCGGAGGGGGTCGAAGGACGGGTTTCAAAGAAACGCTACTTCAAACTCGGGCTCGGCTCACCGCCATTACCTTCCTCCGATGCACCCTTCGCTGACTTTTTCTTCTCATCCAAGGATCTAAGGGTCAACCTGGACCTGGACCTGGATCTAGATCGGGAACTGGACCTGGATCTCGATCGGGAACTGGACCTGGCTCTGGATCAGGAGCTGGACCTGGATCTGGATCAGGAACTGGACCTGGATCCGAGTGTAGATCAGGAACTGGGCTTGGATCAGAAGCTGAAGGGTGAATCCGGAGTTAAAGCTGGAAAAGGAGCTGAGGGTGAACCTGCATCTGGAGCCTGAGCTGGTAAGGGTGTCGCCTAACGGGGGACGGGTCGTACCTGAGGGATGAAGGGGAGAGAAAGAGAAGGGAATGGAATAATAATAATAATAATAATGATGATAGTGGCAATTATAATTATAATGAGAAAGATGGAGGGTGAGGAGTTCCAGGAGAACGAAACGGAGGGAGGATATACGAAATAATGACGATGACGACGACGACGACGAGGACGACGACGACAACGACGACGATAAAGACGAAGGACGAAGACGACGAACGAAAGGGTTAACCAACTGATCAAGGTACAATAATATACAATATAATGTAATATAATGTAACAAGTAATAAGGTAGAATAATATTGCGGGTAACGGTGTCTACAACGCAATGCCTTATGTGGTGCGATAACTAAACTGACGGGGCTTTGGCTCGGACCTCACGGTGCCACCCCCGTCGCTCGAGCTTTCGCCCTCTCTCGCCCGCTCGCCCTTTTCGCGAGCTCCATGCAAGAACGCTGGAGGGAGGTTTTCCCTCGTACGGGTGGTGGAGGTTACGTGGGAGGAACGGAGGAAGGAATCAGGGGCACGTGGGAAAAGCGCGAGAGAGAGAGAGAGAGAGGAGAGAGCGGGGGCGAATGAGGAAGGAACGGAAAGCCTCCGGGTGATAAAACTCTGATAAGATCGGCGCTTTTTTAACATTCGCGATGAAAAAAAAAAAGTGTTTTCTCGAATCAAGAATGCGTTTGCTTGACTCAAGAAAACGTTTGCTGGGCTCACAGCGACGTTTGCCCGATTCAAGGAAGTGCTATCTTTTATTAATTTTCTTCAACTAAGGAAAATATTTGCCTGATTTAGGGAAATATTTGCTTGATTCAAGAAAACGCTTTGCTGGTTCAAGAAAACGGTTTCTAGATCCGAGGAAATGTTCTTCTGAATCAGAAAAATACATTTTTTTGAACCAGGGGAATATTTTTTTGATTTAAAGAAGCGTTTTCCCGTTTTAAGAAAACATTTATTTAATTTTAAAAAAAAACGTAAGTTCGACGTAAATAAATATTTGCTTGATTCAAGAGAGTTCTTTCTTGAATCAAGCAAATATTTATTATAGAAAAGTAATATATATTTTTGTCGCTCCAATAAAGCATTTGCTTGATTTAGAGAAACTTTTGTCAGATTTAAGGAAACATTTGCCTGATTCAAGCAAATGATTTCCTGATTCAGGAAAGTTCTTTCTTAAATAAAGGTAATATACACTTCTCTGCTCCAATAAAATATTTGCTTGATTCAGAGATGTATTTTCCTGATTTAAGAAAACATTTGCCTGATTTAAGAAAACATTTTCTTGATTTAAGTAAATGCTTTCTTGATCCAAAAAAACACCACCCTGATCGATGGAGCCACGTATTTTCTGAATCGAGAAGAAACTCGTCCGTTCCGGGGATTGCCCGATTCAAGGAAACGCTTTCCTAAATCAACAGAAGAGTTTCTTTTATCCAACGAAACTAAAAAAAAAAAATCGTTAACCTTAGAAAACACTAGGCGGATCCAATAAAATATATTCGTAATTGAAGAAAACCCTTTTCCCGATCCGAAGGAATCCTTTGTTGACTCAACCCGAAGAGAGGAGAGGCGAGGCAAGGCAAGAGAGGGGGAGAGTAAAAAAAGGGGTTGATGAAAAAACAAGAGACATAGGGAGGGAGCAAAAAGGGGGTAGGTGGGTAGAAGAGGGGTGGAAAATAAAATACAAGGGTGGTTCGCAGGCGCCGTGATGCAAACGAACGAGGAAGGTGGTGGTTCAAGAAAGAGAGGGATGCTTATCAGCCAAGTTCGGAGAGTCTCCACTGCTACGCAAGCGCGCCCTACCCTCCTAGCTGGCACACTAGGCACCTAACGCTGGCTGGCTGGCTGGCCGGCCATCGACGGGGTGCAATGCAAGGGGCGAAAAATGAACGAAACTACTTCCGTCCTACACACCGAAAAAAAAGGAATCGTCACAATGATGAAACTCGCAACATAAATGAGAATCTAGCGCGCGTGAAATAAAATAATGAAATTTACCTAATAAAATATTAATGTGGATTCATAGAAAGTTACATTTGGGGTAAATCCTTGAGTTCGTCATTTTATATATTATTTTTATGAATGAATTTTTAAGGTTTCGAATTTTCTTCATTTTTGAAAATGAGTCGTTTACTTTGAAAGTGGCTTAAGTCCATTTATGCACCGGAAAAAAATAAAAGTATTATTTATTTCATTTCTAATTGACTTAATCATGAAAATAGTTGAAATAATAATAATAAGTGTAGTTAAAATTATTAAAAACGTATGGATTATTCATTATTGATTATTGATCGGATTATTGAACTACAGCAATAGTTCGAATTACTATAAATTTCGTTCAGTGTCTTTGAATTTCCTTGAATTTGGGAGACGCTGTCTTAATTTAAAAAAATATCTGCTTGAATTGGGAATATGGTTTTCTAAATGAAGGATGCGTTTTCTTGGATGAAAGAGACGTTCCCTTAAGGGAAGACTAAACTGAAAAATAGGAAAATTTTGAGGTTTATATAAGAAAAAATTTTTTTTTTATTGAAATAACGTATAAATTGAAATTCTAATCTGGAGTTATTATTTTTTAGGGCTTTTTTAATTATTTTAGATGTCCAGCAGTCATATATACCTTCTCACTTTGCGCATGGGCTTATTCTCTCTGACGCCTGTTTTACGTATAAAATTTAGGTTGTAGGCTATAAATCGTTGTTTTGGGGGCTGCCACTAGGTGGAATCTCTTAAAAACCTTATTTTACTCCTAGGGAACCATAAAAAAGAGGTTTAAAGACAACAGCAGCGAATTTTCATTATTCAGTTTAGTCTTCCCTTAAAGCCAGAAAGAATTTTCTTCAATCTGATTAATGTTATCTTCATTTTAAAAAATATCTACTCGGATTAGGGATATGTTTTTCTAAATCAAGGATGCGTTTACTTGGAACAAGAAATCGTTCTCTCGAACCAACGAAGCGTTATCTTCGATTAGAGAAAATTCCTCTTAAATCGAGGAAGCATTTCCTTGAATTCGACAAATGTCGTCTTAAATTAGGAAAAAACATATCCGTCTACGTGTAAATGAAATTTTTCGCAAAGTGTTTTTTATGACAGCTAACTTCAAGTGTTACACGTTACTCCAGTTAACAACAAACAATTGGCGAATGGACCAAGGCCAATTTTAAAATTTACGGCTTTTTTAAAAATATTTTTAACGTAATTTATTTATTTCTTTGTTGTTAATTTCGGCCGAAGTATGATATATAATATTTTACAATTTTGATTCTGTAGACGTTTCGATCATTGATTTCTGATCTTCTTCAGTAATTTTTAGTTCTTCATTTTTAAAAATTTAATGATTGTAGATATAGTTATATTGTTAGATTTGTTTTTTTATTGTACATTTGATCTTTTTGTTTCCATTTCGTAGGATAAAAACAGATCTTATATAATTGTTATTGTGTAATATAAAATTATGTTATTATCTTCGTTATTTTGTTACTCATTCGATGTTATTCTTCTGTTTTATTTTCGATTTCATTGAAACCGATTTCTTAGAATCGTTTTATGAGATCGTAATGTACTGATATTGTAGCGTTATCTATCTGCATATATTAATATTTTTAACAATATTTATGACAAGCGCATCTTTATCACTCTCGTGGCGAATTTCATAAATACATTCTCTCCGTGCACAGGCTGCCCCCAGCCTCGGCGCATCTCACCCTTGCGAAATCTCGCAAATGGAGGCTAGGCGGCTGCTGCCGTTGATGCTGATGCTGATGCTGATGCTGGTGCTACTACGCACCCGTCCTGCTACTCACGAGCTAGCTACTTATCCCCGGAATAAAGATCACGTGGAATTGATCTCCCGGGCGGATGACGAACGCAGTTATTAGAGCCACCCCTCACCCCATGCGGATTCAAAAGTTTCCGTAATTCGAGAGAAAAGAACATCCGACCAGAGTCTCTCAAGAGTCTGGTATCCCCTCTCGAAAAGAATCAAGGGAACCACCCGCTTGGTTCAGGCAAATTGTAGCTTGATGTTGAAAAGCGTTTCCTTGAACCAGGGAAACGTTCTTTAAAATCAACAAATTATTTTCTTGGTTCAGGGGGATGTTTTCTTGAATCGACGCAACATTGATCCTTTGATCTGAGAATTATTGTTTTCTTTGAATCTTATTAATAATATTTTGTTTTAAGAAAATATTATTAATACAGTCAAGGAAACGTTTGCTTAAATCAGAACACTTTTTTTTAAGCAACGAAAATTCTTTTTTCATTAAAAAAATTTACCTTGATCGAAATGAATATTCGCTTGAAATAGAGAAAGACATTTCTCAAATAAGAAAGCGATTGCTTGGAACAGAAAAATATTCGCCTAAATCTACGAAACGTGTTCTTGGGTCAGAGAAAAGTTCTCTTAAATCAAAGACGCACTCGCTTGGATCAGAGAAAATTTTTTTTTAAACAAAGAAGAGTCTTTTACAATCTGCAAAATGTTATCTCGATTTCAAAAAAATATCTACTTGGATTTGGGATATGATTTTCTAAATCAAGAATACGTTTACTCAGAACTAGAAAACGTTCTCTTGAACCAACGAAACATTACCTTCGATCAGAGAAAATTTATCTTGAATCAAGGATGCATTTCCTTGGATCAGAAAAATATTTTCTTAGAGCCAGAAAGAATTTCCTTGACTCTGGGAAATGTTATCTTAATTTTTAAAAATATTTGCTTGAATTAGGAATATGATTTTCTAAATTAAGGATGCGTGTTCTTGGATCAGAGAAATGTTCTTTTAGAGCCAGAAAGAATTTCCTTGACTCTGGGAAATGTTATCTTAATTTTAAAAAATATTTGCTTGAATTAAGAATATGATTTTCTAAATCAAGGATGCGTTCTCTTGGATCAAAGAAATGTTCTCTTGGAGCCAGGAAGAATTTCCTTGAATCTGGGAAATGTTATCTTAATTTTAAAAAATATTTGCTTGAATTAAGAATATGATTTTCTAAATCAAGTATGCGTTTTCTTGGATCAAAGAAATGTTCTCTTAGAGCCAGGAAGAATTTTCTTCAATCCGAGAAATGTTATCTTAATTTAAAAACACATCTGCTTGAATTAAGAATATGATTTTCTAAATCAAGGATGCGTTTTCTTGGATCAAAGAAATGCTCTCTTAGAGCCAGGAAGAATTTTCTTCAATCCGAGAAATGTTATCTTAATTTTAAAAAATATCTACTCGGATTGGGGATACGTTTTTCTAAATCAAGGATGCGTTTACTTGGAACAAGAAATCCTTCCCTCGAACCAACGAAGCGTTATCTTCGATTAGAGAAAATTTCTCTTAAATCAAGGAAGCATTTCTCCGAATTCCACAAATGTTGTCTTAAATTAGGAAAAAAACATTTATCCGTGGGTGTAAATGAGACTTTTGTATTAAAACATAACTTGTTACATAGAACAAGGGATTTTATTTATAAGAATTGCGATTCTATTTAATTCGCTGCCTGGGGTGATATTTTCAGAGCGGAATATCGACTTATCGTAAGCGTCCGTGAATTAATAACGAAAGGAAATTTTCGTTCCGACGGTAAACTGATTGAATTTCAAATGAGGGAAAAATTGATAAAACGGATAAAGCGTCTAATATAGAACAAAAAAAGTTGCTCGGCTCTGTCGAGGAGTGAAAAAGAAAATGGAAAAATTCCGTAGCTCGAGGGCGCTACGCGGCGCTCCTTATATCGATCGTTCGTCTTCCGAGGCATTTGCAAGTTAGATTTTTTAATAGCCTTTAGTCCCTGGATACCCCGTTTTGCCCCACTATGCGTGGTACATCCGATATATACAGGGTGTGTCATTTATCGCGGTATATGGGATTATCCAAAAAATTAGGCGTTTCAGAAAAAAAAAATATTTCCAACAAATGTTGCTCGACTCCAAATGCCAACGAGAATGGCAATTTTGATTTTGCATTTCGTGAACGTGTTCAAGGTCAAGGTTTCTATAATAAATAGAAACGTATATTTTTTTTTATAACTCATTAATTTTTCAAAAAAAAAAAAAAAAAAAAAAAGAAAACGAAATTTTGCTCCAAGAATTTTTCAAATTGAACTTTATGTTCTCTTATTATTTATTTGTATTTTTATTACGTTTAAAACGGTACTTTCTAATTAATTATTTGTTTTACGAATCGTAAAATGTGAATCCGATGTCAAAATTAAAAATTCGAAATAAAAAACCGTGCAAAAAAATTCGACCAATTTCCATAATATGCGGTACCGAGGGTTTTTTAGGGGTGGCGATTTCGTCGGAACGAAAATTTCCTTTCATTATTAATTCACGGACGCTTACGATGAGTCGATATTTCGCTCTGAAAATACCAGCCCGGGGAGCGAATTACACACAATCTCAATACTTACAAATAAATTCCTCTCTTCCATGTAGGAAATTACGTTTTAATAAAAAAATCCCTTTTTCTGGTACGAGACGAAATTTGTCTAACGCAAGGAAATGTTTTCTTGATTTAAAAGAATTTTTCTCTGATCCAAGATAACGCTTCGTTGGTCGAAGAAAACGTTTTCTAGTTCCAAGTGAACGCATTCTTGATTTAGAAAACTATACCCTTAATTCAAGCAGACGGTTTTTTAAATCAAGATAACGTTTCCCAGGTTCAAGAAAATTCTTCTTTGCTCTAAAAGAACATTTCTCTGGTCCAAGAAAATGCATCCTTGATTTAAAAAAACTTTTTTTAGTTCGAAGGACACGTTATCTTGATTTAAGGGGTAACACCATTGTAAATTTTTCAGAAGACTGTTTTTTTTATTGACTTAAAATATTAGGAAAGTCCTCGCCTTAAGAGAACATTTCTTTGTTCAAAGGAAATTCGTAAATTTTTTTTCTAGTAAGTTTCGATGAATTCAGATAAAAAATTCGAGTTCCGTTCGATACTAATACCCACCCCCTAATGCCTCAACTACGGAATAAAAAAAGGATACATGAAAAATATTAAAAATGGAAAAAGTTACGCCGAAAATAATTCGTTTTTCAACTTTCATTCATATTTATATGAACTTTTCCGAGTGTAATTCAGAATTCGCCGCGATTTCGCGAGGAAACTCCCGAGCGTTCGCTTCTTCCGCCATTGATCCTAGGACAAACATCCCCTTCGTGCCGTCTCGTTAACCTGGGAATTTCCACCACACACCCCTCTCCGATTGCAGGAGGAGAGGGTGGGGAGTTCAATTAAAAACGAAGATCGGGGAACAACCCATATTTTTTTCCTTTTCTTCCCCCTCTTCTTTTTTCTTTTTCCTTACGTCGTTAAAATTGCACCTTTTCGTCGCGTTAAGGGATGATAATGATGCTGACGATGACGGCGATAGACCCCTCGAATTCGACGTCACTGCTTTTCGTTTTGAGGGTGGCAAAGTAGACGAACGGACGGAGGGGTTTCGATTATCGATCCCTCGCGTGCTCGCAGTCATTCACTCCCTTTCGGTTTCCCCATGCTTTCCCCTTTCATCCCCCACTTTCCTCCACGAGCCTGCCGTTACTAGTATTTCTGTTTCTACTACACCACCACCACCACCACCATCATCACCAACACCACTTCTGCTACTATTAGGAGCAGCGATATGAAGAATAATAATGATGATGATGATGGTAATAATAATAATAATAATAACAACAATAATAATAATAAAAACAATAACAACAACAGTAACGCGTAATTGAATCGATAGCGTAATAATAGTAACGATAATAAGATTTACGTTTTATTCCAACTACTATACTTCTGTTCTATTGCTACATATTATAGTATAATAGTTAAAGTAACAATAGAAATATTAGCAATAACACGGTTATTGATAATGATGTATTAGTAGTAGTAGCAGCAGTAGTAATTTAGCCTGATTTTTCTCAATTTAACCCATTCGAGACCGATTGCACACCGTGTGTGGAATCGATTTCCGAGGCTATAAGACCGGTTGCACACCAGTTGTGCAATAGTAGTAATGAGCAACTAACAGTTCGCTCTAATAATAATAATAATAATAAATGTAGTTAAAATTATTCAACTGTAGCAATAGTTCGAATTGCTATAAATTTTGTTCACTGTCTTTGAATTTCCTTGAATTTGGGAGATGCTGTCATAATTTAAAAAAATATCTGCTTGAATTAGGAATATGATTTTCTAAATGAAGGATGCATTTTCTTGGATCAAAGAAACGTTCTCTTAGAGCCAGAAAGAATTTTCTTGCTACATATTATAGTACAATAGTTAAAGTAACAATAGAAATATTAGCAAAAGCACGGCTATTGATAATGATGGATGTATTAGTAGTAGTAGCATCAGTATTAATTTAGCCTGATTTTCCTCAATTCAACCCATTCGAGACCGATTGCACACCGTGTGTGGAATCGATTTCCGAGGCTATAAGACCGGTTGCACACCAGTTGTGCAATAGTAGTAATGAGCCATTATCAGTTCGCTCTTCGGGACCGTGTTCGAAAAAAATCGCCGCCTTGAATGGGTTAAGAAAATATTTGCCTCCCTCAAGAAAACGCTTTCTTAATTTAAAACTGCTCCTTGTATCCGTAGAAATGTGATTTTTTATTAAATCCAGAATTAATTTTTGTTGGTCCTACGAAATGTTGGCCCGGTTTGAGAAAACATTTATCCGATTGAAAGAAAAGTCCTTCAGGATGTAAAAGCAATTCCGACCCAACGAAACGTTTGCTTGATTTAAGGAAACACTTTTCCGAGTCAAAGAAAGACTTCCTTGATTTAGAACACAATATCCCTAATTTAGGTAAACATTTTTATAAATCAAAATAATGGTTTGCAAATTTCAGAAGAAACACTTGTCCTCCAATCCAAAGAAATGTTTTCTTGATTTAGAACATAATTTGCCCAATTTAAGCAAATATTTTCTTGAAACAAAATAATATTTACCAAATTCAAGAATATTCTTTCCTCCGCTAGGAAAACATTTCTGGGATCGAAAAAAATGTTTCGTCGATTCAAAATAACTTTTTCCCAATCCGAGAGAATCTTTCGCTAACTCAAAAAAAGATTTTCCTAATTTAATTAAATGCTCTTTTAGAAAAGAAGAAATAGATTGTTTTCCAATCCAGCGAAATATTTTCCAGATACAAAATAAATGTTGCACGATTCGATGAAATATTTGCTTGATTTAAGAAACCGTGTGTCTAATTCAAAAGCACATTTATACTTGACTCATCAGGAAAACGCGTCCTTAAGTTAAGCAAACATTCCTCTGAGTCAGGTAAATGCTTTCTTGATTTTAGAAAGCGTTTGCCTGACTCAAAGGAACGTTTGCTTAACTTGAGGACACGTTTTCCTGATTCATCGGACCGTTTTCTTCATTCGAGAATACGTTCGCCTTTCGTAATAACAAGCAACGGCAAGGTAGTATATGCTTCTGTGTAGGTTTGTGTCCGTGTAAATGTACTAAAAACAAAGAGACACGTAAAGGTATCCAATTTCACGGAGCGACGAAGGGCAGGAAGGGGGCAGAGTATTGCCCGGGACTCGTTAACGAGTGCACAGGTAGGTATCGCACAGGGATAATTTATCGATTCAACAAATCCAAGGAAACGGGCGAGTTAGCTGGAAACTGGGCAAGTAAGTGTCCCCAAGCGTGTGTGTCTCCGCTGGTTGCCAAGCTGGCCCCAGCGGCAGTACTATCCCTATCGTCATCACCATCGTCGTCGTCGTCGTCGTCGTCGTCGACATGTCGGACGACGATTGCGAGACGGGTACGTAACGTGGTGTGGTGAGACTAAGTACATTTATTGCTTTACGCGTTGTTGCACGAATTCATTCCCGTAGTCACGAACACATTCCCTTGCAAAATTCCACCCACGCCCATTCCTTTCACTCATGTGTCCAAATAGTTCGGTGGTCGATGGATATACGGATCCGTCTCCGGTTACCTACTTTCGCACGTGCACGAGGCAAGTCTGGCCCGCCTGACTGCCTGCCTGCCTGCGATCTTCTTCCGTATCCCGTGCGAACACGAAACCCTCGCCGCTGATCGCATCCGCACCCGCATTACGTGAGAGGAGACCAGTCACGCGAGATTCGCCACCGATAGCTTCGATTCCAGTTGATCCCAAGTCACTCACCCGCCCCAGCCGGTGCGGATTCGCGCTTTGACATTTCTCATTGTCAGCTGACCGTCAAACACACGTGGGGGTAGTATTTCACAGCCAGGTGGAACTGACTCGAGTTGAGCTGAGTCAGTTCAGACTTGGATCGACTCGATTTCGATTTAAATTTGCCTAAATAGGTGCCAAATTGACTCGAGTCATTTGGCAATCGAATTTGTTATAATTTAAACTTGAATTGATCTAACTTTCCATCAAAGTGACTCGATTCGGCATCCAATAGACATAAATTCACTTGATTTGCCATCGAATTGACTGGAATTGACTTGATTTGCCATCGAATTGACTGGAATTGACTTGATTTGCCATCGAAATGACTAGAATTGACTTGATTTGCCATCGAATTGACAGGAATTCACTTGATTCGTCATAAAATTGATTGGAATTGGCTTGATTTGCCATCGAATTGACCGGAATTAATTTGGCACTCAATTGACTTGGATTGATCTAACTGTGCATCAAATTGACTCGATTCGGCATCCAAAGGACACGATTTCGCTTGATTTGCCATCGAATTGCCTGGAATTGACTTGATTCGTCATAGAATTGACTGGAATTGACTTGATTTGCCATCGAATTGACCAGAATTAATTTGGCACTCAATTGACTTGGATTGATCTAACTGTGCGTCAAATTGACTCGATTTGGCATCCAATTGACACGAATTCACTTGATTCGCCATCAAATTGGGTAGAATTGACTTGATTTGCCATTCAATTGACTTGAGTAGATTCGGCACTCAATTGACTTGAAATGATTTGATTTAAAACCAAGTTTACTTGATTTGAAATCAAATTATTCCAAATTGACTTGATTACACTGGAGTTGAATTCGTTCATGCTTGAACTGATTTGATTCGAATTTAATTGACGCGATTTGGGTTAATTGACTTGATTCGTATTCCATTGAGACTTCGCTCGGATTCAAAATCACTTGACCAGGATTCGAAATGTCTGTAGCAAAGTTACTCGTTTTGGAATGAATCTGACTTGTAAATTTCTACTTTAATTAACACCATTCGGGTTGAACTTTACTTGACTTACAAGGAAGGGTTCGCAACCCGACCTCACCGATTTCAATAATTTTTTGATATGTTGTAGTACTCGAAAAAATAAGAGACACACGTACTTTTCTTTTTGTGCCGACATTCACTATCAAGGGGTGGAAACCACCCCTAAAGTTTTATCCGAAAATCGTTTTTTTATCATATCTCGGCTTCTAATTAATATTTTTTAACAAAACAAAGTGGAAAATATTTGTTATAAGAAGATATTAGGTGTGTTATGACCCAAGGGGTTGCGACCCTTATTTTATAATTGAAGAAAACTAGATCAGATTCATATAAATAATTCTCAATTTATATAAAAAAAATTATCAACAAATGACGATTTCAAAACATCGATTTTCACCCAATGAATTTTCACGAAATTAATCGTGGTACTCTCGACGTGTCTTTAGGTCGATTCGACGACCACTGATTCGATTTGATCTCGAATATCGAGCTTTTTCCAAAGTATCAACAACCCTGGGGCCTAGGCTGCTCGTGACTCTGCTCTACACGTTCGCTTTCTACCTACGGCCGGCGTCGGCCTGGAATTCCTGTCCATAAAAATAAAAATACCGGCGTTCGTTAATCCAGCATGAAAAATTGATGGCGTCGCGTCTATAACCGTACAGGGTTGTTCCGAGTATCGCCGACTAAATCAGGCACGCGTTAGTTCTATTTTCACACATGCGAGGCGCGGAATAGCACTCAATGCGAATCGCACTCCCAAGATATCCAACTTTCGTCTATAGTCACTCTCTATACACACGTACGTGGGGGGTATAGTGCTTTTACGTCAAGCTTGCGTAATTCGTTCATCAATGATTCACCGCTGGAGGAAAAAGGAAGTGCATGCGAGGGAGAGAGAAAGAGAAAACACAGCACTGCCTGCTACCATGAACTTTGCCAATCCAGTCAATGGGATAGGATAGGATAGGATAGGATAGGACAGACCGCTTGGCGTCGGAACGTAGGTGCAAAGAACAAAGCCCAGCGTGTGCGGAATCCCATCCTACCGAAGGAAACTCGTCAATGACGCCAACGAAACGAACGAACTGACGTCATAGCCGTCGTCCGAGCATGCGAGATCCCACTAACGCCACGTTCCGATACCCGACGAATTTTGGCCTGCAAAGAATGCCTCGCGTAGGTACTCAAGAGGGTCGATACGGAGAAGGCGCTTCCGAGGACCCCCTGGTGTCCCGATGGCAAGAAAGTTAAGGTTGAATCAAGTCAATGGAAGGTCAATCGAATACGAGTCGGTAAAGGGTGTATCCCATCCCAGTTGATCTCCACTCGGTTCAGTCAAAGTTAGTTGAGTCGAGTCGAGTCAATATGAGTCTAAGTCAAGTCTATCCAAGTTCGAGCCAAATTCGTTCTAGTCCAAGACAAGTCAAGTTAGTTCAAATTGAATAGCACCCAAGTGCATTTAAGATCAAATCAAAAGATCCTCCACCCAAATATAGTCAATTAGGGTCTATGTTGAGAGATGTCGAATCCAAACTGAGTCACTTTCAATCCGAGATATCGAATTCGTCTGTTTGAGATCAACCTAAATTTATTGAGTCCAACTCCAGTCAACTCAACCTCAAGATAACTCGCCAACCACTGAAGTCAATTCAACCCACCTAAAATCAGGTCATCCCGGGTGCGAATCGAGTCATTTTCGGGCAAATTCGAATACAAATGGAGGGAGTCACGTCGCAATTCCATAAATGCAAATAAGCCGGATGCACCATCACCGTTGACTGACGGCAGCCACGCGAATCGGTTGGTTCGCATATCAGGGAATGCCCGCGATAAGGGAGCCACGCAAATCCTCGCCCTAAACTTCCAGATTCCACGAACAAGCGTTGCACGAACTTAGGAACTAGGGAGAAGAGGCAGTGGGTAAAAGAGAGAGAGAGATTGATTGTAACTGAATCCAGGGAACACAAAAGGTGTTCTCACCTACTGACGCTTCCACACGTAGGTGTCTGCAGACGCCTACTCAGGTACTTTGCGTAAATCTATCAGTCTTACACGAAGTCTCTGTCCAGAAGGTTCCTTTCCTTCCTTCCCTTTTTCCTTTATCGCCGTCACCTTTCGTTCTCCATGGACGGGCGCGACCCCCTCGAGCACACCAGCCTTTATCAGAGAGCCGGTTAGCCGGGATCCGCTCCGATCCGCTTCCTCGCTGTACTTTTCGATCGCAATCATACCGAGGAAGCAGATCGGGGCGTGATTCTTCAAGGAATCCGCCTCAGTCGTGAAATTCCCGATCGGTGCGCGATTCGGTCCCAGGGGCCTAATTGGGGTGTGATTTCAGACAGCGACGATAGCGACGCAGAGGGAGGTTTAGGCAACGTCAACAAGCTGGTGATCAGGCCCCCGGGTCACAGTGGCAAGGCCAAGAAAGGTCACCTTTGCTTCGACGCGTCCTTCGAGACGGGAAACCTGGGCAGGGTGGACCTCATCTCCGAGTTCGAGTATGACCTGTTCATCAGACCGGACACCTGCAGTCCTCGGCTGCGGCTCTGGTTCAACTTCACCGTGGACAACGTCCGCTCGGAGCAAAGGGTGGTCTTCAACGTCGTCAACGTTTCCAAGAGCAACAACCTCTTCCGCGCGGGCATGACCCCGCTGGTGAAGAGCACGAGCCGGCCCAAGTGGCAGAGGATTCCCCAGAGCCAGGTTTTCTATTACAAGTCGCCGCAGCATCAAAACCACCACGTCTTCAGCTTCGCCTTCGCCTTCGACCGCGAGGACGAGGTCTACCAGTTCGCCCTGTGCTATCCTTACTCCTACAGCCGCTACCTGGCGCACCTGGACAATTTATGCGCCAAGTACCGCCGTGTCTCCAGGGACACCCTGGCGAACTCCATCCAAAAGCGAAAAGTGGAGATGCTGACGATCGAGGGACCCCCGGGAACACCCGCGGCACCAGGAGCGGAGGAGCACCCGCGGAAGGTCGTGGCCATCCTGGGTAGGGTCCACCCCGGCGAGTCGCCCTCGTCCTTCGTCTGCCAGGGGTTGATGGATTTCCTGGTCAGCGCCCACCCTATCGCTCACGTCTTACGCGAGTACGTCGTATTCAAGATCGTGCCAATGCTGAATCCGGACGGGGTGTACCTGGGGAACTACAGGTGAGCCATCCGAGTGCGGTTTAGCCCAGGATCTGATTTTGGTCCCTTTCGTATTGGTACTGGTGCCATGAAAAGTACCAATGACATTGAATTTCGAAAATTCTTTTCCGTGGGTTATTTCAAGAGCAATTTCGTTGAAACGATTAAAGACAAAAGATGCGCCAACGTATCGCAATTGCTTGCAGGTCGACCTTGATGGGGATGGATTTGAACAGATCTTGGAACCGAATTTCGACCTGGATCCACCCGACTCTGGCGGCCACGAAAGCGTTGCTGGAGTCCCTAGACAAAGATCAGGTTACACCTCTGGACTGCGTGCTGGACATTCACGCTCACACCAACGCGTGTGGCCTATTCGTCTATGGAAACACCTACGATGACGTTTACAGGTAAGTTGACGCAGTTGCAATTACAACGAGAACCAAATACACAAATTCCAAGTCAAACGTTTTCTTTGTTACCATTTTTAGCAATTTTTCCTCTTTCTCTTCCTTCACTATAAATATAATTATAAAATGTCAAAAACCTCGGGATTCTGAATCGAAAAAATTCCTACGATTCTCAAAGATCCTGGAAATACTTCCAAGACTCTTTTTTGCACGTTCGTCACGAATTAATTACCACCCGGCAAGGCATTCGTTTCAGTCAAAGTGTCTTTACAGGTACGAGAGGCACATAGTCCTACCGAAATTGCTGGCCCAGCAAGCGGAGGACTACGAGCCGGAAAACACGATGTACAACCAGGACGCGCACAAAGCTGGTACAGCTCGTCGCTATCTGTGCTCGGTTCTCAGCGAACGAGTCAATTGCTACACCGTCCAAGTCTCCATGTACGGCTACCACAGGAAAGGAACGAACACGATATTGCCTTACACGGAAGAAGGATGTATCCTTTGGCCTATGTCCAATCTGAGCACCCCATTCTGCCCCACCTATCCGATTTAACCCATTCGAGACCGATTGTACACCGTGTGTGCAATTGATTTCCGAGGCTATCGACTTTCGGCACACCTGGTGTGCAACCGGTCTTATAGCCTCGCCAAGAAAAAAAAAATTTCGTTCTTGAGGACCGTGTTCGAAAAAAATCGCCGTCTCGAATGGGTTAAAGTAACGCAATAAGCTACAGGGTCAAGGTACCCCCTTTTACCCGCCCCGCGCGATGGACCATCGTCATAAGAAGGCCCTGGTACGGTTCTCACCCCATTTCTTATTCGATTTTCGAGATTTTCGGGGTACCCCGTTTTGCCTCACGATTGAGGCTGTTTCAAAAGATCGAAAATGGCTAACAAATTGAACTTTGCCGCATCCTTAACCGATTCTGCACCAACAGACTACAGAATAGGACGAAATCTGGCGAAAGTCTTCCTGGAGTACTACAAGCTGACCGGGTTGATCCCAATGGGTCTTCCCGACCAACCGTCCAATAAAAGAGGTCGCCAGTCTCGCCAGAGGAATCGTTTCCCGCGAGATCCACGTCCAAGGACCGCAAGGACACCGGCACCCTTGCATCTCGCCAGTATCCACGAGTAATCATCGCACGTATATACGTTTATCTGTTTATGGATGTGTGTGTATGTATGAATGAATGTATGTGTCGGAGTATGCTTATTGTTAGATCTAGTGCAGATTGGAACATAGAAGCCAAACGGATCTAATTGATTAAAATTTTGCAAGGATTTGGAAATTATCTTTGAGGCTGTAGCTGCATAATATGGACATTTTTTTAGGAATGAACTGGGGTTATATTTGGGAATTCCAAAAATAGTGGAACTTGGTGAATACTGAAACCTAATATAATATATTTTTTGAATTTCCAAAAATCTCGAAAATCGGAATATAATAAATGTAAAGTGTGCTAATGTCGAAATTCTGTACTTAACAAATTCCCAAATTGTGCCATTCTTTTAGGAGCGTCTATGAAACTGGAATTGCACAACATGGGAATTTTCTAGGAATTATGTAGGGTTTTTTGGAAGTTCCAAAAATATTTGAATTCAGGAAACACTGAAATCTAACATAATATATTTTTTTCATTTCCAAAGAATTCCAAATGCTGGATTTAAACAATTCCCAAAGTTTGCAAAGACTTTAATTTCCCAAATTTTGAAATAGCAACTGCATAAAATGGCACTTTTCTAGGAATGATCTAAAAATATTTTCCAAAATTCGAAAAATACTGGCGCTTAGTAAATACGATATAGCGTCGTTCAGCGCAGCCTCAATCCTTCTGTGGTCTCTTTCTGCATTTCTTTAATCGCATATTCTAAAACGAGGTTGAAAAGCAACGGAAATAGCGCTGTCTCTCAGCTTTTACTCTTTGTGGGCAAAACTAACGCTCAGAGAGATTATTACCGATTTTGACTCTGCCCCTGAAACCTACTTACTTTTTCGAAAATTTCGGGTTTTACTCAAATTTCCTGTATTTTACTAAACGGAAAAACTAAGTTTTCTGAGACACCCGCGTCTTTTCTAAAATTTAAAGAATTTTAAAAAAATTCAAGGAATCGGGTCGGGGGTGGACCTATTACGTCCAATTCTATACCATCGACCCCCAATCGTTCCACTTGCGTAAATACCGGCTTTGCCAATAAAATCGGAAATCATATTTAACCCTCGAGCGACCAGGTGAAATGTAGAAACATATGTGGCCACCAGGTGGGGTCGGCGCGGACCCCACACATTTTTTGACAGAAATCGATCGAAAAGTAACGTGTTTTTTATTGAAAAAGAGTGATTTGTCTGTTTTTTGAAGCATTAAACGTGCTCTGGGGTCCGGTTGGACCCCACCCGGTCGCTTTAGGATTAATAACAATGATCCGCCTCCATAATTATCCCGATCCATTTTGTTCCCGTTTTTGAAGATCGGTATCGGACCAGATTCTCCCTATTGTTCCGGCAGTGCTTCTTCGTTCCATCTGTGTGTATTTGTGTCGGTAAAAAAAAAGTCGAAAGAAACTGGAGTGGCGTGTATGTACAGGTAGTAGCGCCCGGTACGTCGACACGATGATGATCCCTGGGACGAATTCGCAGGTACTTCCGGGAGGAAGCCACCACCGCTACCACCACTGCCGCTGCCGCTGCCGAGCCGCTCCCTAGAACTCGTTACCGATCGATGAGCGGTACGCGAATGAGCCACGGCGACGGTGGCGCCGTGACCGGCGGCGCGGCTAGCGACAAGAACCTGAGCTACAGGTTCCGAAGCCCCGGGGCACCGTTCGACGGGAGGATTCTGATGGCACGGCGTACTTCCGAACCGAGGCTCACCATTATCGATTTCAATCAGCTGACGAGAGGCGGTCTGGATTTAGCCACCGGCCGGAGCAACGGGAAAATCCTTCGGCGCGCGATGCAAGCGCGAAGATAGCGCCGATGCGCCATGAAGTCAGCCATGGATCGCCAGCGCGAGATGGAACATGGAACGTGGAATGGTGGTGGAAAGAGTGAGCGAGAGAGAAGATGAGAGGGAGAGAGGGAGAGGGCAAGGAAGGGGAGAGAACAAAGATGTCGAAGGAATCTCGGCGAAACCCCGCCATTTCCTTATGGAAATTGGCTTTCGACGAAATCAGCTGAAACTTTGCAGAAATGTAAAGTGTCGCCTGTCGGATGTAGATCAAAAGTCCGAAAGTCAGTTCTTTGATCTCCAATGGACCCTGAAGTGACGCAAGCACTATGGCGGCAATGACATACCCGGACCCACTGTGGTGTGTGCCACTGAAAGAGCTTCTATGGGTGTGTTTGCGCGATGAAATTGCAAACCTGATTAATAATAGACAAGAAGTTTACGGATATTGCAAGAAATATATTCACCCATCTTTTTTCCCATGTTCTGCGATATTAACTCTTAAGGCTCTGTAGGCTCCGCTACGGAGACATTTTACACGTAACAAGCAACTCCCTCGGATTGGAAGGGGTTAAACTTCGGGGAGCTTTTAAAATCTTCAAGAATTTTGGAATTTCTTTTCACTTATAATTCTAGGGTCATTGAAATTTGTAAAAATATAGGATATTGGCTTGCGTCGTTACTGAATATCGGTATTTTTGGAATTTCCAAAAAGGTGCTTACGTCATTCCTTAAAAATATCATCCCTTATGATGGAAAATTAGAATTTAGGGTACTTTTAAAATCTTGAGGAATTTTAGAAATCTTTCTACTCAGAATTTCGGGGTTTTTGAAATTTGTAAAAATATAGGATATTAGCTTACATCGTTATTGAATATCAGTATTTTTGGAATTTCCAAGAAGGTGCTTACGTCACTCCTTAATAATGTCATCCCATATGATGGAAAATTAGAATTTAGGGTACTTTTAAAATCTTCAGGAATTTTAGAAATCTTTCTACTCTGAATTTCGGGGTTTTTGAAATTTGTAAAAATATAGGATATTAGCTTGCATTGTTCGCCAAGTATCAGTATTTTTAGAATTCCCCAAAAAAATTCCTAAGTTATTTTTTAAAAATTCCCATATGAAGGAAAATTAGAATTGAGGATATTTTTAAAATCTTGAGGCATTTTAAACATTTTTTACTTAGAATTTTAAGGTTATTGGGGATTTGTAAAATTGCGGAATATTAGCTTGCATAGTTTACCAAATATCAGGATTTTGATTATTTCCAAAAAGATGTTTACGTCATTTCTAAAAAATTACCATATCATGGAAAATCAATCTTTCCGGAACTAACAAAAATTCCTACAAATTTTCAAAGTACTAACTTTCTAAGCTAATTTTTAATCAAACGAGATTTTCGAGTGATCGAATTTAGGGTTTTTTCAGGGAAAATTCCCGTAAACTGGACATTTTGAAATTACCGAAAAAGGAAACGAATGAAAAAAGGAAGAAAGTGCATTTTTCGATTCCTCCCAAAGTAGAGCGGATGCGCTTTTCAGGTTGAACGTGGGGTGAAAGTATATTTTCGTAACACGTGCAACAAGTACGTATTGTTGCAACAGACGGATGAAGGACCATTGTCTCTTTTAATGTAAGGAGACCGAAGCTTCGAATCCCTACAAGTGTACCCGCTATGTACGGAACGGGTCAAAACAACCGCTTGCTCGCGAAGCTTCCAGCTGGGTGTTAAGCCCCGATTGCTTCACCGATAAAAGTTTATACGGGATATTTTAGAATTTCTAAGAAAAAACAGTTTACGCCATTCATAAAAAATTTTCAAATCATGGAAAACTAGCCTGGAAGCTACTTTTAAAATCTCAGCAAACTTTGGAATTTTCATCCTCATAATTGTAGGGTTTTCGAAATTTTTAAAAATATACCATATTAGCTTCAAATGTCTAATAAGTGTCAGTATTTTTTAACATCTCTAAAAAAACCTGTATCGTTCCTAAGAAAATTCCCACACCATGAAAAAACTAGTCTTGAAGCAACTTTTAAATTCTCAGTGAATTTTGCAATTTTTATCTTCATAATTTTAGAGTTTTATAAATTTGTAAAAAAAACAGAATATTAGCTTTAAATGTCTATTAAATGCCGGTGTTTTTTAAATATTCAAAAGAAGCCTATGTCATTTCTAAAAAAATCCTATATCTTTGAAAACTAGTTTTGAAGCTACTTTTAAAATCTCAGCAAACTTTGGAATTTTTATCCTCATAATTTTAGGGTTTTCGAAATTTATAAAAATATTACATATTAGTTTCAAATGTCTAATAAGTGTCAGTATTTTTTAAAATCTCTAAAAAAAACCTATATCGTTCCTAAGAAAATTCCCACATCATGAAAAAACTAGTCTTGAAGCAACTTTTAAATTCCCAGTGAATTTTGCAATTTTTATTTTCATAATTTTAGGGTTTTCGAAATTTATAAAAATATTCCATATCAGTTTTAAATATCTAGTAAATGCCGGTATTTTATAAATCCTAAAAAAAAGCCTACATCATTCCTAAATAATTCTTCTATTTTGGAAAAAAGTCACGAAAGTACCTACTTTTAAATTTTTTGCAATCTTGGAGTACTTTTTTCTTACAATTATGAAATTTTTTTGTCTTACGAGTATCAAGGCGTAGTAACAATAATAATCATGTTAACAATAATAATAATAATAAAAACAACAACAATAACATTACCAATATTAAAACATCAATAAATTGAAACGCAGCTAAAGGGGGGCCAAATCTGAATCCGACAGATTTGTCCAACACCATTTTAAGTAAATAAAAAGACCGCGATGAAAATCAAATATAGAGAATTATTACATAATATATGTATAAACAATAGTTTATTTGAAGAGAGGGTTGGAAATTCTACTATACATTTACATGACACACTGGGGTACGGTTCTGCACCCACTATCCACGATTTTACTACCCCTCCGTGATATTCAGAAATTTCGTATTCAGATTATTGAAATACAAACTGAGGTGCTCTGAGAAAAAAATATAGTACAACTATAGTTGCACTATAGTTTAACTATGTTTTCCGAAACTTTGCCATTAAAAGTTCCTATTACGTACATTTTTCCTGGTTAAAGTTTTCTTCTTCAGAATATTGAAGCTCAACAAACTCTGAATCGTGATTAAACAAAGTACAAATTCTTGAAGTAAATAAATATGGTATATTAAAAACTACTGGAATTTATTGCAACTATAAAAATATAGTATACTATTTTACCATATATGTGGTGGAACACGCTTCAACCGGATTATTGGACGTAAACAATAAGTTTCATGTAACTATTAACTATATCATAGCTACTAATACTATAAACTATATTGCGTTAAACTATAAAAGCTTGAGTTTGCTCATATAGTCCAATTAAAATTTGTCTTCTCAGTGTGAGAATATTAATGTCAACTATATATTAATAATAATATTGAGAATGTTAAAATATACGACCAGTGGGGTACCTATGTGATAAGAAAGTACCCCTGATGTGGCGTATCGGGGGATATCTTATTCCCGCTGTACGTCTGGCTATAAATCACAGTAAAGTAAAGTAAAGTAAATTAAAATGAAGTAAAACGAAACAAAGTAAAGGAAAGTAAAGTAAAGCAAAATAAATATATACCTATACGATATACATTGTCCAGGTACACGTACACGCTACGGTGCCATAAACAGGTTGTGGAAGGGTACAACTAGAGGAGCATGTAGGGAACATACATCCATCATTGTTTTTGTAATACAAGGGAAACAACGAATCTGGAGGAAAAAAGCAAATAAACAGAAATCTTTACGTACCTGTTTGATATATCTATATATGTACACACACGTCTCTGAAATCCGAGCAACTGCTGTACCGGTAAGCATATATATATATATAAATATACATAAAAAGTTTATGAACACGGAAATTTTGTTGTCGTGGTAGTAATAGTAATACTAGTAATAGTAATAATAAGTTAGTAGTAGTCTAGCAGTTGTATTAGTAGCAGTAGTAGTAGTGGTAATGGTGGTGGTGATGGTGGTAGTAGTAGTAGTAGTAGTAATAGTAGTAGTAGTAGTAGTAGTAATTTATTTTTTAAAATTTCTCAGAAATTTCTCCTTTCAAGGAAAGTCTTCTTCAAAGAATTTTGAAAACATTTGCATAATCGAGAATTTCTTTTCTTAGAATTTTAGGATTTTTAAAATTTGCAAAAATGTACGATAATAGCTTGCAATATCTGCTAAGTGTCAATATTTTTAGAATTTCCAAAAAAAAAATCCCACGTCATTCCTGAAAAATTCCCATAACTTGAAAAAATAATAAGAAATTAGATTGTAACACGAAATTAAACCACTAATTGTAAGTGCCAGTATTTTTTTAAATTCTACAAAACGTCTACGTCGGCCCTAAAAAATTCTCGTTTTATGCAAACTTATGGTAAATAGTATTCTTAAAATCTTTGCAAATATTGGGATTTTTATATATAAAATATTCAGGTTTCCGGGTTATTCCCACAAAATACTTCATAATTTTTCTAATTTTCTCTCAAATCACAATGAATTTTATTTGTTCATTCTTTGATCTTTTGTTACGTTCTTCAAGATTCTTCAGAATGTCAGAAAAGTTCAGAGAAGTTATAAAAAAATTACTAAAGCTTCGAAAATATATCAGAGTGATGAAAAATGTCAAAAAAGTCCAATGTATTTTCAGAGACACTTCCAAAAAAATGGCAGATTCCTATTTTTTGCAATTTCTTTTTTTTAATATCAGATCACTATTTTTTTTATTTCAGAAATTCGTATATTGATCTTTGAAAAAAGTTTCGAATTGCAACAGAAATTTCTCAGTAACGTCAAAGATATTTTTTCTAAACAAATTCTCAAAAATAAAGTATTTGTTGACCTTTACATACAACATTTTTTCTCTTAGGAACCATAAAAAAATTACAAAACTCAGTTGGAAAAATTTGAAGAAAGGGAAAAAAGTTGAAATATTTCAAAAAAATTTTACAAAGATTTTGAGTTTTTCATGAAAAGTTTGAGATCGTTTTTTCAAGAACTATTAGATTCAAATAATTCACAGCTTTTTGCGAAAAATTCAAATTACATTTTCAGACAAAATTTTTGAAAAAAACACATTTTTTTCTCTTTAGAACCCCAATTTTTTATCGAAAAACGTATCTTTTTTTTCTAAAAAATACTTTGAGACTCGATTTCCGAGTAGTAGTGACAGTAACAGTCCCGTTGTAGCGCGAATGGTAACGGTAACAGAACTACTTCTAACAGTAACAATTCGTCTTGGTACCACTTCTGTCCCATAATAACAGTAGCAGTTGACATCCCGTTTCAAAATTCACTCCTTACCATTATTATGGGACAGGAGTGGTACTTTCAAAGCAATCTCCTTCTACAATTTCAACATATCTCATCCGCTAACTTACGTAAGTCCAAGTAGTAACAGTGGCAGTAACAGTAAGAATCTGGTGGTAGCAGAAGTAGTAACAGTCCAGTTGTGGCCGTAAGGGTAACGGTACTAGTAGTAACAGCCTGGTTGTAGTAAAAGTAGCGGTAAGTAGTTACAGTATCAGTGGTGGTATCGGTAAAAGTAGTAACTCTAGAGAATTGCAATAGGTATTTAGTGAAATATGGGTGACTCGTATAAGCACCTTTTATTCTTGTTAATTACAACCCACGCCGTACGGGGCGAAGCCAGATAACGCGTATATGTCTGTTTGTTGCACGGTTTACCATACGAGTGATAGCTCTAATACTCTTTTCGACTATTTAGGAACCGGTAAATCGTATATATCTATATTTTAACGAACCAATGTTTCGAACGAGCGAGCGAACGAACGAACGAACGAACGAATCGGTGTCAATCAATCGGAACAGAAGAGGAACTAAAACGGAAAGAAATGAAACTATAGCGAAAGAAGGGAGCAGACAAGCAGCCAGTAGCTTTTCTACCCCTGGGTTCGTGACGGAACTGGATGGTTGGCGGCTCATTGCCTGGTCGAGAGGTCGTCGGGCAAGGCGAGCAGAAGCAGCAGCAGCAGCAGCAGCAGCGGCGGCGGCCCGAGACCCGAGACCCGAGGCGAGCCGAGCCGAGCCTCGCTTGGCTTAGCCTAGCCTAGCCTAGCCTAGCCTAGCCTAGCCACCCCTACACCTACACCCCTATTGCATGTACAGGCAAATACCTAAATACACACGTACAGGCGCGGCTTTACAACCCCCGCTTCGCTTCTGCACCCAGTTCAGGGTTGGACGAGAACAGGGCGGTGGTCGTTGAACCAAGTGCCCATATAGCAGCGATATCTGCGTGCCTCGGTTGCGCGCCAGCCCTTATTTTCCCAGGGGAAAAGCACAAGCACACTTGCATAGTCCCTATCTACAACGTAATATGTACTTGCATAAAATTGTATGCGTCTGTGCGCGTGACAGTGTAAGTGCACGTACAGATACGAGTATGCATAACGAATAAAACCGCCCCTCTGTAGCCTTTGGGTCCAGATTTATTTTATTTCACGGAATATTCGAGTCCAAGCATATTTTTGTCGTAATTCTGAAACTTGAAGATCGTCGGGAACGTTTTTACTTGTAATTTTCGGATTTTTGGAATGCGTAAAAAAATATATTTCTGTATTTCGAATTGTAATAATATTGAATTAAGTAACAAAAGCAATTACAATGGTAATAATATTTTTGAAATTATGAATAAAAAATGGGAAATTTGAGTATGAAAAAGTGTTTGTTATATTTCTTAAATTTGGAAAATCTTAGAATCTCTTTTACTTGTAACTTTCAGATTTTTAAGATTCGTTAAAAATATTTGTTTATATTTTGAATTGTAATAATATTGAATCAAATCACAAAAGCAATTACCATAATAATAATAATAAAATTTTTTTAATTATGAATAAAAAATGCGGAATTTGAGTATAAAAAAGTGTTTGTTTTATTTCTCAAATTTGGAAAATCTTAGAATCTCTTTTACTTGTAACTTTCAGATTTTGAAAATGCGTAAACATATTTTTCCGTATTTTGAATTATAATAATATTGAATTAAATAACAAAAGCAATTACCATAATAATAATAATAATAATAAAATTTTTTAAATTATGAATATAAAATGGGAAATTTGAGTATAAAAAAGTGTTTGTTATATTTCTTATATTTGGAAAATCTTAGAATCTCTTTTACTTGTAACTTTCAGATTTTGAAAATGCATAAAAATATATTTCTGTATTTTCAATTAAAATAATATAAAATTAAATAATAATAGCAATTATAATAAAGATAATACTTTTGAAATTATCAGTAAAATATTTTGAAAACTTGGACCATCTTGGAAACTTGTAATTTTCAGATTTCTAAAATGCGTGAATATATTTTTGTCTCCAAAGTGCACAAAAAGTAGAACTAAGGAATTCGTTACCAGTCAAATTTATTTATATTCATATAAAGTTGAACTCCAAAAGCTTGTTTCCCAATAATATTTTACTTTATTTTATCGTATTTTGTCATTCATTAGCCAATGCATGAACTGGTTAATTGTTTCAAATAAAATAAATCCGGAATTAAAGGCTACAGAGAGATTTTATTTATTTAGTTACCAACAGTTAAAAAAAACATCTATACGTATACTAAAAATAAAATACAGTCCTTTCTGTTGCCTCCTTCGCCATTGCATTTTATTGCATCACTAATTACATTCTTATCAATGTTATTTTCATGAAAAAGGGGGGATGAGGGATATTATAAGCACCTACGTGAATATTAAATTTATATTTGATATTGGTTTCCTTTTATATAGATTATTTTATTTTATCTACAAAAAAATGTAATTATATTTTGAATTTATTTTTTGCTTTACAATTTTTTTTACCCTTGCAAGGAATCTTGGTATTTCTAATAATTTCCTTCAAAATAAACTATCTATTTTCTGTATTATAAAAAAGTGTTGCTTTTTTTTTTATTTCGTTGTTGCTAATTTTTTGTCAAAGATCAAAAAGAATTTTTTCAAAATTATATTTTTCTATTGAAGCCCTTAACCCTTTCAGGGGCAGTGGGATATATATGTCCCACCTATTTTTTACTCGTTTTTTAAATATTTCTGACACCTTTTGCCCCATCTATAGGTACAAAAGTATTTTTTAGACTCTTGGGTACCTAATTTATGAAATTTTGGCGTAAAATTGCAATAATTAATTAATTTAAAGTCTTATTATAAACAATTAACATGAAAAAATGCGGTTTTTTCACTGAAAAATCAGTTTCTCGGTATCGCCTATGGCTACTGCTCTGAAAAATTTTTTTACGTATTCTCCATGAATAGGTTTATAACATATTATTTATATCAAAATTTTTCGTTTCTGTTTTTTCAAAAAAAAATCTTAAAATTGCAAAAATCTCACAATTTTCGAATTTTTGTATTTACTTCGGATTCGTAATCAGCGACCCCAAAAACCCTAGTAGTCACTCTTATTTTTATAATAAGTGTTAAGGAAAAATGTGCCCCTGAAAGGGTTAAGGTCGCTAATTTTGGTTAGGGGTGAAATATTTTTCCGACGCTTCAAATTTCGCGCAAACGCGTGTTGGGGCCAAGTCTGGTATCACTGCTCGATCGTATATTGCGAGGACCGATGGCGAATGCTGAAACCGTGTCCCCACATTCTTCGCATGTAATAGTATATCACATACAAACGCGAAGATATGCGACGAATAAGGGGAGTGGGGATGATGCATCATGGAGTTCCTCGAGTAAATGCTCGGTCGTGTATTACGAGGACCGATGGTGAATCGCAAGACCGGTCGTCATATTATTTATATATGCATCACATGTTGGTTTGCATACGCGTGTAATAATACATTTTCTACCCTCGGCTCTCCCTTCCTCCTTCCCTTGCTCCTAATCAACCATCCCTTCGTGATCCTTCGAGAGCAGGAAGTGTTGTTCTCGACGGAAAATTAACCAACAATGAGTGGTTTAAGGACATCTCGAGAAGGTGCAAAGTACAGGGACGACGGTAGCGGCGATGTAAAGGCCGATAAAAGGGCGGAGCCAGGGAGCGGCCGTTTGATGAAAAGGGTAAACGTAGTTGTTACGCCGTGAGAACGCGCTATTTTCAACCCTCAATGATGGCAGCAGCAGCAGCAGCAGCAGCAGTAGCAGCAGCTTGTCAGCCAACTACCCCGCCGCTGTGATAAAGAGCGGCAGCCGGCCGAACCAACCGCGCGTTTTTTTTTTCCGAATAACCAGAGCAATAATTATAGATGCTACTGTGCAGCAATAATTATAGTACGCAATAATAGCAATGATAACAATAATGATATTGGTAACATTGCTAGTAATAGTACTAGCAATAGTAACACCAGCAATTGTAATAACACTAAAAGTAGCAATAGTAGAGTAGCGGCAGTAATAAGTAATTGCAGTAACAGCAATTGTAACAATAATAATAATAATAATGATACAGCGACAGTAGCAATAATGATAATAGTACCAATAGCAATAATCATAATAATAAAAATAGCATCGTTCTCAAAAAAAGCGCGAGCACTTCCGATTCTACGCAAATCGGAACAAAGCCAATATCGCTGCTGCACCGGAAACCTCTAGTGCAACGGCGGAGCTTTTACTTTCGCCCAAAGGCAATTAAAAAGCAAGCGTGGGGGACTTACCTACGTCCAGTCTTTCAGATTCCGTTCCCGTCGTCCGAAAATACCGAAGGAAAGAGAGAGAAAACAAACAACTCGGCGGTCACTGCAAAACACTGCACTTATCCGCGTTTCCTCGGACCCGAACTTCGCGCCTTTTGCGTGTATCAATTCGCATCGGCGTCCATTACCCCCCGTGTGTGAGTCCACACACACACGCACTCGGTCGCATATGAAACAAAAAGCCCCCTTAAAAAGCGCTGTTACCGTTGATATCGTTACCGATGTCAGCTGTAAGTGCGCTGGGAAGTAACTGGCGGTGATCGTAGGATTTTGCAAGAGAGCGGTCCGTGCCTTTGTTTCTCATGCTTGTTTACTTTTTGTAGGACGAACGTACGGGCGTCAAAGAAGCGGCAGAAAAACTGTTTCGCAACAATGAGAGCCTTCCTGGATCTTACGTGACCACTAGGCGACCTTTCCAGGAACCTTAAAAATGCCGCTTCGCGAACACACACGTGCAAACATGAGTGTAGATTTCGAATAATGGCACGTATAAAAGTATTTTTGTATGTATACATATTGAAGTTGATTTGCTAGCAATGTTACATATTTACATATACATGCATACATATATGTAATCGTATTTCTATTTATATATATATGAATAGTATTGTATGTATATTGTTTCTCTTTATTTTTGGGTTTCCTAGAAAATCCAAATAATCGTTCATTCTTTCCTTCTTTTCTTTATTATTATTATTATTATTATTGTCATTACAGTTGTGTTATTATCATTATTATTAGTATTATTATCACTGTTACTATTATTGTTATTATTTGCTTATTGGTCAAGTGGGAGTTAGAATAAGTGGAGGTACAGGCTTAGATCGACATCTGGCGGACCCACCGGTAACTATTCGCATCAGGGTTTGGTTTCGATGGTTCTGGAAAATGGAAAAATAGAAAAGAAATTCTCCTAAAAGTACCTGACATTACTTGAAACGATCTAAGACCGATAAGAGCTGTCCAAAACTGCAAATCATTACATAAAATTCCTAAAGGTTGTCTAAAATGGCCGAATATTCCCTACAGTTTTGTAAGATTGCCTAAGAATCCCAAAATTCCCAAAAATTGTTTTTTTTTTGAGAATTCGTTCATTGTATCTTGCCTAAGAATTCCTAAAAACTATTCAAAATTGCTTATGATGTAAAATTGCTTAAAACTACTGCGGATTACCTGAAATTTTCAAGAAATACCTAAAATTACCTGAAATAATTGAGCAACGGGTAAGGAGAGTCGCGATTCGCTGTAAAAGTCGCGACGACTTGGGTTTGAACCTTCCGCCTCGCTGCTTTACCGGCCGATGGCGAAGCAGAGGGCTCTATAGGTGTCGTAGAAGGGGGAGCACGGACATTGTCGGCCATGTTGAATATGAAAGGCTAGCGGAGTCTGAAGTATATACCGTCGACCGTATCGAATAGAATCGAGCGGGCCATCGTCTAAAATTTGTGATTGTGATTCTTCCAATTTCGTATTTCCGGAGGGTGCGATATCAGAGGGTGGACTGCTCCAAATAAAAGATTTCATTCGGCAAAGGCGGATCCATGTAGTGAAATCCGAAAGGGTAAGTCCATCGGACGCGCGACGACGCCACTTCGTCGCTGTCTCCTCGCTTTCCCTTCTCGCACCTCTGCTTTGTCAATCGCATTACGATTTTTTATCGCTGCTCCTGGACACACCTGTACCTTACCGCGAGTCGAAGGGTGTAATAACGAATGCAGCGAAAATCACGGTTTTGAAAGTCGTCGAGAAGGAAAGAGACAGCAAGTGTGTATGTATGTGTGTATGTGTATGCGCATGTATATGTGTTTACTTGTGTGTATTTGAAAAACATAAGTGTGCGACACTAACATTGTTATTTATTTTTTAAAATGTTTTTACAGCTGCGTTTTGTGTACACGCCATCCCCCCTCCCTACACCAAACTCTCCGTTCAGCCTTTTCATTTGGGATTGTTATTATAAAACGAACAAATTTTCAAGTATTAGCGTAGTCTTCTAAGAACATCTGATCAACATGGGAGCTAGGGGTTTCTAGTCGTGGGGCGTATGTGTCCCATTCTTTCGAATATACTTGTTCAGGGTTTAGGAATGTGAAATTTTACATCTTTCCTAACTATTACATTTTTGGGTGTTATTATTTCTTCTGGCTTAATGACTTATTGGTAAATATTTACAAAATGAAGTAAATAAGGAGAGACTATCTGGATGGAATGTAGTCTGGGGTGAAATTTAGATTGGAAACTTCATCTAAATGAACTGAAACTATTTTTTATTAGCAAATGTTGTAGTAGCAAGACAAAGCTATTTAATTAACTTTTATTGCAAATTTTGTAATACCAAGACAAAGACACAATTTTTTCATGTATCAGTTTTCGCTTAAAAATGTGAGAAAAATGGATATAATGTAATTGCTTTGTCTTGGTATGACAAGATTTGCAATAAAAATAGTTTCAGTTGATTTAGATGAAGTTTCTAATCTAAATCTTGTCCCAGACTACATTCCATCAATGTAAAAATTTACTATAAAGTAATAGACCAAAAAAATAAAATATCATTAAAAACATTTCATACTTATATACTGGTTAATAATATAAACAGTATTAATAACAATTTATGTTAATATTATCATACTTCAAACTTGGAATATTCTGAAATTATAAATAAGGAAATTAGGAACAAAAATATAACAGGACTCAAATTATTCCTTACCACCCCTCGATGATAAATAATACATCCATTATTATTATGATACGAGTATTATTATATTTCGCCATTTCTCTTAGATCACGACCAAGAGGGTTAAAGTCATAAACTAAATTATGTGTAAAAAAATTAGCATTTTAATTTTGCTGTATTTATATCGAGCAATTCTAGCATTTTTATTTTTTATTTTATTGTAGCATATATATCTAGCAATTCTTATTCATTTTATTATTCGAGTCATTGCTCTTGCAAATGGTGCAAGTCCATTTTTATCTACATTGTGATTTCATTAAAAACCGAAATTTTACGTTAATATCTAATAAAATTTAGCATCGACTAATTTTCTTCACTAAATGGACTCGCTTCATTTTCAAAAGCAGCGAATCCAATGTATAATACAATACGTAGGTCTCGTTTCAGCTAAACCTATTCTAAAGTAGCATCTATTTCCAGATCCACTGAAAAATCCAAGGAACAAACAAAGCTAACACCGACAAAAGGACGGAGAGATCCGGGAAGATGTATAGCAACAACATCGATCCCTGGGAGCCGGGTTACGGTCCGGACAGGAGAAGCGGTCACATGGACTACGACTATCGGAACGACTACAATAGCAGGTCCCCCGACTACGGGGACCACCGTGACATCGACCACCGAGACATGGACCATCGGGACCTCGACCATCGCGACCGGGAGCATCGCAGCCCGGATTACAGAAGCCACCGCGGCCGGGACAGAGACCGCGAGCGAGATCGATCCCGCGACAGATCCAGGGACCGAAGGGATCGGAGTCGCGAGGATCGGGACAGATATCGGGACCGCGACGATCGTTACGGAAGACAGAGGGACCGGGACTCGCTGGAGCGGGACAGAGACCGCGACAGGGATCGCGATCGCGAGAGGGACAGAGATCGCGACCGAGAGAGGGACCGGGATCGCGAGAGGGAGCGGTCCAGGCGAGATCGCGACCGGGAGAGAGACCGGGATCGTCGTGGGAGCAAACGAGGCGGTGGTGGCGAGGATCGAGACCGCGGAGGAGAGCGAGACGACGACCACAGTCGCGAATCCTCGGATTACGACCACGAGCACGGTCGTGGATACGGCTCGTCGATGGAGGGCGTCCACTACAAGTCTCAGTCTCCCAACAACACCATCATGATCCGTGGTCTCGCCCAGCATATCACTGAAAATGACGTAGGTGGACGTGAGAAAGAGAGAGGGAGAGTAAAGGCTCGGGAGTTACTAGAGATACTAAAGATTTTTAGAGAGTCGAGTCGATCCGATTCGGAAGAGAGAAGTGATTATCACGATATATGTCTCACAGGTGCGGCAAGACATCCTGAACTGTGGTCTAATGCCGAAGGACATCAGGCTCATTCGGAAGAAGGACACAGGTAATTATCGTCATTCAAAAACCTTCTGTCTTTTACGCCTTTCAGTAACGATCTTACGAAGGAACGCTGGGAAAGTGTTTGAATTCAAGAAGAAAGGAGACAGACAGACAGATTAGAGCGAATGACCGAGTTAGGATATTAGATCCTCTGCCGATCGGTAGCGGGTAGGGAGTTTAGGGTTTGGAACGCGATTAATCGGTGAGGCGGTAGGGACTTTGAATACTCGAGCCCCGCTGAGCAGTTCCAAAATTTGCCGGCGAGCGCTCTCGAGCGATTTTTCGTGAATTCCCTGCATCGATTTTCGAACTTCGGCACTGCAGAGAGGTCGAGTTCTTCCCAACTGCAGATGCACTGTCCTCCCTTGATCCGTGATTTCAAGTCACGCGATAATTAATTACCTGGAGATACCGCCAACGAAAACGGTGGCATCAAGGCTTACGAAAATAGCGATCTGATGGGTGCTCGTGGTTTTAGCAATTTTCATCAAAATCGAAGGTTACGGTAGCCTCGCACATCGATTTTCACGAGAAGTCGAATTTTCGTCGAAATCGAGGTGCTATTCCATTTTCACGAGACTCCTACTTTCGATATTACAGCTTCCTGGCTTCTTTGGCCCATTTTTCTCTTCGAACTATCGAACCGCCAAGAAAATATTTCCAAGTCCGTTACAAATCTAACAACTTCTAAACTGTAGATGCACTTTTTTTCCTTTTCCATTTACTTTTAATTGCACATTATCTAATTAACTAGAAAATCCTACTGAAAATTCTTTGAATCTGCCTCCTTCCAATTTCGAACCTGAAATTCAATTCGAAAGCAAATTTTGTATGTGAAAATCCCCAAAGAAAGCTGTCCAGACACACTTCCTCATTTTGCAATTTTTCAAGTTGCACGATAAGTAAGTAATGGGAGTTTATTCCTGAAAGCTCTCCGAATTTTACTTTTTCCCATTTCAAATCAACTTAGAAACCAAATTTTGTGGGTAAAAATCCCCAGGACTGCGCGAAAGCAAAATTCTGATCTTCCATTTTCCTTGATACTTTGACCCATTCTCTTGAAAAACTCCAATTTTTAAAATGTTACTCCAAATCAGTGATATAATCGATCCCCTTCTGGTTTTTAGACCTTTCCAAAATGCTTCTTCGATTCTTTCAAGTCGCATAACATTTTGATTAGCCAAAAACTTTTGTTGGAAGCTCTTTAAATCCTCTTTTTTCCCAGTTCAAATCTGTAATTCAACTCGAAGAGAATTTTTAGTAAATCAAAATACTCAAAATTGAACGAAAGCAGAATTCCAATACGAATTTTACCAGGTTTACCAAAAATTAGTGGAACTAGCTGGAAATTTCTACAGGAATATCCCTGAGTCCTTCCTTTTTTTAATTTTAAACCTGTAATTGCGTTCGAGACAATTTCTTAGTCAGAATCCAGAAATTCCAAAGTAGAATTGCAAAATTCTTGGCTTCTTTGGCCTATTTTTTTCGAAAGCTCGAAACTCCAAAAAGGTATTTCTAAATCTGCCAAAAATCTCTTAAATTCTGAAATGCTGACGCGCGTTTTCTCTTTTTCTTCAATTACATCAAGTTACATAATAATTAAACACCCAGAAACTCTTGATCAGAAGCCAGAAGCTCGTCCCATCCTCGTATTCACCATTTCTGACTTGTAACTCAATTCGAGACGAATTCCTTTTCACTAGACTCCCCAAATCTGTTCTAAAGCTGAACCCGACGTGCCAGCTTCCTGGCAGCGTCTGCCCATTTTCTTGGAACACTTCGATCCCCGAGGACAGTTTCCCAAATCTGCGATTTTAGAAGAAAGTATGAGAGAAAGACAGGAAGAAAAAAAAAAGAGAAACCACCCCTGTTTCGAAAGTTAGCAAAAGAATTGTGTGAAACGTAGCATCCAATGATGATTTCGCTCGTAAGAAAAGAAAAAAAAATGAAAACGAGAAAGAGAGAGTCAGTTTTCATGCAGGGAAAGAAAGCTTCATTCCGAACTCAGTCTGTCAATGGTTGGTGCTGTGATTGCCTGCCCTCTCAGAGTAGAGACTCCAGGCAAAACGTTGGATTAACTTTGGATCTGTGTGTATTTGCTCTGTATAGGTGCTTCGCGAGGTTTTGCATTCGTCGAGTTTAACGCGACTCAGGAGGCCGCACGCTGGATGGAGATGAAACAGGTAGAAAAAGAAGTTCAAGTCCAAGATACCCAAGCGATGCGTGCCATCGACGCCCCGTGGCGACATAGGCACGGTAACGCAGTCCATTGGCTTGCTCCTATTTGGCCAAGGCTGTGCACCTAATCAAAAAGCAAACGAACAAACAAAAAAAGGCTACTTCAAACTACCTAACTCTTTTTCTTTTCTTTTCTTTATTTTTTTTCTTCAATTTACTTTACTTTTACATAGGAATCATACGCCATAAAAACTCGACCCCCTCCCCCCAAATCTCCCATTTTTTGATTTCTCTCGCTTCTGCGAATCAGAAAACAAATTACACACCATATTTTCTTTCTCATCACCCGCCGTCTCCCACATCAACATTATCTTTTTTCTCGATTCTCTTTTCTCTCCTTCAAGTCCCACCATAAACTCGGACATTTCGAAGAGAATCATTCCTTCCATCCACCAGCTTTCAGCTTTTTCCGGATCTTCCTTTCCAGCAATTCTTCAGCCTGAGAAAAAGAGAAACCCGCGAAAGGTTTCCCCTTTTCCGCCTCGAATCGCTGGCGAGTGAAGCAGAATCTTGCATAAGAGAACAATTAAGGAAATTCGACAAGTGCAATTTTATGGGAAAATGTCCTTTTTCGAGATCACGGAATTTCCGCGATCCCAAAAACAGGAGATTTTTCGCAGTAAAGGTTAAGAAGGAAAGAATATAAGAATCCTGTAATTTTCTCTGGTTTCTTTTTTAAGAGAAGAAGAAAAGAGGGATGCTGGAATGGAATGGCTTCTCTGTACCCACATTTTTTCCATTGCTGTTTGTATTGAAGAAAAAAAAAACAGTCTCTGAAGTAGAACAGTATAATTTCGTCAGCACGAAGCAAATTTGAGGGACAATCTGAGGTCCTGGGAAGACGTTGGACAGGATAACACTGAAATTCTCTGTTTCAGGGTGTACTGATGCTGCAGGATCAATACCGCGCCCTCATGCAATACAGTATCCCGAAGGATTGCCATGTGGATAAACTACCGGCCAAGAACACCCAGGACTGGCATTGTGTGAAAGTACGTATCCACGAATTTCCAGTACTTTTAACCCTGATGATAAAGTTTTTTTTTTGTGTACTCAGGGATGAAAAACTCCCAAAACAGATATTTTTATTTTTAATTTATACCATTTTTACGGAATAGTAGTAATAATAGAGTAGTAATAATAGCAACAATCAATTATTTTCTGAAAACATAATATTTTAATATAAAATTCATCGTTTTAAGATAAACTCATGATTTAGAAAATTATGAATTTTATGTTTACGTATTTATTTACGTATTTACGTAAGAATTCAAATCGAATTTAATTCGGAAATTGTAAATTATATTCATAATTAAAAAATTATTCAAATGCTTCGTAATTTGGAAAATTGATAAATTTCCAAATTCTGAAATTTATGATCTAGTCTCAAAACGAAGAATTTGAAGAATGTTCAAATTACGAATTTTATAAATTATTAGTTATCCAAATTATGAATTTTATGGTATAATCCAAAAATAAAAAGAAGTATAAAAGAAGAAGAAGTATAAAAATACAATACTTATAGTGTGAAAATAATTTCGAATTTTCTTACTATAATTTTTTCAGGGTCGTATTTTCAGTTTATTCTACATTTCTAATCTATTTTACATTTTTTAAGTTCATATAAGCACTTTAATGTCTTTTGGGGCCGTAATTTGAACAAACCAATTTGGAGGAAAAAAAAAACAATGTTGATTTTTTCTTTAACCTCTTCAGGGACGACTTTTTTATGGCGAGAAAAAAATGACTTAATGATTTTTTTTTCTTTTACGATTTATCAGTGCAAACAATTTTTACTTCTCTGTTTGAGGGATTCTGTAGTGAATAAATTGTTATCAAATTTTTGCTCTATTTATTATTGACAGTAACTATAATTATAAAAAACTAAACGTCCGCATATGTGGCCAAGGGCGTGAAGACGTTAAAAAAGTGCCCCTTAAAAGGTTAAAACGCTTAAATTGGAGCTGAACTAGCCTGGGTAACCTCAGACCCCAGCGGACTAGCTAAGGATTAATTTCCCAATTTTCCAGTCTCTCCTTCGGCTCTAGTTACATCACTTTTTTTCTTCCAGTGCGGCGCGCATAACTTCAAACGTCGCGAGACGTGCTTCAAATGTTCAGCCTCGCGGGCTGAGAGCGAGGAGGGTGGCGAGGGCAGCGACGAGATCAGCCCGCATCCGACGAACACCGTGCTCCTGCGAGGCCTGGACGTCCTGACGACGGAGGATTCCGTTCTGCAGGCGATGAAGAACCTGTCGTCGATGCCCATCCGCAGTATTCGCATCGGGCGCGATACCCTGACGAACACGTCGCGGGGCGTTTGCTACCTGGAGATGGGCAACGTCGTCGACGCCATGTACCTGCACACGGCCTTGACGAAAGAGGGTCTGGTGGTCGACGGCAGGAAGGTGGAGATCACCTACTGCAAACTGCACCAGGTCAACAGCTCGGCCTGGAAGGCCAACGAGAACCAGGCCCAGAGGTACACGCTCGACGATGTGACGCAACTGGCGGAGTACAGCGCCAACCTGTACGCCAAGACGCCGGCACAGAAGGCCCACTACCTGCAGTACTACACGCAGTACTACCAGAGCCAAATCATGCAAGGCTCGGCCATCACTCTGCCCTCGCTGAACCAAACGGACCGCGTTAACGCGGCCGCCGCTGTGGCCCAGTCCGCCATCCAGCAGCTGCAAGCTTCCAGGAAGTTGGGCGACGCCGAGGAGATGAAAGGCAGACCGACGCCCACCGCACCCAGTAGCACCTCTTTGGCCAGTGGCAGAGTCCCGGCGCATGCAAGCGACGGCAAGGTTTATTGTAAGTGCCACTGGGCCTGAACTGTGAGCGATTTTAAGGGATTTCGCGATTCCTAAATTTTCCCCATAAATGAATAAAGTAAAAAACAGGATCGTCAAACTTAACCCTAGAACAGCACACCTCCAAACTCGAACGTAAAGAGCCTAATCGATTTTCCAAAAAAGGTATTTATTTTGAAAAATGAAGGGTGTGATTTTTAGAGAATTACTAATTTTCGTAATATCGCACATAATTACAGATTTGGAGTTCGAACAGTTTTCGATTTTGGACAATGGAGTTCGAAAATCGTGTGGGGTCATATTGACCCCATGTGCTGTTCTAGGGTTAACACTTAGCGCTCCGTTGGCTCCGCTAGGGGGCCATCCGTCATTTATTTCGTAACTCTGTAGGCTCCGTTGCGGAGCCAAATGTTATTAGCATGATTACGTTTAAGATGCTACGGTATCGTCGGCGTTGGCAATTGTTGAGCGCTAAGGGTTGAAAATTTCAGAAGCTCCAGTTGGAAAATTGGCAACTTTGAATTTTCGAATATGGAAACGTAAACTCGTGACTAGAAAATGTTTGCTTTTTTAAAATGATCTCATGAAATTTTAATGCTACAATGTCGTGCTTGTTTCCAGCTGTACCTGATGTCAGCACGTATCACTACGACGAATCTTCTGGGTATTACTATGATCCAAGTACCGGATTGTACTACGATCCAAACTCTCAGTACTATTACAACAGTCACACACAACAGTTTCTCTATTGGGACGCGGAAAGTTTTTCCTACCAGCCGGCAAAGGTAATTTTCCAAATTTTCTTTTTGTAACCCTGCAATGTTTACCCTTAAAAAAATAAATAAATAAATAAATAAAAATCAGTCTAATATTTGATAACAAACACGAAAAACGTATGAATAAATGAGCGGTAACAATAATTTCAAAAGTGTACTATCGATTAGAGGTTCATGATTGATGCAAAATAAATTTGCATTTTTTTATTCCCAGGCGACCGTAGCTTCCACCCAAAGCACGGCGACTAGCATTGGCGGCGCGACGACGTCGTCCACGTCCTCGTCCTCGGGCACCCTAACGGTACCAGTCCCGGTGCCTTCGGAGATGTCGGGTCACCAAACGACGTCGGGGATGTCTACGGTTAGTCAGAACCACCCCACGGACGCGGTACCGAGGGAGGACGAGAGCAAGAAGAAAGACGCGAAGCAGGACAAAGTCAAAGTGGCGAAAAAGATCGCCAAGGACATGGAACGCTGGGCGAAGACGTTGAACCAGAAGAAGGAGAACGCGAAGAGCAGCTGGAGCGCGGAGTACGTGGGCGCGGACGGGCACCAGGGCAGTGGCAGCGGCGCCGCCGACGCCGGATACGCGATTCTCGAGAAGAAGAGCCTGGCCAGCGTCTATCACGAGGAGGACGATCAGGCCGGCGGTAACGGGCTGGTGGCGGCCTACGGGGGTGGCAGCGACACCGAGGAGGAGATCGAGGACGTGCAGCAGGAGGAGAAGCAGCACACCGACTGGAGCAAACTCGCCTGTCTGCTCTGCAAGCGCCAATTCCCCAGCAAGGAGGCCCTGTTGCGTCACCAGCAGCTCTCGGAGTTGCACAAGCAGAACCTGGAGCACTGGTATCAGGTGAGGGGCTTGGACCCGAACGACCCGCAACAGAGGAACAATAAGTACCGAGACCGGGCGAAGGAGAGACGAGCCAAATACGGGGAGCCGGAGCCACCGCAGCCGAACAAGCTGAAGGAGAAGTATCTGAAAACGAGAGTGGACGAGATGACGACGGTGAATTACGAGGAGCCCACCCGCGCCGGCATCGGCTCCGATAACGTGGGCAACAAGCTGTTGCAGAAGATGGGCTGGAGCGAAGGCATGGGGCTGGGGAAGAGCAACCAGGGTAGGACGAGCATCATCGAGGCGGAACGGAGAGTGCCCACCGCTGGCCTGGGGGCTAAATCCGCGGCGTACAATGCTCTGCCCGGGGACACGTACAAGGACTGCGTGAAGAAGATGATGTACGCCAGATACCAAGAACTCTCCGACACGTAGTGCACCCGGGTCGAGCTCCCTGGGGGTGGTCATCCAAATTCTGGGTCTCCAGGGTTTCCCGTGCGTCGTTGCACCCGAAAAACTGCTCCCGCCAAGTCGTAATTCGAGACTCGAACTGATCCCTCGAGGCAAGATTATTCGGACGATATTGGGGGTACCTTCTATCGCGAGGGTAGGGGTTTCTCGGGTTGGTGGAAACAAGCGGGAAGAGATTGATTTTTCTCGTGAGAGGCGCAGCTGGAGAAATAACAGGGGTTCGACTTCAAAACAATCGGATCGATTCGAGCGGAATCCAGTAGATCCGATACTGGATCGTTTAGTTGGATTCCAGGTGTACCAAAAACGCTAGAGAAACTAAATCGATTTTGATCAATCCGATACTGTTTTTTTATACAGTTTTTAGTTGCAATCGAAGAACCTGGAGGAATAGAATCGATCAAAGTCGACCCAATATTGGTTGGCTTATGCAGCCTCCAGTTGGATCAAATAATCTAAAGGAACCGAATGAATTGAGTCGATCGAGCAATGGTACTTAAAATCAACCTGAAACTGAATCAATTCCAGTTTATTCGATTCCATCTTTAATAAAAGTAGTCTGAAAGAACACAATCGATTAAGGTCGATACTTACATTCGATCTGAAAACCAATCGACTCCGGTTTACTTAGTTCTAATTTCCCTATTTTCCTTTATGCAGCTGAAAGTTGTATCGAAGGATCTGGAGAAACTGAATTAATTAAAATTGATCCAATATCGGTCCATCTACTCGACCTGCAGCTGCATCGATGAAAATAAGGAAACTAGAAGAATTGAATCGATCGCATTCGACTCGAATGCGATCGACTCGGAACCAATTCTCTTAATCGTTCGCAATCACCATCGAAGCATCTGGAGAAAGCGAATGGATTCGAATTAATTCGACACTAGTTCTTTCGCACGATCTTCAGCTGTGTCGAGGAATCGGAACAAATTGGATCAACTTCTATCAAATTAATACTTCTTTCTTCGCTCAGCCTCATGCTAAATTAAAGAATCTAAAGAAACCGAATAAATTTAATCGATTGGAATCGGTCCAGTATCAGTTCCTTTAGATCTCCAGCTGCACACTCACGAGAAAAATCAGCAAGATATGATGGCAGTTTCGTACCAGAAATGACGGAGTATCCAAAGCAATTTTTCGTTCCATAACTGGATAGCATTTCGAGTGTCAGTCTTCTGGAAAATGCAATTCTCGGTTTTTTCCGAGTGGAATTTTTCTTTTGATTTCCACAACTTTTCGCGGTACGAAAGAGGAAAAGTCACGAATTTCCCAGAAAACGAAAAACATTCTTCTCTTTTCTTTACTTAGTCAATTTGCCGACGAGTTAATATTACTTTTTTTTTCAATTTGTATCTTTTATCAATTTGCGTTGAATTAGCGACAAACATGTAAATTCGTAGAATATGGAAAGTGGATGACACGCGTATAAATATCCGATGCATTTTTTAGATAGATAGATTTAGAACGGTGGGAGTCTTTTTTTAAAATATTTTCGATTACTAAAAATTGCCAATTTTTTTTTTAAATCTCGCAATCAATTTTTCGAATATTTCTTTCCATCCGTTTCTCTGGAAACGCGCTATTTCTTCGCTCGTCCTACGAAACGCTCATGTAACGAGAAACAGGAGGAAACGTAATAAATGTACACGTATGAGATTGCTTATATAAAGAGAAAGAAAGGGAAATAACGAAACAAAAAAAGATTTTGATTTATTTGAATATTCGAGAGGCAAAAGAAAAACAAAAGAAATTTGCGTTGGAATTATTGCTTTGGTTATTAAAGAATATACACACCTACAGTAGCTTAGTATTGTGAATAACGCAAAGGCAATAATCTTCACCTTCCATGGGCAAACTGGGTCTTTTGTGTCAATCAGAGCAAAATTCTATTTTTCTTTTCCAATTTTTTGTTGTGGTATTTTTTTCTTTGAATTTTTCGGAAACTTAAAACAGCGAAAAAATTGGTCGTGCCTTCAAAGACCCAGATTGCTACTTTTACTTACGTTCTGATGAAAGAATTTTGTTTTGATTTTGAAATTTCTCCGAAAAACTCTGAAGTCGCTTTTTCGGCACCGAAGTCTTTTTTTTCGACACTTCGTTGACCGGATATTTTTTTTCGCAAATGTATACAAAGCGAAATATCGAAATTATCCTAAGAGTTGTATTATTTGACGTGAGTATAAACACGAGTTACCTCGTGACCGGTCAACAACGTGTCCACGATGTCCTTTTCATCATTCTCGAAGAACATGTAATAGGGAATGACTGTACCTATACTTAAGAATTATCATTATCATCAACAACAATATCGTTATCGCTATCACACATCGACCAAAATCCACGAGTAAAGTGGACGCAATTGGTGATTTAATACTCTATACTCCAGGTCACTGAGTCCATCGGTGTCGTGCCTCCGCGCTCCGCTCTCGAGGTTGGCGAACCTCGAGCTACTCGGGGCCTCCTTCTTATGCGTCAGCATGTAATACTGCGCCACGTTGGGACCGAAACGTGTCACCTGTGATAGAGAAAAGAGCAATTACAATACATTTTTTTGTTATTTCTGTACGACGCGTGTGGTTCGCTAGGGGAAATCGCATGTATAGGTGACGGAATTTCCATGAAAATTTAGGAGTTTGGATTAACCAATTACAAAATTGGTAATTGATTAATCCCGGTTCTTGCCCGATAGGTACCACATGAAGGTTTTAGGCATTGGTCCTTAGCGACTCTCGGAGTTTTGTCGACTATAGTAGAAAATATTAGATTTTATCAATTAGGTTGATTTCTTTAGGAAACTTTATACTCTTGTCCCAGTATTGTAGTTCGTTTCAAGATTTTCACTAAGTTTGATCACTGTCTTTTGACTATTGTACTTGTAGACATTCCATTAAAATGTGATATATTGAGATGGGAGCATTGCGCTGGTCACATATTGGACGAGATTCCTTATTTAACCCTTTGCGGACGCGCGGCGCAACATAGATGCCCAACTTTGCTTTACTGCCCGGTTTAATACCTCTCATCCACAACGACGCTCGCTCGTCGCGCGGCTTCATCCGCAAGGGGTTAATAGATGTTGATGAGTAAGTCTGGTGGGTCCTATTCTCATTCTTGACAGGACTACTTGCAATTTACGATAAAAATGGAGATAGCTAGGTGACTGAGTTAGGGGGGAACACATGGAGGTTGTTCACCAGCTTTAGGCCAATTTCGTGCAGGTTGACCGGGGCCGTTTGTGACGATTGGTCACGGGTGTTCCCATCGTACCGACATTGTCGGTGCATCCTTAACCCTTTCAGCGCTGCGTTGTCGGACGTTAAGCATTCGTCGTGGGTTTTGCATATATGCGTTCATAGCCTAAATTGAATGGTTGTGTGAGAACGCATAAATGCGCTCAAAGGGTTAACCTTTTGCGGTCGGCAGATTTTTCGGCTGGGGGTACCAGCCGAATTTATTTCTATTTACTTATCATATATTTCTCGATGGTAAAATAATGCGTGAGACGTCCTAATCTCAATTTTTCTGGATTGCTCTTTCGAGACGTGATCATGCCGCCACAGCGGTGACATCGACTTCTACGACAGTTTCGAAATGCCGCCACAGTGGCGGCACCGATCGCAAAGGGTTAATACTTGCACTCCTATCCTATGGGTGCTTTCAGGAAGACGCTATTAGCGCTATTTAGCGCTACAAGCTGTTCGCGAAACTAGACAGTAGAGCGCTATCAATGCTATTCCTCCCGAGGTAGTGTGTTGGTAGTGTTAGCATTTGCAAAGTTCATGAACGCTCAGAAAGCCCATGTATTACACATGTTTGTCGAACCTAACCACATTTAAAATGGATAATCCGGAGTATCCTGACAATTCCGTGGAACTAAATCTTCAGGACATTACAACTGGAGAAGAATTTACGTTGTGCTCGACCCTAACCAGATCGATGACCGATAAGTGATGTGGGACTTCAAACACCAGGTTAATTAACCTATCACCTAAACGCAAATGTAAACATCATAATGTCAACACTACGCTAGTGCCGTTCATGAAGCTTGCTATCGCTATCGCGCTATTGGCTCCATGAACGGTTTTGGTAGCGTTTGCGTTCATAGCGTTAATAGCGTCTTCCCGGACGCACCCTATACCGACATTGTGTGTTATCTAATACCCTCACTTCCATGCTTCCGTTCTCCCCTTTCCCTATTTTTGAGAAAAACTCCTAAAAAGAGAGTCCAAACACCGTCAAGAAGCACCTTGAATCCACGCGCCTGTAGGCGACTGTAGAAATCATCGTCCTCCCCGCCCCAGCCGTAGAAGACGTTGGAGAAGCCGTTGACGCGCTCAAACTGCCTGCGGGTGAGGGCAATGGCGCCGCCGAAAAGAGCCGTGTAGGGCAGGTTGTAGCGGAAAGTGTTGACGCTAGAGCTCATGTGCCGCGGCATTTTCGTGCAGGCGTAGATGTTGTCCAGGTTCTGCGGTATGAGGTCCACGTCCTGGAAGATGAGGCAGTGGAAGTCCGCCAGTTTCACCGCTTCGGCATAGCCCACGTTGAAGAGTTTCGCGCGGTTGAACTCCTTCCCGGGGCTCTGCTCGATCACGAACACCCGGTACTCGAGGTTCTGCGCCTGCAGGAACGGATGAATGTAATGGGTGAAGATGGTCAGTTGGGTCTGCCGATTCCGGAAAGGCAGGATTATGGCGACGTTAAAGAGCGGCTGGCACCCGAGGGGTCGCCACTGACCGCCCAGTTCCACCCCCAGACGTTTCGCCAACTCGGCCTGGTCCTCTAGCGGCGTCTCCTGGGGGAAAAGAATAATGAGTTTTGATAAAAGGAAGGGTTTGGCTGTTTTTATCTAGAAATCAGTACCTAGGGTTTTTTTAGACGATGATTATGGATTAAGTAACAAATTTCGATATTCAACATGGCGAATCCAATATGGCGGACTAAAGATCTCGAAAAAATTGAAATTCTCAGCAAAATTAGCACAGGGGTAAGTAGTACAACAATTGGCACCTCGACCCTTTCGCTGCGGAGCGCTCTGATCCAGCGCTCAATTCCATACCATCCCAACTCATATTCGTCGTCCATTTGTCCAGGATGGAGGCAAAATTTGTAGATAATTATATTTGACTATGTAAAAAAATCTGCACAAGAAGCGCGTGATTCTAGCACATCGAAAACAAACGACCTGGGCATTATTGGGCAGTTACCGATAACAAATGAAAGACGCCTAAAGGCGCTGTACGCTCGGAGTGAGAAAATCATCGTGAAATAAAATAATTTATCCGAAATATTTTGAAGATATATGAGAAATGTGCAAAAAAAATGTCGCTTCTGGAAAAAGACAGTTGAACACCTCTATAGGAGTTTTCTAGATCGCTTATTATAATTCTCGTTTCCAATTTTAATCCGAAATGAAAATTTTTCTTAACTTATATCCGCCATTTTGAATTTTTCAATTCCAATACTTTGTGGTAGTTAGCGGCTTCAATAAAGCTTTTACACGTTACTTTATGAAAAAGTGAAGGACAAAAAAATTTATAGTTCTAAATTGTACAACCTATCAGTTACGTTTTTCCAATTAATGATATATTAGGCGATATAAATCTATCATTAATCCCTTCCGCCATTACCCCGAGTCCGACTTGTGGTACCAGTCTTGGGTAAAGTGTAAAAAACACGAGTGTCACGTGGTACCGATAATTATCTCCAATTGGGCCTTCGCACACAAACAAAAATAAGAACATCGATCAATCGTAACAAAGCATTGTTCCCTCCACTGGACAATTCTCCATTATGATTGATCGTGAGTTTACATTTACGAGCATTATAAAATTTCGTGTGTGAAGGCTTTTCTTTGCTTATCTTTACAAAATGATTTTGCGAAAAATGTCATTTCATTTGTAAAGGCCCACAGACTTTTTAGTAACAAACAGAATTGGGTCGATATTATTAACAAGCAACAACCGCATAATTAGAGTTACAGTACGATCGCTCTACAAGATACCTTCGATCTCGGTCTACAAGATACCTCGGGTTCCCCTTCGCTATCCACTACCCCCACTCCTAATGCCTCTTCGCCTTTGAATGTGGAGTCGCTCGCTCCATACAATGTATGTACCACGGAAATAAATGACAAACAATAGTGAGATCTATTTCTCTCCGGCGTAACAGGCCGCTGAGTGGAGGAACGGTAGTTTTCTTCTGTTTTCAGAATCATATTCCCCTTCGGTCCCTTTGGTATCTTGTAGAGCGATCGTACTATACTGGTTGAAAAAGTCGGTTTCGCGATCAACCGCTAAAAGAGCGCTACTTTCAATTTGTATATAACAAAGACGTAGAACAAAAGTTCTAATGCATCGGTACTTTTTAATACTAAACCTACCGTGACGTCATCAAGCCATTTAAAATACGTGTTAAAAAAAGCATTTGACCGTTCATGGTAGGTTTAGTGTTAAAAATAATTAAAATCTAGTTTTTCTAATAAGATTTTTCATCATCTTCTTTTTTCTTTTAGAGCAACAATGTATATCAGACATTTTATTTGTTAACCGCGTTACGAAATCATGAAACACGGTAGTGTCTCGAGACAAGTTCATGTATAAATTGGGAGCGAGCGTTAACGTGTATCTTTTCTCGACCGACAATATGTTGGCCCTTCCAGAATCGACCTTTAACCGTTAGAATCGAATCTACGGATTAGTCGAGCCGAAAACAATCGATCCTATACGGACCAAGGATCGATTCTGCGCAGGATCGATTTCAAGATCGACGTCAACCCTACCTGCGGGTAAAGCAACTGCTGCGAGAGATGCCGACCCACGCTAAGCGCGCAGGAATTGTCCCGAGCCGGGTAGGAGCGCTCCAACTCCTCGTGGATGTCCTCTGGCGGGATGAAGGCGTAATGGGACGCGAACCTGGCCGGGTGCAGGCAGTAGCAGAGGACGATCAGCGCCGCGAGCGCGTAGGACAGCCGGCCCCCGTACTCGTGGGCCAGCGCCAGCAGGGCCTTCGCCAGGTTCGAGAGTCGCATATTCATCCGTCTCATCGCGGCCCGCGGTTAATCGATTCTTCCCATGATCTTGCTGCTTGCTGATCGCTCTTCTTGGAATGACGAATGAAGATTGTAAGTATTAAATTTATGAAGTTTCTCCTTCTTCTCGGCCGTCGACTTCCGGGGTTCCGGAATACAGGAAGGGAGAAACAACACAACACATATCAAGTAAGAAATGGTGTGACATGTGTATATGTATATATATACATGAGAAGCGTGACCACGAAGAAATAGAAGAAAGATAGTTGGTTAGTGGCGAGGATTCCAAACTATAGCGCCACCAACGGCTTTGGTGGCCGTTTTCCGTGTTATGTGTGCCTCTAATATCGATTATCAACAATAGGTGCCGCAAACTGTGAAGTATGGCGGAAAATTACCTGATTCAAATTATTAGACTTTTAATAATTAATAATGAATAATAATTACGAATTGACTTTCTACAGGGTGTGCGACATTCGATGTCGAAGCCGAAAGGTGGTGGTAAAGGGTGAAAATTGGAGAGGAAAAGTCAAGTACCATTTTTCGAAATTCGGAATAATTACCGAGTTATTAAGTAATACTTCTGGCCAATCAGAATGCCCCTTTAGATTCTTGTGTGCATGACAGAAGTTTAAACTCGAACCTACTCGTAGTCGGTAACAAAGCAGTAGTAGTAAGAAAAACAAAAGAAGTAAAACGGTGACACCAACACATTGAAGATCTTGCTTCTGTGTTACCACTAACTCACTATTACGATTATGATATGATTCGTCGGAAAAAAATATGTACAGGGTGTAATAGGGGTAGTAATAACGTAAGAAATTAAAGGACGAAAATCAAACTTTCAAATTCTTAATTGTGTTATTAATTCTACTATTTCCACGACCAATACTGCTACCATTATTACCATTATTATTAGTATTATTATTGTTGTTGTTGTTGTTGTTATTAAACCTTTTAGTGCCGAGCTCCAAACGCGTGCCTATGCGAGAATAACCGGACGAATTTAACGATTTTACTAAAAAGGAAGGGTTTCCAACCCGACTTCACCGATTTCAATAAATTCTGATATACTCGAAAAAAATAAGAGACACATATTTTTTTATGTGCCGGCACCCACTTTAAAGGAGTGAAAACCACCCCTAAATTTTTATCCGAAAATTATTGTTTTATTTTATTCCGGCTTCTAATTAATATTTCTTAATGCAACAAAGTGGAAAATATTTGTTATAATAAATCGAAGCTATTAGGTGTGTTTAAGACCCAAAGGGTTGCGACCCTCATTTTATATTTGAAGAAAACTAGATTTTTCGTTTCTTTTCTTCATAAAAACCAGGGTATGAACTCAAAGAAATAAAGGAAAGCATTTCCGTTTACTCTATCGAATATTTCAGTTCCCGTGTTTCAGGATTTTTTAAACAACCACCCCCAAATACCGTAAACTACCCGTTAAAGTAATACACCGCATGTAAATGATAAGAAAACATTTTTTTTGGAGATTTATTACACGTGGGAACAGAATGTAATTGATATAAGAAACAATGATGTTATACATTTTTTGCAATATAGTAACATAAAAGGGGTGCTAAAAGTCAACCTCAGAAATGAATTATTCAATATAACTCGATATTTATTAATATTTTTTAATGGAACTGATTAAAAATAATAATTCTTTAAAAGAAGATTTATCCCTTTTTTTATAATTAAGTTACAGTATCTTATTCTTCAAAGTGTTAACAATAATGATTATCTTCAAGAAAGTGCTTAAAACATAAAGACTTCTTACACCAACCACATCGTATAATAGCAATATTGTTACATCCTTCTATTTCGCACTGTACATTGCAAGAATCTCCAAAAGAAAACTCAACACGATTTTCAAATTTATCTGGATTTCATTAATGTTACCACTTTTGTACCAGGAATATTTAAACACATTCTTATATCTCGGCGAAGAAAGCTGATTATGAACTGAAGATTGCAATTTTATGATGTTATTTCTTAAATGTAAAGGGTACTCTCCATTAAAATAGGCAAAATGCCCCCCACCTCGAATTCTTTGACGGCAGGATTGGATGGGTTCTTCGGGCCAAAAGAATAAGATCGGCACGGTCGGCCGGTCCGATCGACCCCCACCCCCGCGGAGGTTGCCAAAAAACGATTTTTTCGGGGTTTATTTTTTTTAAACCACCTGGTAGATAAAAAATTCAGAAAGAATTCAGAAGTATAGCTAGTAATAAGGGTTTTTAGGGAAATTTTTTCAACCACCCACACCATCACCCGCCCTACAAAAAATAAATAAAACTAAAAATCGAAAAACAACCCCGAAAGTGCCCAGGCAACTGAACTTTTATTTAAGGAACATTGTAGTTCGTCATGAATTCTACCCCTCATTATTTTTTTTCCGATTTTTCCGAGCGTGGCTTCACCTCCAAAACTCAATTTTTCGCTTTTTTTCGCCATATTTCATGGTTTTTCCGACTTTTATGCAGTCGAGAAAAGTTTTCAAGGTCAAATGCACCCCAGAATTGGGTTCTACCGAAAATTTTACATAAGTATGGACATTAGAACAATCACGATTTGCCCATTTTTCTGCGTTTTTCCAGCTAAGAATTGTTTTTAACCCAAAAATGCCATTTTTCGACATTTTTCAACAATTTTTCGACTGTTACATTAATAGAAAGCACTTTCAAAGTCATTAGACCCCGGACTCGGATTCTGCGGAAAATTTTACATAAATATCAACATCTAACCAATAATGATTCTTAGCGTTTTTTCAAGTTTTTCCAGCTCAAAAACCGCTTTTGTCCAAAAAAAGTCTTATTTCGGCGGTGTTTCAAGATTACCTCGATCCGAAATGCAGTTTTTATTAATGCATTTAATCTTCATGGCTATCTTCGTTGATGACAGCATTACAATTATTTATATCAAACAGTTTTGTTAAAAATTCTGCTGGTCTGAAGAGTTTAGATAAATATCGGCCGTAGGATAAGTGGCTTGGGTTTGGCCAATAATTGATGATTGTTGCGAGTTTATTCTTTCAAGCTGTCCTTGTTTGTGATACATGTACAGGAAGGTGATGTCCAATGTAAATAATGCTTTTCGGCACTCAGGCCACCCGAGTCTGAAAAATTATGCAAACAAGCACAGCTTGAAAGAATAAGCTCACAACAATTATCAACTATTGATCAAATCCAATCCACTTATCCCACGGCAGCTATTTGTCTAAGCTCTTCAGACCAACAGAATTTTTAACAAAAATGTTTGATATAAATAATTATAATGCTGTCTTCGACGAAGATAGCGATGGAAATTGAAACTAAAGGTATAATTAAACTATGAATAAAAAAAATTTACAATAAAAATTGCATTTTAGACCGAGGTAATCATGAAACACCGCCGAAATAAGACTTTCTTTCGGGCAAAACGGTTTTTGAGCTGGAAAAACGCGGAAAAATGGGCAAACCACGATTGTTCAGATGTCCATACTTATGTACAATTTTCGGTAAATTCCGATTCTGGGGTGCGTTTGACCTTGAAAATTTTTGCGCGCAGCATAAAAGCCGGAAAATCCATGAAATTTGGCGAAAAATCGATTTTTGGAAGTGAAGCCACGTTCGGAAAATCGGAAGAAAATACTGGGGTGTAGAGTTCATTACGAGCTACAATATTTTGTGAAAAAAAGTTCAGCTGCCTGGACACTTTCGGGGTTGTTTTTCGGGCACTTTTGTTGTTTTTAGTTTTATTTCTTTTTTTATGGCGGGTGATGGTGTGGGTGATGGACAAAGTTTCCCTAAAAACCCTTATTACTAGTTATACTTCTGAATTCTTTCTGCATTTTTTATCCACCAGGTGGTTTAAAAAAAATAAACCCCGAAAAAATCGTTTTTCGGCCACCCCCGCGGGGTAGGGGTCGATTCGACCGGCCGACCATGCCGATCCTATTCTTTCGACCCAAAGAACAAACAAATTTTTTATCATTTACATGCGGAGTATCAGTTTAAGGAGTAGTATACGATATTTGGGGGTGGTTGCTTAAAAAATCATGAAACACAACAACTGAAATATTCGATAGAGTAAACGGAAATGCTTTTTTTCTTTCTTTGAGTTCATACCCTGGTTTTTGTGAAGAAAAGAAACGAAAAATCTAGTTTTCTTCAAATATAAAATGAGGGTCGCAACCCTTTGGGTCATAAACACACCTAATATCTTCTTCTTCTTATGACAAATATTTTCCACTTTGTGTCATTAAGAAATATTAATTAGAAGCCGAGATATAATAAAACAATAATTTTCGGATAAAACTTTAGGGGTAGTTTTCACCCCTTTAGAGTGGATGTCGACACATAAAAATAATACGTGTCTCTAATTTTTTCGAGTACTACAACACATTAGAAAATTATTGAAATCGGTAAGGTTGGGCTAGGAACCCTTCCTTGTAAGGTTTGGGGAAAAAAGCTCATTAAAACCAAACTAACAATGATATTTATAAAATTCAAAATGAAGCGTATTGTGGAGAAAAGGGAGAATAACGTAATGCCAATTTTATTTCAATAGTTAATTTTGGGATCAAAATCACGATATATCGTCGCGGATGTGATGGTGCTTTATTCTTCGCATTGCGAAAAAACTTGATCAATAATACTAATAATAATGGTAATAATGGTAGCAGTATTGGTCGTGGAAATAGTAGAATTAATAACACGATTAAGAATTTGAAAGTTTGATTTTCGTCATTTAATTTCTTATGTTATTACTACTGCTATTACACCCTATACATACTCTAGGCGCCAAAATTAAGGGATAGAAAAAAATCCTAAATCTTTAAGTGGTTTTTAAAGTCCTGTAACTTAACCCATTCGAGACCGACTCCGCACCGTGTGTGCAATTAATTTCCGAGGCTATAAGACCGGTTGCACACCGTGTGTGCAAAAATAGAAAGGAAAACATCCCCTCCTGGGGACCGTGTTCGAAAACAGTCGCCGTCTCGAATGGGTTAAGGAACAATAGTGGAAGAGCAATTAAAAAAAAAAAGCAAATTTAAGATCCAGGTTCCTAGTTTTGAGATCTTGAACTCAAAATGTTTTAACATCAACAGTTTTTGATTAATCGTAAGAAAACTATCGGGAAAAAATGTCCAAATTTTCGCTTGTTTTTCAAAAGGTCCATGGGCTTCAATAAATTTTTTTCACTGATTTCATCATAAAGCTCTTTCACATAATTTAATACTCTTTAATTTGAGAGATCGGAATGCTTTGTACGATGATTTTTCGTTGCGTTATCGTCGATCAAAGCAAAAAAATCAGTTTTAACTTTGGCAATTGTGTAAAAAATTTGTAAATTAAAATTAATTTTAACAAATGTTACTTCTTACAATAGTTATCATTTTTTGATTAAAAGAAGAAAAATGTTAATTATTGTAAGAAGCCACATTTTTTTAAAATTATTTTTTAATTTAATAATTTGTTACCGAGTACATAATTACCAAAGTTAAAACTGATTTTTTTGCTTTGAGAACTCATGTCAGCCAAAAATCAGCGTACAAGTTTTTCCGACCGCTCAAATTAAAGAGAATTAAATTATCAGAAAGAGCTTTGTGATGAAATCAGTGAAAAAAATTTATTGAAGTCCATGACTCTTCGAAAAACAAGAGTAAATTCGGAATTTTTTTCCCGTTTGTTTTATTATGATTACTCAAAAACTGTTGATGGCAAAACATTTTGAGTGCAAGATCTGAAGTCTAGAAACTTGGAGCTTCAATTTGCTTTTTTTTAATTGCTTTCCCATTGTTATTCTTTAAGTTACAGCACTTTGAAAATCACCTACTTTAGATTTTTTTCCATCCCTTAATTTTTGCGCCCAGTGTATGTACAGGGCGTAATAGTAGTAGTAATAACATAAGAAAATAAATGACGAAAATCAACTTTCAAATTCTTAATTATTGTGTTATTAAATCTACTATTCCCACGACCAATACTGCTATCATTATTATCTTTATTATTATTATTATTATTATTATTATTATTGTGGTTGTTGTTATTGATGTAGTGGTAGTAATATTAATAACAACAATAATAATAAAAATAATAGTGATAATAATGATAACAGCATTGGTCGTGGAAGTTGTGGAATTAATAACACAATTAAGAATTTGAAAGTTGATTTTTGTCATTAAATTTCTTATGTTATTACTACTACTATTACACCCTGTGCATACTTTGTTTCCGACGATACCATATCACGGTCGTAGTAGTGTTTAGTGGTAACATCAGAAGAGAGATCTTTAATGTGTTGGTGTCACCGTCTTACTTCTTTTGTTATTATTACTACTACTGCTTTGTTACCGATTACGAGTAGGTTCGAGTTTAAACTTCTGTCATGCACACAAGAATCTAAAGGGGCATTCTGATTGGCCAGAAGTATTACTTAATAACTCGGTAATTATTCCGAATTTCGAAAAATGGTACTTGACTTTTCCTCTCCAATTTTCACCCTTTACCACCACCTTTCGGCTTCGACATCGAATGTCGCACACCCTGTATATGTATTGATGCTTATCGCGATATTGGTTGAAATTGTATACACTCCCTTTCTTTGTTATAAAAAATAAGTTATTCTTTAAGTTATGCAAGAAACTGTAATGTAAATTAAATAATATCTTTGATAATACTTTCTCTTGCAATTTCAGGGTCCGTGGAAATTCTCGAGAATAATAATAGAAGGTTAATTTATATTTGTTATTGTTTATTAAGTATGTTATAATAATTAAATTATATTATTATAATAATCTTACAAGTCTGTAGTGTTTGAATCTGCCCCCCCCCCCCCCACTATAATTTTCAGCTTCCGCCATCTATTTGTAGTGATCACTACTACAGACATAACACTAGGAACAACGGAAATCGGAATTTCTTTATTTCTATTTTTTGCACAGGGAACGTAGTCTTCGTGGAATGTGGAGATCCTATAGTTAGAGTTCCTGCGTCCTGGTGCTTCTAGACTCTCGGATACCAGCAGATACCAGCGAAGAACCGAGACTTGAGAAGTGACTTTGCGTTCGACTTCAGGATGAGCGTCGGTCCAAGGTGCGAAGCGCGTCCGTTCTCCTGGTAGCCAAAGGGAGTGAGAGGGGTGAGACTCGATTATCCTCAGGCGTCGCTACGCGTCCAAAGAACGCGAGTTTTTGGTTCGGCTAACCTCCGAAAAAGAGGAAGTGGAAGAAGAAGGAACTGTTGGTGTTGGTGTTGGTCCTTTGACTCCTCGGCATGGATCGAAACGGTAACGAGCTTTAATCTCGAATATATCGAATGTATCGGTTTCACCGACGTGTGGAATAGGACCGTTTTTCCAAACATTTTTCTAGGATGGGTTCTACGAAGGCGTTTACTTGTTTACCTTTGCCGATCATGCGAGTATTTAATAATTCGTGTGTAAGTGGCTCTGCACATTGGGTACATGTGTCCCCAAGGACAAGAGCATCCTGGTCAGATCCAGAAATTTTATTGGCTATTGGATTGAACCATGTTGTTCGGAACTACAAAAAACAAAAACGAATCTACACAAATGTTTATTTTTTCAATTAATATTGGTAAACACTTCTAAGAAACCTTGCCTTACATAATTCAAATTATTTTTTTAATTAATTTTGAAAGATCGTTTTATCTTAAATTTTTATTATCCAAGTAAAACAAAAAATGTTTGCGATGCTACACTTTTTTCAATTAAAATTAAATTACCATGCAATTTAGTCCTTATTACTGGAGTCATGTCTATTTCTTTCGATTAACAGTTTTAGTGCCAAAGGTTATCTTTTGTTTCCAAATAAAAAATTGCCAAGCAGCGCAATAGCGCTCTTTTCATTCCTTATTTCAAAAATACTGGCATTTTTGGACAAGGAACTAAAGAAGCGCGATCATGCCGCTTGGCACTAATAAAACGGTTAAAATGGAATGGAATTGAGAATTCATAGTCGTAATTTTTCAAGTTTCGTGATAAAAGTTATAATTCTCATATAATTCTGAACAATTCTGTTTTTGATCATAACTCTCTATTTTATCAATCTAACGACCTACTACGCGAAAATCACGTAGTTTCAAACCGTGTAATTTGGGCGAAACTATCCGTGTTCTTCGGGGGTTACCTGTATATGCGTTGGGCATTGATTAAACTTAATTAAACATTTATGGTTTTGTCAATAAATACGATAAAATATTTGTAATTTCGATTTCTAAAAGATAATGTTTGTAAGCAAATAAATATTTTAAATAACTTCTGGAGAATTTGTCCATGTACATATCTACATGTGTCTATAATTTGACATCTTGGAGCGCTATGAATGAAAATCGTTTAAAGAAACGTTTATGCTGAAGAGTTTCCGCAAACTCACTAAAAATGTTATAACCCAATTCTCTAGAAATTAAAGTTTCTTTAGAATTATTGTTATTCTTTTTTTTACTATTACTATTTTAATTTTGAAGAATATCTACTTGATCCGTAACATTTTGTAACACAATGCTACAGAAATTAATATTTCTTGGAATTACTGTAATTGCAAATTACAAAAATTTCTATTAGAATTTCAAGAAATTACAGATAGATACCTGAAAATTTTCCCATTTTTATTAACTCCCTTCAATGAAATCAAAACAAAAATCCTAATAATTCGAATTTTAAATAACAGAGACAAATTTAAATTGCAATATGAATTTCTATTAATTTCATTTAAAATGTTATTAATAAAAATTAGTAATTCTCTCAAAGAAATTTAAAATAATACAAATTCTTTGAAATTCTAATAGAAATATATATTCCTTAGAATTATTATTATTATTACTACAGTTTTCAACAATCTCCATTAAAATTTTATGAAAATCCTAGACAAAATTTATTACATTTCTACGGCGAGGGACTGAATCTCTCGCTAATAATCTTCTTTTTAATTCCATAGGTCACACCGACTCCGAAGATGACGAGGTTGCTGCAGCTGAGCCTTCGGATGTACAGGTCCAGGAGTCCGAGTGAGTACCTTCTACTGACAATTATCGGTTATTCGGTTTGGAATTCTCAATTTCCTTTTTCCAGGTCAAACGTCGGCTCGCCGAAAGACAGACCGGGTTCTAGAGCCTCTTCTCGCGATGCATCAGCCTCCCCATCGCGAGAGGCAAAATCAATATCAAGGTCAAGATCAAGATCAAGATCAAGATCCAAATCTAGGTCTAGGTCTAGGTCAAGATCCAAATCTAGATCCAGGTCTAGATCTCACTCTCAAAAATCCAGGTCTGGGTCTCCGGCCAGTCGGAAAGGCTCGCGGTCTCCAGCTTCGCGATCCCGAAGCGGCTCCAGAAAATCGCGGTCCCCCAGTGCTCCGAATGCCGTCTCGACGGAAAACCCCAGGTCCAGGTCCAACACCCCTGGGTCTGAGAAGGCTCGTGAAACTTCGGGATCTCCAAAGGTGCGGTCCCGATCCCACTCCAGGTCGCAGTCGCCGCAAGTCGAGGCCAAATCCAGTCCTTCCAGGAAGTCTCGATCGCGATCCAGGTCCAAGTCGGCCTCGGTGAATGGCTCCCCGGCTCATTCCCGCTCCGGGTCTCCGGAGAGAAAGTCCAGGTCGCCCACGGGCTCGAAGAAGACGTCACCTCGCGGCAGCCGCTCCAGATCCGCTTCGAACGAACGTAAGAGTCGCTCGACGTCGAGATCGAGATCGAGGTCGGCGTCGGTGAAGTCACAGGATTCCAGGAAGTCGCGGGCCTCCCGCTCGAAGTCGAGGTCAAGATCGAAGTCGAAGTCCGTCTCGAGGTCACCTTCCGGAAAGTCTCGATCCAGGTCCGGATCGCGGTCGCCTTCCGGCTCGAGGAAATCAAGATCCAGGTCAAGGTCGAAATCAAGGTCCAGATCAAGGTCGCATTCGGGATCTCGCTCGAGGTCGCGCTCGGGCTCGAGGAAATCAAGGTCACGTTCGGGCTCGAGAAAGTCCAGGTCGCGCTCGGGCTCGAGAAAATCCGGGTCGCGTTCGGGCTCGAGAAAGTCAAGATCGCGATCGCGTTCCGGGTCCGGCTCGCGAAAGTCGAGATCTCGATCGCGGTCCGGCTCTGGCTCGCGAAAGTCCGGCTCTAGGTCGCGTTCGAGGTCGGGATCCCGCTCGAAGTCGAGATCCAGGTCGGGATCCCGCTCGAGGTCACGGTCGGGCTCCGGGTCTCGAAGATCCGGCTCCAGATCCAGGTCGAGGTCGTCGTTGGGCTCCCGAAAGTCTCGATCGAGGTCACGGTCGAGATCGAGGTCGAGGTCGAGGTCACGGTCCGGATCGAAAGCCAGCAACCGGTCCCGATCGAGATCGAGATCGAGATCGGGCTCGAGGAAGTCGCGCAGGCCAAGTCGGGAGTCCGAGGCCGCGAGGAAGCGGAACCGGGTGCTGTCGGACTCGGAGAACGAAGAGACGGAGTTCAAGCGGAAGAAGAAGACGAAGCACGAGTTGTCGGACTCGGAGAACGAGGAGGAGTCGTCATCGGCGAAGAAAGCCACGGTGGGAGATGAGGAAGGGGTACTACCGGGGGAGGAAGAGGAGGGTGCGGACGTCGGCGCGGGCAAGGAGGAGGGCGCGGTCGATCGTCCTCCGGAGGACGAGGATTCCGACGAGGGCATCCTCGAGGACCGACACAGGATGGAGTGAGTGTCCGTTCTTGAAAATACAATAATTCTCAGAAGTTTGCGGGTACCAGCAAAAACGCTTGTTTTTTCAGGGACGACTCGCTGTCGGACTTCGACCGAATGCTGCAGCGAAAGAAGGAGGAGCAGACGCGGCGTCGGAAGCGGAAGGACATCGACATCATCAACGACAACGACGACATCATCGCCCAGCTGCTGTCCGACATGAGGAACGCCTCCGACGAGGACCGGAAATTTAACCAAATGAACAAACCCGCGACCAACAAGATCGCGATGTTGCCGAAGGTGATGTCGCAGCTGAAGAAGCACGACCTGCAATTGGCCTTCTTGGAGCATAACGTCCTGGCGGTGTTGACCGATTGGCTGGCCCCGATGCCCGACCGGTCGTTGCCCTCGCTCAGGATCCGCGACAGTCTGCTGAAACTCTTGTGGGAGGTGAGTACAGGCGACTCGAGCTCGGAATCTGGACCGTACGGGGTCTGACCATGGGTTTTTGCAGTTCCCGAAGATCGACCAGTCGTCTTTGAAACAATCCGGGATCGGGAAGGCGGTGATGTACCTCTACAAGCACCCGAAGGAGACGAAGGAGAACAAGGAGCGCGCCGGGAAGCTGATAAGCGAATGGGCGCGGCCGATTTTCAATTTGTCGGCCGACTTCAAGGCCCTGTCGAAGGAGGAGCGGATGCAGCGAGACCTGGAGCAAACGCCGCAGAAACGCCGGAAGGCCGAAGAAGGCAGTTCCTCGCAGAAGTCCCAGGATATCAACAAAGCGCTCAAGGGCGATGCTAAGTACGATGATCGTTCCAAAGGCGCCCTTCGTAGCGAGATGGGCGGGTCTTGTTTTATGTCGTGAATGGGGTTTTATATTGTTCTGTTGTTTCTAGACCTCTGAGGCCTGGAGACCCGGGGTGGGTTGGCAGAGCGAGAGTCCCCGTACCTTCCAACAAGGACTACGTGGTGCGGCCAGATTGGAAATCCGACATCGATATTAGTCGGGTAAAGTTTCTTCCTTTCCATATTTTATTAATAGAGATTGAGGTATCGATTGAGGAATTCATCGATTGATCGATCGATCGAATGAGTGGCTGATTATTTCAATAAATCAAGAACCGATTAGTTGGTTCGTTAATTCAAGGATTAAATGATCATGCCATTTATTGATCGAAAAATCAATCGATCGAATGAGTAACTGATTAATTCAATAACTAAAGAATTGATTAATTAATGCATTAATTAAAGGATCAAGCGATCGATTAATTAATTGAAAGTTTGATTGATTTGTTAATTATTTTATTTATTAGAAAGATCAATTGATTGAATGAATTACTGATTAGTTAAATATTTGAAGAATCGATTGATTGGTTCATTAATCGAACAGTTCACTGATTAACTAATTATTCAATCAATAGATTTATTTATTAACCGAAAGATGGATCAATTGAATGAGTAACTGTTTAATCGAATAATAGAGGAACTAAATAATTAATTCATTAATCGAAAGGATAAGCGATCAATTCATTAATTAATTGAGGATCTATTGATTTACTGATTCTTCCATTGATCGAAGGATTCGATCAATAGAAGAATCGATTGAATGGGTGTCCGATTATTTCGTTGATTGAAAGATTGATTGTTCTGTAAATTCTTCTATTGAAGAATTTATCAATCGATAGGTGTACTAAAAAATCGAAAAATGAATTTACCGATTAATTAATTCAGTCTCGCATTCATTCATTAAAGGACCAATCGATCCATCTTGTCGGGACCCGAATATAATAATCAATTGGTAGTCGAGAATGATTGGTAGTTTAGAAAATCGTTACATGAACCGATCGATCGGTTAATTCATTTAGTGAAGGAATTTTTTAATTCTTAACAACTAATTGTCCACGTATCCCCTTACTTGCAGACTTCCAAGAGACAAATGAACCGCTTCGAGCGTCATATGAAGAATTACATCGACGGCAAACGACTGAAAGCGGCAAGAAGAGCCGTAGATATATCGATCGAAGGCCGTAAGATGTCCTTATAGCGAAATATGCGCCTTGCAACTAGGACGACTATACTTTCTTTCCTCGCTTCCTTGCTCTCCGGAATCGCGCCGAAAGTACCTTTAGGAATAAATCTGTTTGGCCGATTCGTACCGCTTTTACGATTGAGATGCTTTGGAATGGAATTTTCAGTATCTTTATTTTTCAGAATTTCACAATTATGATCCTCCCATTAGTTGGCTTGACCATTTGTTATCAGTGTTACCCGAGTTTCCGGTAAGAGTGGTGCGATCGGCCTGTCGTTAATTAATACACGAATGAAGAGAAGAAGAAGAAGATGAATAGGAATAAAAAAATATAAAACGGACGACATTGTTAGATATTTGTGAAAAAAAAATAAAAAAAGCAAGATCTTTCGAGACGATCGTCTTTTGGACACACTCATTGGACACCTTCCATGCGTAATCTTGAATACAGGATAGGGGATTTAAATCCGATTATTTAAATATTTCAAAAGCAACCTGTTTCTGGAAAAAGAAAAAACATAATAATTATCCATTTTTGATTTTTCACAAGGACCAGTAGTAAATTGCTCAATTGATTGTCAATGATACAAATGATACATTATTATTTGTTTGAATAAAATGTATTAATTAAAAATTCCATTAGAAATACTTTGATTTTCGTCACCCATTCGTTTTACATATAAATGCCTTGGTTGTGTGGTGGAGTGTTAACGATTGCCGCTTATATAATGTATATGTATGTAAGTGCCAATCGTCAATACGATTAAGGAATATTTAAATGAAAGATAGATTAAAAATATAATAAATAAAAATAACTGTAATACACTAAATATAGTGAAAATATAAAAAAATATTGTAAAATATTTTTTTATATTAGAAATGTTTTATTTTAAAAATATAAAAAATAATATTGTAAATATAACTCTTGAAGTTGTCATCTAGACAAAAGGTCACATTGTCAAGGTCACCATGACACATTCTCCAAACCCTACAATTTTTATATACAACTTTTATTACTTTTTTATTTCTTTTTTACTATTTTCCGGAAATAACTTATTTTTGAAATATCGATTGGACTCGAACGAATTTAAATACCCTCCACTCTTATTTAGACTTAAAGTTACTTACGTAACGCTTTAGGATAAGTCCTTTAAAGCCTGTACAAAAAATCAAATATAAAACAAATTTCACAAACAATATATATAATATTGAATTAAAAGTATCCAATATTTAAATCAACGGTGGGTTAAAAATATATAGTAACTATAAAATAACAATACGGATTTTGAGTCTGATGGTATTGCCGTATGACCTTGACCGAAGATCAAGACTATCAAGGTCACCGTCAAACGACCCTACAATTTTTCTTCACGATTTATTTTCATTTTCTATTTTTACCGAAATGCCTTGTTTTTTTTAATATTTACGTGATCCGGATTTAAATGTCCCACCCTGTATGCATTTAACTCTCGCCACCTTCGACCCATCATCCTGTGGGCGCATTCCCACCGTTCGGGCGATGCATCGCGTAAAGAGGGGGGGGGGGGGATTTCGACCATGGCGGGGGGATCGCGAGGCGTGGACATACGACCCTCTGGATGCGAGTACGTATGTACAGTCACCAGCAGTAGCAGCCATGATTCCGAGGGCCAGCCAAAGCAGCTGCGTGCTGTTGTAGTTGTTCCTAATAACCTCAACAACAACTGCGGCAGCGTCGGCGGCGGCGACGGCGGCGTTGGCGTTGGCGTTATTATGTGTGGCCACAGCTGCGACTCGTGATCGAACGTTAACCTCTGTACAGATAGCTTTAAGGCTCCCTTTGTTATTGTTGTTGTTATTATTACCATTATTGTTATTGTTGAACCCGATTGTTACCAAGATCGCCGTCGACAGCAATGGCAGCAGCCGTGAAAATGCTGCTAAGACCCGACTTCAGAATCTTCCTCGGCGTGAGAGTAAGTCGGTTCCCAGTGTTTGTGTTTCTTTAAATATGTATATGTATTTCCACACAAAACGTGTATATTACACGTATGTATATATATAGATATGTACACTACATTGTAACACAATCGTGTATATTATGTTACATGTAAAATATTAGATATATATATATATATATACAAGGTCCCATTTCGTGCATATGGGGGACTCGAAAGTACATAATGGACTTTTGGACACGAAAATAGTCCGACAATTTCTAAGGAAATACATAACTGTATTTATGACTACATACTTATTTCAGAATTTCATAGGTTTTACAGAGAAAGGGATTCGATTATTAAGTGGGTGCATAAAGGTACAGTCCTTGCAACTACAATTACAAAACTACCATGGTGCATAAGAGAATGTTGGTACATAATACTAAAGGTGTCAATAGGAAGAAACGTATTTGTGGTTTACCAAATTCGAGCGTATACAAATTATGGAGTTTTGAAATTTTGAAAAATCTGCAAATTTTTTAATTTCAATGTTTTAGAATTTTAGGGCGCTTGAAAATTTCGAATTTAAGAATTTTGGATTTCAAGGATTTTAGAATTCAAAATTCAAAATGCAACTTTTCAAATTACTAATTTCAAAATTCTAAAAAATTTCAAAACATGCAATTTTGTTAACTTCGAAGTTTTAGCATTTTAATGCGCTTGAAAATTTCGAATTTAAGAATGTTGGATTTCGAGGATTTCAAAGTTCAAAATTCAAAAAAATTTCAAAATTATGCAATTTTGTTAACTTCGAAGTTTTAGCCTTTTAATGCGCTTGAAACTTTTGGATTTCAAGGATTACAAATTCAAATTTCCAAATTCCAAAATTCATAATGCAACATTTCAAATTACAAATTTCAAAATTCCTTAAAATCTGAAAATTATGCAATTTTGAAATCCTTAAGAAATTACAAGTTTTTGAGATTTTATACATTGGAAACTTCGAAGTTTCAGAAATTCGGTACTTTTCGGTACGTCGAATTTTCATAATTTCGGCTTTTTGGCTTTTTAATATTGGAATATTAAAAATTTTACAAGTATTATCAGAATTTTTTAAAAGTCTAAAATTTGAAATTCAGAATTTTATAAATTCGGTACTTTTGGAAATTTTAGAATTTCCATGTTTTATGAAGCTCTTGATTTTCGATACTTCAATTTTTGCTGAGAAGGATTTCGGAAAATTTGAAAATTCTGTTAATTTTGAAAACTGTCGAATTTTCTCGACGACATTGTTTTTGCTTTTCAAATCTTAAATTTCGATAATTCCGAAACCTCATGAATATCAGAAAATTCCCACACTTTTTGGAATAAAATAAATCTGGATGACGAGCGTTTCTTTGCTGGGGGTAGCTTCCACCCCTTTGAATTACCAAAAGAATCATCAACAGCAGGAACAAGAACAACAATAACAAAACATCATACCCGCATTCAACCTACTCATATGATTACCTCGCGTGACATTCTTACCAATGGCTTTGGCAATATCTTTCGTTTAAAAATATATTTTACCTTGCGATTAAGCGTCGCGGCACACACGTCTTATAACTCAATTCGAGCGACACGCGTCTCTTCTTATTTTTAAGTCTCTTCTCAATAGATGTATCTATAAAACCTTCAAAAATATGCACGTAAAAATCCAGGCAGTCTGAGAAAATAAATTGAGTATGCGAAAAGCAAAGCATCTAAGGAAAATAAAGAATCGAAAAAGAGGAAATAACAAAATAAAGAGTGTACTCAAAATAATGAAGAATATCCAAAAAAATAAAAAAAATTCTAAAAAGGAAAGTCCCAAAGAGGAATAAAATACCTTAAATGGAATAAAGTATCCAGAAAAGTAAAGCACCTAAGGAAAAAAGGAAGTACCAAAAGAAAAAGGAACTTATTCAAAAAATGAAGTACCAAAAAAGTGGAATAACCAAAAAAATAAAGAATCTCAACAAATACCGAAAAAATTATGAAAAATGAAGACTTGAAAAAAAAGAAGTATCGTACCAAAAGGAAACTACTCAAAAAATGAAATAGCGAAAAAATGGAATATCCGAAAAAAATGACGAATTATAATAAAAAAATGTAACAAAAGAATTTAGTATCGAAAAACAAGTAAAAATTCTAAAATAGAATGTACAAAAAAATGAAGTATCCAAAAAAGAGTGTAACTTCTAAAAAATGGAGTATCCGAAAAAATAAAGGAATTATAATAAAAAAAAAGTACTAAAAGAATTTAGTATCGAAAAACAAATAAAATACCCTAAATAGAATAAAGTACCCAAGAAAGTGATGCACCTAACAATGGGAAAAAAATAAAAAAAAAAGAAAGCATCTGAAGAAAGGAATTTACCAAAAAAGTGAAGTATCGAAAGAAGAATGAAGTACCTGACATGTGAAGCACCGAAAAAAATAAAGAATTAAAAAAAAAGTATCGAAGAGAAAGGAAACTTCTAAAAAAAAACAAGTACTGAAAAAGAATAGCATATCGACAAAAAAGAATAAAAAATCTAAAATAGAATGTACAAAGAAAAACGAAGTATCAAAAAAAGAGTAACTTCTAAAAAAATGAATTACGAGAAAACCTGGAAGATCCGAAAAAATAAAGAATCTCAAAAAAGCAAGTACCCAGAAAAAATGAAGTATCTACAAAAATAAAATATACCGAAATGAATAAAGTACCAAAAAAAAGGAATATCACCACAAAAAAAATGAGACACGCATAAAAAGGAATTGCCTTGGTCTAATAGCTATAGTCTAGTACCTAAAAAAAAAAACAAAGTACCCCCCAAAAAAATCATCTTAACTCCCATTGGAACCTGACCCTAAAACCTGAACTTTGAATTGTTGCAGCGTTACAGTTCCAAGCCCAGCTTCGGGCTGCTCTTCGACATCGACGGGGTGATAGTCCGGGGAAAGAACGTTCTGCCGCCGGTGCCCGAATCCTTCAAACGCCTGAAAGGCGAGGACGGGAAGTTCCGCGTGCCCACGGTCTTCGTGACGAACAGCGGAAACGCGCTGCGCAGCCAGCGAGCGGCCAATCTGTCCGAGTGGATCGGCTTCGAAGTGAGCGAGTCGCAGGTGATCTTGGCTCACTCGCCGCTGAAGATGTTCCACCACTTCCACGACAAGCACGTTCTCATATCGGGCCAAGGCCCGGTGCGGGAGATCGCCGCGGAGCTGGGGTTCACCAAGGCCACGACGATGGAGGAGCTGGTGAGGAACTTCCCTAGTTTGGACTACGTCAACATGCGCAAACGCGACCCCACGTGTGGTCCGATCGACCCGGATTTCCCACCGATCGAGGGCATCGTGCTCTTCAGCGAGCCGGTGACCTGGGAGACGCCGTTACAGCTGATGGTGGACTTGCTAATGTGCAACGGGATGCCCACGCGCACGCCCACCACCATTCCGTATCCACACATTCCCGTTCTGGCCTGCAACATGGACCTGCTCTGGGTGTCCGAGGCGCCGATCCCGAGATACGGCCACGGGGCGTTCCTCCTGTGCCTGGAGACCCTGTACAAGAAGGTCACCGGCAAGGACATGATCTACTCGGCCCTGGTGGGCAAGCCGAGCGAAGTCACATACTGCCACGCCAACCACATGATCCTGCAGCACGCCAGGGACATCGGGATTCGGCATAACGTCGACACCATCTACGCTATTGGGTAAATGGACCGCGTTTCCCCATTCACCTACCAATTTCCTGTTTTTGGACGGCTCGCCAAAACGCGTTATGAAGAGAAATAACGCTGACAACCGTTCCAATGGATGGATCCGACCTGTCCTACGCCTTTCCAATAAACAGGCCCAAGTCCAATAATTCTACGCTGACGAGCTTTTCAATGGCTGGATCCGATCTGAATCCTACACCCTTCCGATAAATAAGCCCGAACCAAATTCTGCACTGATACGACCTTACCAATAGATGGATCCGAATCGAATTCTACGCCGATAACTTTACCAACAGATGAATCCGAATCAAATCCTACGCTCAAAACCTTACCAACAGATGGATCCGAACCGAATCCTACGTTGACGACCTTTCCAGGAAATGATTCCGGACCAAATCCTACGTTCATAAACTTATCAATAGATTGGTTCGAACCGAATCCTACCTTCATTATCATTGCAATAGATGGAGCCTATCGAAATCCTACACTGATATGACCTTACCGAGAGATGAATCCGAACCGAATTCTGTGCCGTTATTTCCTAACAATTGGATCCGATGCAAAGCCAACCTTACGCTCATGACCTTACCAACAGATGGATCCGAATCAAATCCTATGCTCATAAATTCATCAATAGATTGATCCGAACCGAATCCTACGTTGACGACCTTTCCAGGAGATGATTCCGAACCAAATCCTACTGTCATAAAATCATCAATAAATTGGAAGACGATTTGGAAGACACACATTTCTGTAATTGCGAAGAATTTGAAAATTGGGTTACTGAATGGATAAGCTCGAAAGACAAACCGTTCTTTCGTCGCGGAATTCAACTTTTGCCAGAAAAGTGGGAAAAAGTAGTAGCTTTTCAGGGCAAATATTTTGACTGATACTTTTGCATATTTTACTATTGAAGAAAACACTCAAAAAACACGAAAAAACAGTGGCTTTCAATGCAACCTCCTAATAGGTTGTAAATAAATTGAATAAATCTAGCAGTAGAAACATTCGGGAAGACAACACCAAGTACATTCATAAATTCTAAATTTGTTACACTTATCTGCCAAAATAACTTAATTTTCACCTGGTTTGGGTTGTTTCCTTGGTCGCGATACTTTATATAGAGTCAAGTTTTCTGAAGCGGGCCACCAAAAATCAGCATATAGAATTTTCTATTTTTTTTTGGCGATAATTATTTAACATATGTATAAATAATTATCGCCAAAAAAAAATAGAAAATTCTATATGCTGATTTTTGGTGGCCCACTTCAGAAAACTTGACTCATATTCAATTTTTAGGTGTTATTATTTCTTCTGGCTTAACGACTTATTAGTAAACATTTACAAATGAAGTAAATTAATTGAGACTATCCCGATGGAATGTAGTCCGGGACGAGATTTAAATTGGAAACAACTTCATCTAAATCAACTGAAATTATTTTTATTAGCAAATCTTGTAATATCAAGACCAAGCAATTAATACATATCCCTTTTTTCTCGCATTTTTTAAACGAAAAGTGATACATGGAAAAATAATTAATTTTACCTATCGATAGTCTTATTGGGTGCGTCCGATCCTTACCAAACTTCCTGGGAAAAATCCAATAAACCCTCGATGCTTTTTTCCCGCAAATCCCGTTTAGGACGCAAATGTGCGTCCCGAAGGACTAAAGGATCCTAATGGGATGTTTGTGGTTACAGGGACAACATAAACACGGACGTTTATGGCGCAAATCTGTACGACAAGTACTTGTCGCGGTACGCAACGGACAAAGGCACGAAGTCTCGGAGTATGGAAACATTACTAGGCAACAATTTGAAGAACCCGAGCGCCAAAGCGTGTATCAGTATTTTAGTAGAAACTGGAGTACACCGGCGAGATTCCGAGTTCATCTCGGACCACTGCCCGCGCGATTTCTTGCCGGTGGAAGAGGGCCTCTGCAAGCCCGCTTTTATCGTTAAAGACGTTGGCTGTGCGATCGATCTCGCCTTCAAGGAGGAGCGATTTGACTGAAGAACGTTTCCTCCGGACGTTTCCATCCACCGGCCACGGGCCAGCGTGTCGGTGCGATGGATGAATTTAGTGGAATTAGGATCCGGCGAGATCCAAAGGCGTTGAGTTTTTTTTTTTTTGTTAATTTGTAAATGTAAATATTGTTGTATCGCGAGGCGAATTGCTGTACAATTGTAAATTTAGGTAGGTAGCGAGGTTTCCTTGTTTTTCGACAATCTTTACACGATTTTGTTAACGATTTTGAGTTTCGCTAGGATATCGTCGGCTAGGACCTGACGGAATTAGGAAGTTAGTTCGAGAGGAGTGACAAATTAGGAAGTTTGATCATCAATTATTATCACCGGTATTTTGGCGAGTTGGCGGATTCGACAAAATTGGGAATCTTCCTTTTTCAATATTTGTACAATTTTTTGATGTGCCTTTTTATAAATATGTCATTAGAATTCTTCTGTAACAATTTTTGTTTTCAATACGATTTTTCCAAATTCTCTGAATTTTATGCTACTTTTTAGATTCTCTTTAAATTATAAATTTGTTTGGTCGTAGATTTTTGTGTATAAAGTTTGTCTCTGTTTTTTTGAATTTAATTGAATGTAATTCTAATAAGTGAGATATGAGATTATTGTTTCCAAATTTATAATTGGGTATATTTTAGTTTGTAATTTGGAAGAAAATTTGAAAAGAGAAAATTTAGGATAATATAGAGAAAAATTGAAAATTCATCTTATATTCTATTTAATAGAATTAATTTACAAGTGTGGAGGAAACAAATACAAATTTTAGGCAAGAAAGTGTACGAAAAAGCATTTATAATTTGGAGAAAATTTAAAAATATTAATATTTTATGTATTGGATTTAATTTAAAAAATCTTGAAGAAGCAAATATTAATTTTATTTAAAATAATCTACAAAAGGAAATCCATAATTTGTAAAAAAAAATGAAAAACAAGTTTAGAATTACTGAATTATTTCAATAAATTAGGAACAATTTTTTAAAATTTGTTCCTAACGATTTCAATTTTGTAAAATTTGAATTATTTCAATAAATTAGGAACAATTTTTTAAAATTTGTTTTTTTAATTTATTTTTTAAATTTGCAATAAAAAACATTTTATTTCTACAAATAAATTTATAATTTCGAAGAAAAGTATCGATCTTAAATTCAATGCACGAGATGGAATTTTCATGAAATCACGAAATCAAACACAAATTTTATTTTTCAAAAATCTCAGAATAGAAATTTGCGATTTGGAGAAAATTTGCAATAATTCTATTTAAAATTAAAATGTCTGCAAAGTGTCAACGAAAAACCGAAGAATCGTAATGACATCATTTTTTCTATTTTTTCTCCTTCTCGTTGGAACCAACAATTTCGTCGAAATTGACATTTCGCTGGACCTCGACACCCCAGCCGTGAGATTCTAAAATTTGCGAATCGTCAGCCCGCCCACGCGTCGTTCGCCAAAGTACCAATTACCGAGTTAAGTAATTCGTCAACTGGCATAATCTCTGACGTGAGACGAACGGACAAAGGCTCAGCAGCAGAAGTTACCGGTTATACTTGGACTTCAGTCTTCTTTTTTTTTAAATGAATTTTTCGATTCCTGTATTTATTGTTACCCGTTTCGCATAAACTTGTACCGGCTAAGTGATGTCAAGAGAAAAGAACCCCATGATGTGTGTATATAAATCATTGACGATATCGGTTATTCCAAAGAGACGCTGTTCAATTTATTTATTGATCCCGGTAAAGTCTCCTGAAATTCGAAGGTCCTTGTAATTTGTACCGAAACCTTCCTGGCCCCTCTTTCACCTTTTTCATTCACAACAATTTTTTCATTAACAATAAATCAGTCAACTTTTCGTTCCTTGTGTCCTTTGTCATTCTTATAAACTTTTTTATTTATCCATTCTTTTGTATCGATCAATAAATTTCTCACCATTTTTCTGTTTATCATTTACATTAATCCTTTATTTACAATAAATCCATCAACATCTTCTTATTTTATCCCGTTTGTTATTGCAATGTTGTTTGTTCATAACAAATCAGGAAAATCAATAAATTAAATGCTTACTTTGTTTATTCCTTTTTGCTTCTGCTTCTAATTCTTTTTATTTTACTTTTTTACATTTATAAGAATTTGTTTATTCATAATAAATGAATAAATCACTCAATTTCTTATTCTTTTTTTATTTTTATGTGTGTTAGATGTTTATTTCTCTTTTTTTCTTCTCATTTGCTAGAATTTTCTTATTTGAGAGGAATTTCAAAGCAATTCACAGAAATTGAAGAAACTTTCTGTGGATGACAAGTACAAAAAATCTCTAGGATCTCTCAATTGCAATAGACAATTTTTTTTAAAAAATGTTGAAAGTTTGAGAGAATCTTGAGAAAAGTTTCGGAAATTTTCTGAGTACAATTGCCAAGAAAATCTAAAAGTAATCCTAAATGTAATTGACAATTTTTTTAAAATTCTGAGAAATTGAGGGAAGTACCAGAAATTCTAGAGAAACTGAGAAAAATTTTAAGGTAGAAATTTCAGGAAAATTTAGCGAATTCCTGAAATATTCTTAAAATTTTCAGAGGATTTTCAGACATTTGGGGATAATTTGGAAATTTTTAGACACCAATTCCTCTGAAAATCTTCCAAAACACTATCAGTTGCTGTGGAAATTTCTCATAATTTCTGCGCAAAATTATCCCACGCTTTTTCTAAAAAATTTAGAAAACTCCAAACATTTTCCAAAAATATTCAAATTCATTTTCCACTTTTTTTTTAAAGCTTCAGAATTTCTCCAACCTTATTTTGTAACTTTATTCACGCTTTTTTTGGAAAATAGTTTCGTTCATTTTCTGAATTCAAATAATTTCAAAGAAATTTCGAGATTAAAAAGAAAGTATTTTTATTTCTTGACATTCTGAGAGATAATTCCACCAAGACTTTCTTTCTTCTTCTTCTTCTTCTTCCGCATTTCACTCTCACTCAAAGAAAGCCCCTAAGAGCGATTAATTGTGGCAACTCGGTAAGTCTCGAGCAGACGGTTAGATCTGGATCCCATGACCCGTCAGTCAAAAGCCACCAATTAGTTCGATTGAGTAAGTAAGTATATAATTCGATCATAATCAATTTGTGTGGAGAACGGGCGTTTCGAAGTATGCCACATGACCCGGACTGACCGTCGCCCTGTAGGATCACGAGGGATCAGGTACTGGTGGATGATGATGGTGACACATTGTAATGACGAACCAGTGAAATGCCTCGATTCGGTAGAAACGTTTATTTCGCTCGACGTTTATACATTTTTCCTCCTCGTTTTCTTATAATTCGTTAATCCTAGGAGCCTTCTACTAAATAAGACCAATGGGGTCGTCGATCCGAGCCAATCGGGACCATATTAGACCATATTAACTGAACCAAACTGGGACTCATTGCAAAACCCAATGGTTCGAACGTATGGGAACCCATTGACTCGAACCGACATATTTTCCCTGAAATCGACCCAATTCAGAACCCACTGAATCGAATCTACGGGAACCCATCCAATCGAGCCAATGGGTTTCTCGTCGAATTCAACTTTTTTGTAACCCATTGAATCGAGTCAGCGATTTCCCCATACAATCAAACCAATTTGTGACCCATTGACTTGAATCTACGGGAGCCCATTGAATCGAACCAATGGTTTTCCCGTCGAATCCAACTTTTTTGTAACCCATTGAATAGAATCAGCGATTTCCCCGTAGAATCAAACCAATTTGTCACCCATTGACTTAAATCCACGGAAGCCCATTGAATCCAACCAATGGGTTTCCCGTTGAATTCAACTTTTTTGTAACCCATCGAATCGAGTCAGCGATTTCCCCATACAATCAAACCAATTTGTGACCCATTGACTTGAATCTACGGGAGCCCATTGAATCCAACCAATGGGTTTCCCGTTGAATTCAATTTTTTTGTAACCCATTGAATCGAATCAGCGATTTCCCCGTAGAATCAAACCAATTTGTCACCCATTGACTTAAATCCACGGGAGCCCATTGAATCCAACCAATGGGTTTCCCGTTGAATTCAACTTTTTTGTAACCCATTGAATCGAGTCAGCGATTTCCCCATACAATCAAACCAATTTGTGACCCATTGACTTGAATCTACGGGAGCCCATTGAATCCAACCAATGGGTTTCCCGTTGAATTCAACTTTTTTGTAACCCATTGAATCGAGTCAGCGATTTCCCCATAGAATCAAACCAATTTGTGACCCATTGACTTGAATCTACGGGAGCCCATTGAATCGAACCAATGGGTTTCCCGTTGAATCCAACTTTTTTGTAACCCATTGAATCGAGACAGCGATTTCCCCATAGAATCAAAGCAATTTGTAACCCATTGAATCGAACCATTTTGTAACCCATTGACTTGAATCTACGGGAGCACATTGAATCAAGCCAATGGGTTTCCCGTTGAATCCAACTTTTTTGTAACCCATTGAAGCGAACCAGCGATTTCCCATAACGTCGAACCAATTTGTGACCCATCGAATCGAACCAATTTGCGACCCATTGAATCGAGTCAAAGGGTTTCCCATAGAATCGCTCTGACGCTCTTGACTTTATTCAATGGGAAATCGGAGGCTCGGATGGATCCCTTGCAACGGGGTACGTCGATAAATAATTAATTACAGTCGATATGAACTATGTACAAAATTGCGTGGGCTACTCCGACCGCGGGCGCTCGTCAAATCGCTCGAGCGTCGCCGTTGCCTTCGTCTTCGCCGCCACCGTGGCGCTCGAGCGCCGCGCGCAGGCGCTCCGCGTACTCCATCAGCAGCTCCTCGTCCACGCGGAAGGAAGCGCCGCTCGAGTCCGAGCGCGCGAGCGAGCGTTTCTGCACCAGCGCCGTCAGCATGATCGTCAGCATCGGGATGGTGAGGCCCAGCAGGAAACTCGGCGTCATCATGTTCTTCAGCCCGTGCTTCTTGAAGCCGCGCAGCAGCTCCGACCAGATGCTGTCGTCCTTCGCGCCACCCAACTTCCCGTACAGGTGCGGCCGGATCTTGCCGGTCTTGGCGATGTACTCGTAGTAGTGCGGGTCGTACGACTGCGCGTACAGCTGCGAGTAGTAAAGGTTCTTCCCGCCGGCGCCGGGCGGCGGCGAGTGCCCGTCGACCTCCGGGAACCAGGCGCTGGCGTCCTCGTAAGGCACCGGCGGGTTGCTGATCGGCGCCGGACCTCCGAAACCCGGTGGTCGCGTGTAGATCACCTCCACCGGAGCTGGCGTCTTTCCGTGCGGGTACCCTGCGCCGAAAAAAAAATGTCATTCTCGTTAAACCTTTCGGTGACGTCATCCAGATAGCCGAGGATGAAGTCAAAGGAGATTTCGGACGATTTTGAGGTTTTCAGAGAACTTTTCGGAAAAACAGCGAAATTTCCTGCAAAGTCTAAAACGTACTTTAAAAATTCCGGTCCACGTCGGGAAGTGACCAAAAAATTCAGACTCACGGCGTAGGTGTCTGCAAAATTCAGACCTACATCCGGAAATGTCTGAAAAATCTTAAACCTCCAATGAAAATTTCCGAAACCTTGGCAGTTGGTTTCGGAAACCTTCAGATCCATTCTCAGCCTTCCCTCGACTTTCACCCATTCGGATTCTTACCGAGAGGTCCCGGACCCGGTGGAAGCGGAGGAGGTCCCTTGTAGAAAGCTCCGAGTCTCGGCTGGGCCGGGGCTACGACCGGTCTTCCCCGGATTCGCCTCATGGGGCGTCGGAACGATCTCCAGCCTGGCAACGGACCGGGCTCGTTCCCCATTTGCCCGGGTTGCAATCGCGCTGGCAGCGTTCCCGCGGGATACGTTTCCATCTCCTGTTGCGGCTGCAGTTGCCGATGCGGGTACCGAAGGCTCCCTTGAATGCGCTGCTGCGCTTGCTCCTGCGACTGCAGTTGCCACTGCAGCTGCAAATGCGAGCGAGTCGGCAATTGCTCCCGCGGTTGCAGTTGCTCCTGCGTCTCCTGGGTTTCGCGTGACTGCGACTGCAGCTGTCGATCCTGCAGCGGCTGCAGTTCCGATTGTCCTTGCTGCTGGAAGTGGCGCAGTTGCGGTTGATCGATGCGATTCTGTTCCAGGAACCGTTGCTGCTGTTGCAGCTGCAACTGCTGCTCTTCCTGCGATCCCTGTCGCTGAACCCAACGACCGGAGTCGTCCAGCGGCTGTTGCGGTAAAACGATCTCCGAGATGCGAGGTGGCGGTGGCGGCGCCGCGTTGTAATCCCCCCGGGTGCTCAGCAGGAAGTAGTCGAGCGACGCCTGCGACTCCTCCGGGGTACGGGAGCTCAGGAAACTCCGCAGCGCCACCTCGGATGGATCGTCCGCCGAATTCGCGCGAAGGATCTGCTGCCGGTAAAGTACCTTTTCCTGCCGAGTCGCCGTCTCCGAGGTGCTCGTCACCTGGTACGGAGGCTGAAGGTTCGCCGACGGATCCTCGATTCGAGCTCCGCCGTTGCCGGTTACATTCTGGGGGGTACGGATGACGCTCTTGGGGACACTCGTGACGTTTTTGGGGGTACCAGTGTCGTTCTTGAAGGCACCGGTGACGTTTTTCGAGTCACCAGTGACGTTACGCAGCTTCGTCGTGGCGGAGCCGTTGGAGTTGATCCCCTGGTTCGAGGGGGTACCCGATCCGCCGATCTCGTTGACCACGACCTGCTGACTGTAGACCGGAAACAGTCGCAGCCGATTGGCGGGGGACTGATTCGATCGTTCTCGAGCGGTGCGCTGATCGGCGAAGTTCGACTCCTGCGCGATGTATTCCGTGTTCTCGGTCAGCGGATTGCCCTCGTAGTTGAGCTGCGCCGTTGTCCCCGTGGCTCCCAGAAGCAGCAGGAGCAGGTAGGCGCCGAGCGCTTCCATGGCTCTGCAAGAGAAAGAGAAAAGGTATAGTGTGTGTGTGTGTGTGTGTGTGGGGGGGGGGGGGCAAAGTGGGGCTAGAATCTAACACTCGCCACTGGATAACTACAGAGCAGAGGCATTTCCCGCAAGCAAAGTGGTTCTTCGATACTTATAAGATTCATGAGAATCTTTGAAATTAATTAAGTCTCCACTCGTGGAGCTCCCCTTGAGGACTTCTACTGGAAACCTCTATTGGGAAAACCCCTTTTTGAGATTCCTTTTTGAGACCCCTTTTTGAGCCCCCTTTTTTGAGCCCCCTTTTTGAAACCCCTTTTTGAGACCCCTGTTGAAGACCCCTTTTTGAGACCCCTTTTTGAGACCCCTTTTTGAGCCCCCTTTTTGAGCCCCCTTTTTGAGACCCCTTTTTTTGAAACCCCTTTTGAGACCCCTTTTGAGACCTCTTTTGGGCCCTTCCCAAAGAGAGGACCTCTTTCAATTTCAAACATAGTTAGGTAAAGTTGTCGCTGGGTGGCTGCCACTTTCGCTCAATGAAAGTGGTACTTCGTTTTCTATAAGATTATCGAAAACCTATTGATTACTCCAGTTTGAGAGATCCCGCAGTAAATTTGGAAAATTGTCCTAAGGTACCAATTTTTTGGGTGACCCTCCATAATTTTTTATCTGACTCAATGTCGGGATAACAGTCCGACGAGAGCCGGAAACGAAGCCTCGCGTGTACCGGGATGCGCGCTTATGTGTGTTGCTGGCGCGCGTGGTCGTAAAAGTAAGGCTCCGAGGCAAGCAGACAATTAACGCGTGCCCGCTTGCCTTCCTTCCTTGCGCACTCGTACGTTAAACTCATAGAAATTAATGCGTCGCATACACGCCAAGCTTAAGTGACCGTGACACTTTCTATGGTAATCAAAGAGGAGGGGCGGCAAAAGAGCTGGTAGAGACGGAACGTACGTATTAACGCGATGCGTTGCCTTACCGCGCCTAGCCCCCTTTTTTCCCGTTCACTAAGTCATCGGCAGAGCTGCAGTATTGAGAGCGTATACCATCAGGCCCGTGTCCCAATTAAGCCCGAGAACAAACAGTATGAGTTTCATTCTCCTGGCGAGGAGGAAAGAGCCTCCAAAATATTTTTCAGTTTTCGGCAAATTTTAAGAACCGTCAAACTTCGTTGGAGAGGAAATCGACGCGTATATGTGCAAATAAATCTTACCGTATTTTTTCATACTACCGTATTATATTCATACTATTGTGATTTGTTTGTCTTTTGGTATTCACATGTTTTTGAGGTCGCTGAAACTTTATCTGAAACCGAATAGCAACTAAAAATTTCACAAATTAAAATAACAAATTTGACCGGATACGAGGTTTCTCTTTTTATAATTAAACTTCAAATTCCAGTTCCGAATTTCAATTTCGAATTTTATTTTAAATTTCAAATTTGAATTTCAATTTCGAGTTTCAATTTCCGATTTCAAATTCGAATTCCATTTCCAATTTCAATTTCGATATTCAGTTTCGAATTTTAATTTCAAATTAAAATTTCGAATTTTTATTTCAAATTTCAATCTCCAATCTCAGTTTCCAATTTCATTTTTCAATTTCAATTACCAATTTCAATTTCGAAATTCAATTTCGAATTGAAATTTCCAATTTCAATTTCCAATTTCAATTTTCAATTTCAATTTTCAATTTCAATTTTTAATTTCAATTTTCAATTTCCAATTTCCAATTTCCTATTTCCAATTTCCAATTTTAATTTTCAATTTTCAATTTCAATTTTCAATTTCCAATTTCAATTTTCAATTTCAATTTCCAATTTCAATTTTCAATTTCAATTTCCAATTTCAATATCCAATTTCACTTTCCAATTTCAATTTCCAATTTCAATTTTCAATTTTCAATTTCATTTTCCATTTTCAATTTCCAATTTCCAATTTCAAGTTTGAATATCAAATTCGAAATTCATTTTCATTTTGAATTAGAAAATCTAATGTGACCGATTCCAAGACCGGGTTGGGACTAACTCAACCCGACTTTATACCGCACCGAAGGGGTTAACACCCGAATAGTGTCAGTGGGTGGCATGTCCCGATGTAGGAAGACGATAGGCCATAACCGGGGTTATATAACCCCGCGGTGCTGGGAACCGCGGGAGAGCGTATTAATTGCGGCTTTTCCCATGCGCTTTTTCCTCATTAATGACAGCGCGACGTTCGACGTAACGTAACGCTTTGTCTTTCTTCCCTTCTTGTGCCGCGATACCATCGGATTACGCGATTGTTGCTCTATATTTTATGCCCGTGGGCAAAAGTAACTTGGGATCCATTCTTGCGTTTAATAGTTACAAGTATAATTTTCTGTTTATATTTTTTAATAATTTTTTTGTAATACCAAGTATTTTATCTCATAAGAAGTTATTATTATCATTATTATTGTTATTATTATTACTATTATTATTATTATTATTATTATTATTATTATTATTATTATTATTATTATTATTATTATTATTATTCACTGATACTGTAGTTCATTAACTATATATTGATTATGTTAATTAATTATTATTTCCATACTGCTTCAATGCAGTAATTACTAATACATTTTATACTATATTAAATAACTATTTTTTAATTAATATTTTTAATTGATGTAATATTGTAATAGCAGTGCATACGTTTGTTTTTCCATGTGTAGATTTAGCCGACATTGTGGAACAATCAAAATTCCCCGCAATTACCAAGAGACTAATTATCTGTGCAATTGACTAATTGGTACAAGTAGCACCTGGAGCATCTTTTGTGAAAGTAAATGGGCAAAGTACGGAATGAAAATCTTTTGTAATATGAAAATTATGAAATTTCAATTGTTTTCGTATCTTGTTTCTTTTTTCCTAAAGTTTCGTTATAATTAACAATATTAACACCACGTTAATTATACAGAATCAAAAATCCGAAACAAACAATGTAGAATAATAATGAAAATAGATTTTCCCAAATAATACCAATTTTTGTACGGACGCGAAATTGCTTTACTAAACACCTCCCGTTTGTGGATTTCCACAAAAAGATGAAGTTACACCTCGAAAATAATTCTAACTTAAAATTCGAAATAATATTAAATTAAAAATCTAAATTAATTAAAATTCGTAATAAAATTAAATTAAAAATCTAAATGAATTAAAATTCGAAATAAAATTAAATTAAAAATCTAAATGAATTAAAATTCGAAATAAAATACAATTAAAAATCTAAATTAATTAAAATTCGAAATAAAATAAAATTAAAAATCTAAATGAATTAAAATTCGAAATAAAATAAAACTAAAAATCTAAATTAATTAAAATTCGAAATAAGACAAAATTAAAAATCTGAATCAATTAAAATTCGAAATAAAATTAAATTAAAAATCCGAAATTAAATAAATTTCGAAATTCTAAATTAAAAGGTGTCTTTTGACACCTTTGGTAGAAATAGCGTTAAGGATAAAAATTCTCATAGTATTTGATATCAATCAATCTTTTAATTCCCCAACTACCAATTAAAAAAAAATCAATTAAACAAAAATATATTAGAAAAATTGAAGAAGTTTGATTCAAAAGAAATTGAAATTCGTCGAAAATAATATATCATTACCTACAATATTGCTTCGCATTGCCCATGAGGAACCGAAATAATTTAAATAAAAAAATCTGAATAATTTTGTTTGTTTCCTATAATCATCATGATAATTTCCATTTTGTCTATGTGTACTATATATGTTCGTAACGATTTTTAAAAATCGAGAATTGAGGAGAAACGCGATATAACACGGATACATAAGTATCTATAACCCGAATGAGCCAAAAATATTCGTTGCGAAGTAGGAAACGGACGAGCGGACGAGAAACAGAGAGAAACCAACCAACATTCGTCGAAGAATGAATGAATGCCTAATGGAGTTTAACGGGTTTTAGAAAGCCGGCGAAAAGAATGTCGGGACGAAAAGAAATTCGTCACGAACTCGCGACGGAGCATCGTCGTCGGTGCGGGAAAATCCCAGGTTTTGACAATTCCATGACCCCGAGAATCGGAGTTGCTTTCCCAGTTTCCGGTGAAGCTTCAGCTTCCGAATCCTATTTAGAAATTAATCCCATTTAGGATTAGAGTTCGGTTCGAATTGTCCTTGGAAATTCTGAATTCTATAAAAAATTTAAATCCTGTTTTAAATAATAATCCTATTGTGGTCAGGGTTCGATTCTTAATTCGGATTTAAATCCTACCTTAGCAATGAATCCTATTTTGGGAATTTTCCTATTTAGGATTCGAATCCCATTTTGGAATAAAAATCCTGTTTTGGGAGTGCTCGTATTTATGATTCGAATTTCATTTAAAATTCGATTTCTATTTGAGAATTTTCCTACTTAAGATTCGAACCCTAGGATTTAATCTCATTTAAGGATTCAAGTCTCGCTTGGAAGTAGCAAATCCTATTTTGGGATTTGAATTCCGTTTAGGATTTAATCCTAATAAGATTTACGATTTCGGAAATCCTTCTATAATTGTGTAATTTGAAATTCCCAGAGGTAATTTTAATCATAAATAGGATTACTTCCTAAAATAAGATTCAAATCCTAAATAAAAACTAAATCCTGTATTCTCAGAATTCTCAAGCTTTTTTTCTAAAAAAATTTGTTCTTAATTATTTTTTTCTAAAATAAGAATTCAAATCCCAAATAAGAATTGAATCCCTAATGGAATTCGGAATTCCCAAGCGGTTGTATAAAAAATATTTGATAATTGTATATAAAATAAGTATATAAAATAATAATAATAATCATTAAACATTATTAATTTATGAAATATATATATAGTTTTTTATAAATTAATAATGTTTAACGATTATTATTATTATTATTTAATGATTAATATTATATTTTATAAATTAATAACGTTTTATAATTGTGACGAAAAATTCAACAAACAATATTTGTTATAATTTCACAACAATTCATAATAAACAATCCTTTCGCAACTCCGTCACCTGAAGAATCAGTGAAAAGCGGGAAAACGACTTTTCTTTTAAGCTCGGGGTACCTCCGTTCGCCCGAAGCGACACCCAACACGTGGGTGGTGACGTCGTGTCGGGCGACAGCCCGCATGCGGGACTTCCACCGACTCGCGAGTTTCTATCAGAGCCGCGGGACCGGTAACTTTTTCTTCCGGCTGATTGCGAGCTCTCAGCGCCCGAAGGCAGGTGGTGGTGGGACGGCGTATTTGTTTACGTGCGTCAACTGCGCGCGGTGTCCTAAAATCCGCTTTTCGGCCCCGTCCGAAAATTTATAGCCAATTTGGGGGTCAATAAAAAATAGGGGGAGAGGGGAGAAGAGGGACACGCCGGAGTGGCAATAAACCTAGAAAGAAAGTTGAAAGAAACGCTGCCGCGAGTGGGGGGACGAATCGGGTGGACCGAGTTTAGGATGTTTCTTCCACGACGGGAAAAGTAAGAAGACGATTCGAAGTGAATAGGAACAATTCCGATTAAGATCGAGCGTAAATAGGCCCTGTCCTAGATAGCATTCGAATTCCAAAATAGGAGCTGTCCGAAATAGGTTTGAACCTAAGTAGGATAGAACCTGCATAGGATTGTGTCTAATAGGTTTCAAATGTAGTTGGAACAATCCTGAGTGAGGTGCAAATCCCGTAATAGGAATCGCCCTAAACGGAATTGAGCCTAAATAGAATTCAAATCTCAAATGGGATTCGAATCGCGAATAGGAGCATTTCTGAGAAGGATTCAATTTCTAAGAGGAATTCTAATCCCAAACAGAATTAATTCCTTATATAGGGTTCGAATTCTCAAGATGAACATTGACAAATAGAATTCAGGTTCTGAATGGAATTAAACCCTTAATGGTCACCCGGGGTCAAAATGATCCCAACCGAAACTTTAACTAGAATTATTATAAATTATTGGCGCCCGATTGGTCTAGCCTTCCTTCTAATAGTGCTTTGGGATTTCCTTTGTAAGATAAGATTAACGTCGGGAAAACCCTCTTCAAATGTGAAAATAAATACCTTTTTTGAAGCGCCCACTTTGAAGTTATTTTTTTTATACACTCTGATATTTCAAGAATATCACCCTAAAATTTTATGAAAAAATATTAAAAATTGCCAGAGTTATGATTTTTTTAGTAAAAAATGGTATTTTTTACGGATTGCCTCCTTCCTGTTTTTTTTTCGCCATTTTGAAAATTGTAAAAAATTTTTTGCGATGATGTTCTCAATCTAAAAGGTTCAAACTAATATCCTGAATTTTTATGAGTCGCTCGGAATGATATTGGCAACGTGGTAATTGTTTAAACATGGCTGGGGTCATTCTGACCCCGTGTGACCAATACGTTATTTTTAGAACGTGTGACCATTAAGGGTTAAATAGCAAATACTAGCAATCCTAAAACAGGATTGAGTTCTTAAATGGGATTGAAATCCTAAATACGAACTTAATCCTGAATAGAATTCATATTCGGAACTCTAAATCCTAAAGTGGGGCCACATCCTAAACAAGATTTGAAATTTCCTAATGCGACTCAAATCCTAAATGGGATTAAATCCCAAGCGGGAACTAAATACTAAATAGAATTCAAGTCCTAAATAGGATTTGAAATTCCCAACGGGACTGGAATCCTAAAATAGTATTAAATCCCAAGTAGGAATTAAGTCCTAAATAGAATTAAAATCCTAAATGGGATTTCCATCCCAAAATAGGAATTAATCCCAAGTGGGAACTAAATGTTAAATAGGGTTTCCAATTCCCAATGGGACTGGAATCCTAAAATAAGATTAAATCCGAAGTAGGAATCAAATCCTAAATAGAATTAAAATCCTAAATGGGATTTACATTCCAAACTAGGAATTAATCCCAAGTGGGAGCTAAATGCTAAATAGAGTTTCAATCCTAAATAAAATTTGCAACTCCCAACGGGACTGGAATCCTTAAATAGGATTAAATCCCAAGTAGGATCTAAATCCTAAATAGAATTCATATCACAAATGGAATTTGCATCCCAAAATAGCATTGAATCTCAAGTAGGCACTAAATCCTAAATAGGGATTGCAATTCCCAACGGGACTGAAGTCCTAAAATAGTATTAATTCCCAAGAAGGAACTAAATCTCAAATAAAATTCAAATCCTTACCAGGATTTGCAATTTCCAACGGGACTGGAATCCTAAAATAGGATTAAATTCTAAATCGGAACTGAATCCTAAAAAGACTTTAAATCCCAAGTATGGGACTTTGAATCCCAAGTATGGGATTTAAAGTGCTAAAGGATTAAAATTTGTGTCCTTCAGGATTTAAATCCTTAATAGGTTTTGGAAGATTCAAGCGGAACGCGAATCCTAAATAAGATTAATTCCTAAATAAGATTCAAATTCCACGTAAAAATAATTCTAAATTTGAATATTCCCCAAGCAGGATTGAAATCCTAAACAGAACTTCCTAATCGAAAGCAATTCTATGCTAAACAGTACCAATCCTGAATAAACTCGAGTCCTACTTAGACCGCCTCGTGCCCAGAGTAACCAAACCAAGTAACCCAAATCTTATAAATTCCGGAGGACTACTTTCATTGCGGACAAGGCATTCCCTGGAATAGCCGCCTGGTGGTGAATCACAAACTTCTTTCCTTTACAGGATGATTGAAAAAAAAATGAATGCAGTTTCGATGTTACTCACCTTCCGGCTATAGTCTTCGATGGCTGCCGTACCGAAGAGCTGTATCTATATCTATATATATCTCCACGAGTATATATGTATGTATACAGTTAGTATGAACTTTCAGGTTCACAATTAAAGGAGTTTTAACACTATGTGGGTATACGTGTCAGCGTGTGCGTACGTGCGTGTGTGTTCAGTGGCCACGGATGGGCATCGCAGCCAGCCGATGCGGATGAAACCGACTAATTGCAACGATTCCCGCGACACAGTCAAGGTTCACTCGAGCGTTGAACCTTCGGCGATGCACCCAGAATTTCACGACCGTCGTTAGGCGACTCGCTGATGCTCCAGAGTCCGTCCATCAGGCGCGGAGGTGGAGGATACACTGGATCGCGAGATGAGAATGCTGCTGCTGCCGTTCACTTTGTGTGAACTCCCTACCTTGACACCACACCTCGCGCGGAGGGACACCTTCTTCGGCGAATTACCGTTCGCTCGGCTCTGCGGGTTCGGAGGTGAACACCTCATCTCCCCTTCCTCCTGCTCTTTTCGTTAAAGGTTAAGAGTTCGAATCCCAGTCGGGGGGAAAACGGATGTCGAGGATCCAAGTTCGGATATCCGATAAATCGTTCCATTACAGGTTCAAGGTTCAAGTTCGGGAAATAACGGAAACTAATATTGATGCTTAAGCTTCAGAAGTTACAGGTTTGAGGTTCGAGATTAACGAGCAACACACATGAACCTTGAACAAAGGTTCGATCGAGGTTCAATTAAAAGGTTCAATCAAGGTTCGAGGTTCTACCAAGGTTGGAGGTTCAACCAAGGTTTGAGGTTCTACCAAGGTTGGAGGTTCAACCAAGGTTTGAGGTTCAACCAAGGTTCGAGGTTCAACCGTGGTTCGAGGTTCAACCGTGGTTCGAGGTTCAACCGTGGTTCGAGGTTCAACCAAGGTTTGAGGTTCAACCAAGGTTCTAGGTTCAACCAAAGTTCGAGTTTCAACCAAAATCCGAGTTTCAACCAAAATCCGAGGTTCAACCAAAATTCGAGTTTCGGCAGAGGTTCGAGGTTAAACCATGGTTCAAGTTTTAACCATGGTTCGAAATTCAACCAAGGTTCCAGGTTTAACCAAGGTTCGAAGTTCAACCAAGGTTCGAGGTTAATCCAACGTTCAAGGTTAAACCGAGGTTCGAGGTTAAATCAAGGTTCACAAAGAACGTGAACTGTAGTTAAATGATAGCAAATAACTTTAAATGGTGTTAAAACGTATCTCCTGCGACCTAAATCAAGTTTTTAGGTTAATTTGGTGTTAAAAGGTGTTATAATGGTGTTAAATACCGCTGAATGACCTCAAACCACATTAGTTCCTGTCAAATGTTATCCGTCGATCTTGGAATAAGGCTCAAGGGTTAAAATGATATTAAACGGTGTTAAGGTGGTGTTAAACGCTGTTAAATGGTGTTCAGTTGAGTTCAATCTAGTGTCAGTACGTTTACTACGAGGCTCTGGTGTTGCAAGGGGTTAAAACGGTGTTAAATGCTGTTAAATAGCGCTAATGGGTGCTAAGGGTCTCGAAATTGCGTAGAATGGTACAAAACCGTGTTAAGACTGATCCTTATACAAAGTCGTTCTTCGCGGCCCTCGCGTACACTCGCCATAATTGCCTCTTCAGGTTTCATCGAGGCGCTTCGAATGACAAAAGAAACTGACGGTATTTCATTCAACCCTGATGTCTCCTTCTCCTCCCCCACCCCCTCTTTTTCTCTTTCTGTCTTTCTCGCACCGAAGGCGAACATGCGGTTGATTGAGTTATATAACTACTCGGCAGATTACATTTATCATCAATTGTATGAAACACTGCATTCGTAGGACAGGCCGCCGTCTGTGGGACTTCGCGTTCAGTCGAGATTTGGACGCGCAGTGCAGCGCTTATCCGTCCCTCCCCCCGTCATGGCCTCTCAGGACAACGTCGCGAGGAGCCTCACGTGGAACAGGTACAAGGACCTTCGCTTCGGTGTTAACGTCAACATCGATCGAATCTTTTATCGGTAAGTTTTCCTTTCCCGTCCTTAAAGTTTCTTCCCGCCATTTTACGCGAATTTAACGAATACACGCGAGATTTGAAGCAACTGGTATTAATTCCACTTCGATACCATTTGACGGAATATAACACGGTGTTAAATTCAAACTGATATCATTTGGTTGGAATTAACACGGTGTTTATTTCACTTCGACCTCATTTGTTTTAGAATTAACACCGTGTTAATGCCTTAAGTTCGAAAATTATACCGTGTTAATTTGACTTTAACACCAACTAGTGGAATATAAAACCGTGTTAATTTCACTATCACATAAAGTTTTTGGAATTAACACGTGATTAATGGCCCCTGCTTGAAAATAAAACCGTGTTAATTTAACTTTAACACCAACTAGCGCAATATAACACCGTATTAATTCCATTATCACATAAAGTTTTTGGAATTAACACGTGATTAATGGCCCCTGCTTGAAAATAACACCGTGTTAATTTGACTTTAACACCAACTAGCTGAATTTAACACCGTGTTAATTCCACTATCATACAATTTTTTGGAATTGACACTTGATTAATGGCCCCTGCTTGAAAATAACACCGTGTTAATTTAACTTTAACACCAACTAGCTGAATTTAACACCGTGTTAATTCCACTATCAGATAATTTTTTTGGAATTGACACTTGATTAACGACCCCTGCTTGCAAATAACACCGTGTTAATTTAACTTTAACACCAACTAGCGGAATTTAACACCGTATTAATTCCACTATCATATAATTTTTTTGGAATTGACACTTGATTAATGGCCCCTGCTTGAAAGTAACACCGTGTTAATTTTACTTTAACACCAAGTAACGGGATATAACACCGCTTTAGTTTCACTTCGATGTCATTTGGATGAATGTAACACGGTGTTAATTCACCTCTCGCATCACTTGGCTGAAATTGGTGTTAATGTCCCGTATTTAAAAGTAACACCGTGTTAATTCTAGTCCGGTATCAATTTTGAGAAAATAACGAGGTTTTACGCTTGAAAATGATAACGCGATCATACGATACCATTTGGTTGAATATAACGCTGTGTTAATTCCGCTACGATGTTACGCCATTGGAATTAACACCGTGTAAATATATTAGGCTACAAAATAACACGGTTTCAATTCTGCTGGAATATCACTTGGATGGAATCAACCTGGTGTTAATGTATAACGCCTGAAAACAATGGGTGTTAATTGACCTTAACGTCAATCATGCGTTAATTTCGATAGAGGTGAAAATTAACACTGAGTGTTTTGCACGCGTTTGTGCAACGGGACTGCGCTTCGATCGAGGTATAAAAATAGTTTGAACGAAATTACTTTTAATTAAAAGACGGTGGGCGTGAATAAGCGCCGATAGCGCTCGAAGTACCGATTGTCTTTAATTCATATCGAAACGACTAATTAAAGAAGGAGATTAATGACAAAATCTTTATTAGCCGACAGCGGCAATTGCGTGACTGGAATTATCTGGGAAGTAGGCAACTGCCGGGTCGTCTTCACGTGCGAAAGGAATTAAGCCAATGAAGGAAAAAATTGAGCCTATTTAGATGCACCGCGTTTAAACACGACCGAGCGGGCGTTCTTTGGGTGCGAAGTTAACACGCCTCGGAGGTGTTAATCCCGCAAGGGGGCAACACCCGACGGGTGTTATCGACATCCCTTGGAAAATTAACACCATATCCAAAGCCAATTCGCTACAGTTTTATCAAGTGTTAAGGGAAGACTAAACTGAAAAATGAAAATTCGCTGCTGTTGTCTTAAACCTTTTTATTATGGTTCCCTAGGAGTAAAATGAGGTTTTTAAGAGATTCCACCTAGTGACAGCCCCCAAAACAAAGATTTATAGCCTGCAACCTAAATTTTTTACGTAAAACAGGTGTCAGAGAGAATAAGCCCATGCGCAAAGTGAGAAGGTATATATGACTGCTGGACATCTAAAATAATTAAAAAAGCCCTAAAAAATAATAACTCCAGATTAGAATTTCAATTTATACCTTATTTCAAGAAAAACAAATTTTCTTATAAAAACCTAAAAAATTTCCTATTTTTCAGTTTAGTCTTCCCTTAAGGGGTTTCCATCTAGTTGGCGGCCGAAAAAAAGGCGTGTTTTTGTGAATTTTTTTAGGAAAATGATTGCAGGTTTCGAACTGTTTTTTTTTCATAGTAAGGGGTATATCTTCGACTGTTTCATATTTTTTTTAGTGGAAAAAATTCACAAATGTAGCAGATATAATTTATTTCTCGGACCGCTGTTCGAAAAAGGCCTTGTGCGGTGACCACTGTAACTTCCACACCAATCATCTGAAATCAAAAAACCAAATAAATTAAGTTTTTGTATCGTATTATCTAGTCCTTCAAGGGGGATTGCGGTGTAACAGGTTCAAAAAATCGAATCTTTTTTCTTTGCATAAATCAAAAGTACAATGTTTCAAGAACGTGCTCCAAAAGTAGTATCGCAATTAAGTAGCAGCTGTAAGTATCGTAAAACTTCGCCAAAAAGTTTCAACGCAATTATCTCGAAACTACGTTTTTCAAATCGGTGTCTAGAATAGCGCAAAAACTAATCAATCGATCAACTTCACAGAAGGCTTAATCCAATCGATATACATTTCTCCTGGGGTTATACCATCAATTTAAATAGAATTATTTAATTTAATATTATTTAACGACATTTTTAGTGGCAATAAGTAATCAATTTTTGTGTCAAAAAATTCATTTTTTTCTTCAAAACCCTAGGACTTTTTTGATTCTTCATGTTTTCTTTTAACGAGTGGTATAACCCCAGCATAAACTATCTACCTTTAAGAAAATTTTTCATTTTTAGTTATCGGATGCTTGTAACAGGCGCTATACTAGACACCAACAATCCGGAAGTGTTTGGCTGGATTATGAATAATAAATACATAATACAGAAAATGACAAGGAAACATTTTTTTTCAATATTTCATGGATGCTTCTTCATATCCCAAAAGAGATTATTAGGGAATTATTAATAGTTTTCCAAAAAAAAAAATTCATGAAAATCACCTATTTTTTTAAAAGTTGTTACACCGCAATCCCCTCTTAACACGTTCACGCCGGGCGGATATTTACGTTTTTTCGTGTGGGGCGGAACCGCCCCACGGAATAGTCAAGTGTGACCCACCGGTGGGTTACGCGGGCGTGAACGTGTCAATCGAAGAATTTGATGAAATATTAATTTTTTAAAAAATGGTCGGCGATCGAAAGTGAAAGTCGAAATTTCGGTGAAGAAATCACTTCATTTTCCTTGATATAAAAAAAAGTATGTATCGAAAAAAAAATCCTTCGACTAAGGACTGTCCTTTAATATGAAAAAAAAAGTATGCAAAATTTCAAGTAAATCGGTTCGCTCGTTTTTGAGAAATCGTGGTCACCGATTTTGAAAAAGCCGTTTCGAGAAAAACACGTTTAAAGTTTGAAGTCTGGTATATACACAGATAAAGTGTAATTTATTACCTCTAAATTGAATCATCGATGCCCGGCCCATGCCACAATCCTTCTGCAGACGTAGCTGCCTCTAAAATTCCAATTTGGGTGTTATATTCAACCAATTGGTATCAAAGTGGAATTAACACTGGCGTTATATTCAAGCGTGAAGCATTAACCCGGTGTTAATTGGACGCGCGTTTTCGACGCATTCGTACGTAAGACTAGCTTTTTTCAGAATAGGATTCAGCATAGGTTCGAATCCATGGCTCTGGCTTCTAGCGTCGGCTTGTCTCACCTGCATCTGCGGCCCAGGGCTGCTGCTGTGGAAGGAGGAGATCGACGAGGTGAAGCTCTTCATTCCGACCAGTTCCATCGTCAGAGCCGATGCCTTTTGGGCGAAGACGCATTTCCGGGAGGACCTGCGGTACGAGAGCGTCCTCGTCACCGCGCCGAACATCCTCGAGCCGGAGGTCATACGAAAGGTGGGACGATACGATTCTCGGGTAAGGCGCCAGTAGTGCCGGTAACGGTCACTTGCTTTTGCAGATTCGCGAGATCGAGGAAGCCGTGAAAAACACCGTCACCGGTAACCACACCTGGGGAGACGTCTGCGCCGGGTAAGTACGGGCGGTGAAGGCTCGTCTCCGCTCGTGGAAGACGCCCGACGAGATTACTCCTGTTTTTCAGGTACCTCACGTGGTTCGAGCAGGACAACCATAAAACCACCCTGGAGGAGCTGGAGGACGTCCAGGAGTTCCTCGATGCCCTGAACGACACCCTGGCTACGAACGCCTGCATCTACCGGTCCATCCTCCAGTTATGGGACCGCAACGGGACCAACATCGAGACTTTGTCGCGCGAGGATATACTGCGTGACGTCACTCGTGCGCTCAGTACCACGTAAGTGGATTTTCTTTTCGGGCGGATTCAAGTGGAAGTGAAGCGGATTATAGGAAAATAGTCTCCAATTAGCTTTTTTGGTACTCCTATAACCGGCGGATTCGAAACATAAGAAAATTATGGTTCAATCCGCTTCAGTGGGCTCGATTACAAAGCAGACTGGAGCGGATTGGTAAAAAGTAGGCTCCCATCCGCTAATAATTTTGCTATAATCGGTTGAGATGAATTATAGGGATCAATGCGGTTCAATCCGCTCGAGTCTGCTTGACTCCAAAGCGGATTATAAAAAAATACGCTCTAATCGGCTTCATTGGTCGTCTTACAACCGGTGGTACCAAACTATAGCAAATTTCGCGGTTCCAACCATTTCCGTTGGCTCGATTCCAGAGCGGATTGGAGCCAATTCTAAAAAAAAACGCTCCAATCCGCTTCGATAGTCTTACTATAATCGACAGATTCAAAATATAGAAAAAATGATCATCCGATTTCAGTCATTGCCCGCCCCAACCTTTTCTGAAGCTTTAAACTCCTCCCCAAAAAAAGAAACATACGCTTCCTCAAAGCGGATTGGAGCAGATTGAAGCATATTCGAGCGCACTCAAACAAAGAATTAACAATCTTTTACTTCCCCCATATATCGCGTTAAACCTACTTTGAAAAATCCGCTCGAATCCGCTCCAAGGCACCTCGGGACCCTCAGTAAGCGAATCGGATCGGATCGGAGCGGATCGAAGCGGACTGTTCGTCTCAAACCACCTCTCTGACCCCGCAGTAGCCGAGGCGCGAGCCTATCGGACATCGGGCCACTGCTGTCACGGGTGACCCGGGACCGATCCGGTCGGGTGACCGGAGCGAGCGCGACGATGCTGCACTACATCCTGAGGCAATCCGAGGCGGAATCGCCGAACTGGGAGCTGGAGTTCATCCGGGAGGTGCTCTTCTCGAACCGGTCGCTGCCCCCGGGGATGGAGGTCTACGCCGTGGCGTCGCGCAGCTTCTACGACCTGCTCTACGAGGTCGTGGACAGCAACTACGCACTGCTGTTCAGCGGCTTCCTGCTGATCGTCGTTTACGTGCTGGCGATGGTGGGCCGGTGCAACCGGTTGCAGCAGCGGGTGTACCTCTCGGCGGCGGGGGTGCTGGTGGTGGGCCTGACCATCCTCTCGGCTTACGGGGTCTGCTTCTACCTGGGCTTCATCTACGGGCCGCTGCACCCGATCCTGCCGTTCCTCCTGCTGGGGGTGGCCGTCGACGACATGTTCGTGGTGATGCAGAGCCTGGAGAAGCTGACGCCGGAGGAGCGTCGCGACGCCATCCCCCTGCGAATAGCCCGGTCGCTGCAACACTCGGGCACGTCCATCACCGTCACATCGCTCTCGAGCGTCGCGGCCTTCGGCATCGGGATGACGACGGTGATGCCGTTCCTCCAGTCCTTCTGCTTCTTCGCCTCCACCGCGATCTTCTTCCTCTACGTCTACGAGATCGTCTTCTTCGTCGGCTGCCTGGCGCTGGACGAGAGGCGATTGGACGCCTTGCGGGACGGGTGCTGCTACCGCAAACTGGGCCCCGACTGGCGCCCCAACGCCTGCAGCCAGAGGAACTTGCAGCGCGTCCTCTTCGAGCAGCACCTGGGGAAGCTGCTGATGAGGAAGAAGGCGAAAGTGGCGGTGCTCCTGCTCACGGGTCTGCTACTGGGGGTGAACATCTGGGGCGCGACGCGGGTGAGCCAGTACTTCGACCCGCTCTGGTACCTGAACCAGAAGTCCTACCCGATTATGTTTCACGAGAAGCTGAAGGAGTTCTACCCCATGTTCGGCCACCGGGCGTCGATCTACATGAGCGGGGTGGACTTCTACCGGGACTACGACGCCCTCCACGAACTGGTCGACCGGTTGCGGGAGAACGCGTACGTCAACAACCGGACGCTGGACCCATGGTTCGTGGCTTACCACGCGTGGTTGGATCGGACGAAGAAGGGTGAGAAATTGATAATTGACGAAAGTGGTGGAAAAGGGAAGGACTTTTGACGAGAACCAACCCCCCGGGGGGTGGAACGGTCTTAGATCGGCGTCTTCGATTTTGGTGAAATTTGGATATGTTGTAGAGCTTGAAAATCTAAGACGCGGGTATTTTTTATGGGACAAAAGATAGTTTAAGGGATGAAAGCACCGTCCAAAGGTGGATTTCTCCAAGGGTAACGATGCAGTTTCGCATAGAAGGGGTTGTTCGTTTTCAATGAAACAGGAACTAAAATATTCCTTTTTAAAAGCGATGAAAAGTACGTGCGAATGCATTTCAGTATAAAAAGGCTTCCCTCAAGGGTGGACCACCCCTGGACTAAATTTGGGTTTCTTTCCTCAAAGGGTGATAATGCAGTTTCGCAAAGAAAGGGTTATAAATACTTCTTTTGGAAAGCAATGAAAAGTACATGCAAATGCATTTCAGAATAAAAATGTCTCCTTAAAGGGTGGACCACCCCTAGACTAAATTTAGGTTTCTTTCCTCAAAGGGTGATAATGCGGTTTCGCAAAGAAGGGGTTATAAAATGCTCCTTTTGGAAAGCAATGAAAAGTGCATGCAAATGCATTTCAGAATAAAAAAGTCTCCTTAAAGGGTGGACCACCCCTAGATTAAATTCAGGCTTCTTTCCTCAAAAGGTAATAATGCAGTTTCGGATAGAAGGGGTTGTTCGATTTCAATGAAACAAAAATTAAAATACTTCCTATGAAATGCAATGAAAAGTACATGCAAGTGCATTTAAGAAAAAAAATGTCTCTTTAAAGGGTGGACCAACTCTGGATTAAATTGAGGTGTTTTTGCCCAAGGGGTCATAATGCAGTTTCCCATAGAAGGGGTTGTTCGATTTCAATGAAACAAAAATTAAAATACTTCCTATGAAATGCAATGAAAAGTACATGCAAGTGCATTTAAGGAGAAAAAATGTCTCTTTAAAGGGTGGACCGACCCTGGATAATTGGGATTTTTATTTTTCTGAACAAATTTTTACACAGCTTTCGATAAAATACTTACCATTCGCGCCCACTCGAGCTGCAGTTAAAAATCCTAATGAGAAAACCTAAACCAGAACTTAAGCTCAGGTTCGAACCCCGGTCATCGAACCTCGGTTAATTAAGTTATCACTTGTAATTAGATTAAGATTGTAACTCGGAACCCTCAAATTAACACCTTTACCGGGATTCCAACCCGGGAGCTCGAAATCGACACTCATACTGGCTTTTGAACCCAAATTCACCAATTCCAGCAAAACCCTTAGGGGACCGGGATAACGTCATATGGTGTCATGGGCCGACTCGCCAACCTCCCTGGGTTTGGTACCAAGTTGGGGAGCTCAGATTGTGTTTCAATAGAAATAAAGATCTTTTAAGACTTTTCGACTTCAGGTCCTCCAAGGGTTAATGATTTCCCCAACTGGAGAACCAGAACTCGAACCAACTGCCCTCCAATTTCTGTGCAGGAAGTTACATCGAAAACAAAGAAGAGTATTACAACACCTTGACGGAATACCTGTTGTTCACCAACGAGGGTAGGAGTTACATAAAGGACATCAAGTTCGACCGTCTGCCAGTCCACAATTACACGATCACGGTAAGTCCCGTCGGGGATCGCCACTCCAGTCGCGTATCTTGCGATAGGAGTGGAAATTCGAGTTCTCCGTGTTACACCATCCGTTTTCGCAGACGTCGAAGATCGAGATCCAGCACATCATGATAAACACGACGGTGGACCAGGTGAAGGCCATGCAGTCGCTCCGGAAGGCCGTGAACAGCGTGAACTTGTCGCGAGTCGACACGCACTTCGCCATCCATTCGGACGACTACGTCTCTTGGACCGCTAACAAGGTTCAATGCTTCTTTTGGAAAACAGTTGTGGGAGACGCGTCAAGGTGGAGGTTGGATTTCAAGGTCATTCTAGGGTCGACCCGATTGCTTCGATGGGAAGTTGACCTTGAAATCACCTTGGGGATGAAACGGAACGCGCGACGTAAATATATATTTCGCTCGCACCGGTCCGGCGACATTTGTCCAAAAATGGTTTTGATCGGTAGAATCAAGTTGACCTTGAAACGACCTTGACCGAGACCGTCCAAAACTTGGTCAAGGTCACCGCGTTGCGCGTCCCTCGGAATCCCGCGATTTTCGCCAAAAAAATCGATTGTCCGGCGAATTCGAGTTGACCTTGAAATGTCTCCGACCGAGCTCATCCGGAGCATGGACGAGGTCGTTGCTTTGCGCGTCCTTGGAACCCCGCGACGTTTATCCAAAAATTGTTTTAAAAAAAATCGGAAAATCAATTTGACCTTGAAACGATAATGGCGCGATAACGCGGAATTATTCGCTCCTTTAATTTCCGGTAGGATCGGAAACGGTGGTTTCCGTTTGAAGGGTGAAGTTGACCTTGAAATGACCTTGAAGTTGAAACCCAAGGTCAAGTTTAAGGCCATTGTCGAATGTCGGGATCTGCTGCAGATAGTCGGCGAGGAACTGATAAGGAACCTGTGCCTGGAGATCGTGGCCGTGTGCATTGTGACCGTCCTGTTCCTGCGCGATCTCAGGACCTCCTTCTGGGTCCTCTGTTGCGTCCTCTTTACCCTTCTCGACCTTCTAGGGACCATTTACTTCGCCGGTCTGACCATCGAGATCACTTCCAGTATCCTGACCCTCCTCTGCGCGGGACTCGCCGTGGACTACGCCGCGCACGTTGGCCTGCAGTTCGCCAAGGTCACCGGTACCAAGGACCGTGAGTTTTCGAGCTTTTATGCCGTATATATTTATCGCGGCATGGATTTAGCGCAAATTTTATCGTTATTGTTTTCCGATTGCATTCAGAACGAGCGATCACGACCCTAGGCTCGATAGGCCCGGCAGTGTTCAACGGCGGGTTCAGCACCTTCCTGGCGTTCGTGTTACTCTGCACGAGCGACTCCTACATGCTGACCACGTTTTTCAAGGTATTCGTCAAACTGGATTCGTCGAAATCCCGAAAAAAGTGTTAACACTATACCGTCCGGTGGCACCACGTTGGTGCCATGCGAAAACTATCGGGCAAGCGCCGGTGGCACCACGTTGGTGTCGTACATAAGATTTATACCGGCGCCAATCGAGAGAATCTTGATCAGACTTTGCGGACGGCAAAGTGTTAATATTATTAGGAGAGGTGTTAATCTTATTAGAAGGTGTTTTAATACTATTGGAAAGGGTCTTAATACCTCTGGAATGGATTCTCCTAAAAATGTATCTTTTTCTTTTAAAACCTTTCGGGATCGAATTCCAAAATTTTCCAGAATAATTTTTTGAAGAAACTCGGGAAAGTTTCTGAAAAAAATATTATCATTAAAAAAAATTAGAATCGATTTCCGAATTTTTCAGAAATTTTCCCCAAAATCTCATTAAAATTTTTGGAAAATTTCTATTCCTAGAAGAAAAACTCTAATAACAGATTTCAGAATTTTTCAGAAAAATTTCTGAAGAAACTCGTAAACATTTCCGAAGAATCAATATTTTCTTCAAATAAACTGTTTGAATCGATTTCAGAATTGATCGTAAATTTTTTCCCAAAATTTCTTGAAAATTTTTGGAAAATTTCGTTCTTAACTGATTTCAAAATTTTTAAGGAAGATTTCTGAAGAAAATCATGAAAATTTCCGAAAAATGAATGTTTTTTTTTAAAGGAATTATGAGAATCGATTTTATAATTTTCCAGAAAAATGTTCAAAAAAATCATGAAAATTCTGAAAAACTGAGAATCAATTTCAGAATTTTTCAGAAAAGGTCCGAAAGACTCGCGAAAATATCTGACAAAATTACGATTTTCTAAAATAATTTTCAAATCTAAAATAAATTTAAAAATTTGTTTCAAATTTTAATTTTAAAATAAATGTTCAATTAAAGGTAAGTTCACAATCGGCTTCAGAATTGTTCAGAAACATTTCGAGGAAATGTTTTCATCGAGGGATTTAACACTGTCAGAAAAATCGCGAATTCTAATAAATAAGGTGTTAATTTTTAATTTCATTTCAGCTGTTCACTTCGGTCGTGTTCTACGGACTCTTCCATAGCCTGATTTTTCTTCCGGTCGTGTTGAGTCTCTTCGGACCGGATGAAAAGAAGGTCGAAGGGGTTAAAGGGTCGCGGGAAAGAAACGGATTCTGTGCGGTGACCGTGTCGAAGATCGGTAAGAAATGTCCCATTCTAATTCGTGGAAAAAGGACACGAATATATGCGTCCTATGTCAATGAGGGTTAAGACGATTGGGAAAAAATAATTACCAAACGATTATCTGAATTTCAGAATGTCCGGCGCTTCAAGAAATCGATCCGATTGGGGGAAAAAAAGTGGAAAAGCTGTTCAACCCGATCTCGACCGAGGAGGAGCAAAAATGATATTTTGGATTTTACGTCTCTTAAAAATGGCAATTTTGAATAAAAAGAATGAGACTTTTTATGTCGAACCGTGGATTCCCTTGATATTTCGTCACATCGCATCGATTTTTTTTTCTTTTTCAGTTTTCGTTAATTTTTGGTATTGGAAAATTCTGGAATACTTAAATTTGGGAATTTCGGGAATTTTAGAGTTAATGAATTTTTTTGAATGTGGTTTCTGATAAAATTTTGAAATTTGAGGATTACTGGAATTTTCAACTTTGGGCGCTCTTGAAAGTTGGAAACCGTCGAAATATCTGAATTTAGGATTTTTGGAATTTGGATAATGTTATATTTGCAGACATATTTTATGTCGTGATTTAGTGTGGGTGAAATACGCCCCATGTGACGCGAAGGGAGAGCAGCCTCCAAAAACCGGTTCGGTGCGAATCGCGTTAATCGAACTGTCCGTAGAAAATGGATGGATAATCGGTTCGATTTGTAACGATCGATTTATCGCTATTTCCTGAAATCGATTGTATCGTTCCCGAATGTATCAAACAGTTTCTGTAAGTAATAATTAATTTTTAATTGATCTAAAATTACAAAGTCACTAGGTAAGAAAATTCGATTTATAACAATCGATTTATGGAAGTCTTATGAGATCGACTAAATCGCTTTTAAGTTTCCTACCGGTTACAAAGGCGATTGTCGATTCCCAATTGAAACACGAATAATTCGATTTATCGTAATCTCGCTCGTGTCGCCTTCTGGCTCTGCCTCGAGACCTCCGAGTATCGATATTCGCGGTCGAGACACGTCGTTGAATCTCGAACATTCGGAATCAGGTTGTTACCGATTTTTAACACTTCTCGATATTCTCCCGTTGGCCTTTGGAACCTGTAAGGAAAAGAGCAATTGGAATCAGGTGTTAATGCCCATTATTGGGTATTAAGAGTATCACAATTGTTTCTCAACACGATGCCGTCCGGTGTCACCACGTTGGTGCCATGCGAAAACTATCGGGCAAGCGCCGGTGGCACCACGTTGGTGTCGTACATAAAGAATTATAACGGCGCCAAACGAAAGAGTCCCGATCAGACATGCGGACGGCAAAGTGTTAATATAACAGTCGAGTGTTAATATAACAGTCGAGTGTTAATATAACAGTCGAGTGTTAATAATGCTAAGAATGTGTTAATATCGTTCGAATGTTATTATCATCAGAGACTTAACACCATTGCGGGTGTTTAGAGTATCATAATTGGGTGTTAACACCTGTATCGGGTGTAACACCATTGGGTGTTAAAGTCAGTAGAGTTGGATGTTAATATTATTATAATCGAGTGTTAATAATTAAGTGTTAAGAGTAACACAATTGTACGTTAACACCATGAGTGTTAATATTAGATGTCTATTCGGTATTAATAACATTAAGGCGGATATTAAAACTTATAAAATTGGGTGTTAAGAACGTCATAACTAGGTGTTAAGCTTATCATATTTCGGTGTTAACACCGATAGTACTACCACTATGCCGTACGGTGGCACCACGTTGGTGCCATGCGAAAAATATTGAGCAAGCGCCTGTCACCGGACGGCAAGGTGTTACAAATGAGGGTGTTAATGACACTGGAAAGGGTATCGATACCATTTTAAACGGTGTTATTTCTTTCTCCTGGCTTTCACTTCCGTCCACTCGTCCGTCTCGTTGACAACCTCCATGTCGACCGCGTCGTCTTCGCCGTCGTTGGAACTCTCGCCGTCGCTGCTCTCGCTCTCGCGAACGTTCACGGAGTTTGTCGATCTTCCCCGAAGAGCCTCTCTGTCGAGGATCCAGGTCTGCAGGGGTGGTAGCTTCTCCAGCTCTGTCATCGCTGTCGCCGAGTCACCCTGTAGGCAATATCGGCGGAAGCGCAGCAATTCCTCGGCGACCTGTGCGGAGCTGCTGTCCTGCAGCTCCGTACTGAACTCCGCGTCCAGGTAGTCCTCCAGTTCACTGGCGAGGTCGCCGCAGTCGAGCCCTTCTGCGAAAATCGTTCGCAAAAATTCTGATCAATGGAGTTTTTCGATGTTTCGATTGACTCTGTGATTCGAGTAACGGAATAATTTTTCTGTCGGGAACCCAAAGAGATCGGTTTTTGCATTTCTATTTACCATTCATTATTAGAACTTCCGTGATATAAGGGCAGAAGTCCTCTGCTCTCTCTTTGCTACCCATTCCGTGTTCCACGGCCATCTGGAAGAATTTAAAAATATTTATAGAATTTGAAGATATGCATACATTTTTAAAAATATTTTTAATATTATTTTACGTATATGTTTAATGTAACAATAATAGAATGTGTAACGTATATTACATATATTGTTACACATATGGTATATGGAATTTAACGCTTTACCGACCACTAGCCTATTAATCAGCTTTTTGTCATCAACGCCTACCAACCGATAGCCTATTTATCAGCTTTTTTTCACCAATGCTTAACCCCTTAACTTGTATGCTCGAGAGAATTCGAGCGGCATTGTATTTTATGCTGCTATAAATTAATATAAAAATTTTGATTAATTTTGTATTTTTAACATTTTTTTGCCAAGACAATGTTCTAAAGTATTTTTTTACATTAAAAAAATTGATATTTTTGGCCGGTTTTTTAAAAAAAATCTGTGCGTTAAGGAGTTAATGAATATAATTTATCATTAGTATGCACCAAAAACGGTGTTTTAAAGTATTTATTTGTGGGCATAATTGTTTCCAGGAACCTTTTACTGTCGACTCTTGTATGTCAGCCCAGAGATGGAACATTTGACCGCAAAGGCTTACAAAGTTGAATTTTTTAAAATGTGTGAAATAGCGAATTGTGCGAAAGTCGAGGGCCGCCTGTAAATATAGTTTTATTTCTCATTTTACACATTTTAGCCCAACGATTCAAACTCTTCTTCGATAAAGCTTATAATTTATCCAAATATATATTTTGTAGTCTTTTTCAAACAATTACTTGGTGCCAAATATTAGCCCTACCTTTTCATCCCTTACAAGAAAAAACCAAAGGTCCTGTATTTAACCGATCCATGTAAAATACAGAAAACTCGAATAATCTTTTTAATCATAATTGTCAAATAGATTTAGAAAAATAGAATTCTAATGTAGATTTACCGTAGACTACCCATTTCCAAATGTGTGCATTTAGACCCGGCAAGTACCCTTTTAGGATCACTTCTATCCATATACGAATACATATACGTATGCGTGTATGTATAGCTACACATCTAAAAATCTTACCCTCAACGCAGTCCAGTTGCTAAAAACTCGTTTCGTGACGGAAAGGAGGAAATCCTTGTCGATAGTCGTCATTGCACGACTTTTCAATATCGGCAGCCCAAATTAGTTTCAACTTTTCCCCAGAACCTCGATTCTTGAATACAAATAGACAACTCACGTGTATCAACGCTCGAAGGTGTAATGTTTTAGAACGAGACGCGGTAGCATTCGCAATTTGTAGGTTAGAACGGTTAGAACGACTCACGCACGCACACATACAGTAATAGTATACACATACAGGAACGGTATACACATACACGGGTAGCATACACGTTTACACAAGTGTTGTTTGTTGGTATTGTACCCGCTTAGTTTTTTTTTCATTACTTCAACAGCGACAGCGCCGCCTGGTGTCGGCACTTGGAACTATCCCTTACATTTCGCTATACCGCTACTCGGTACTCGCATGGTACTCGCTTTCTTCGGAGTGCTTCGGAGTTCGGAGCAGATCGGAGCATCGGATTTTGGATAATTTGATTCCATTCCAGTCACAGTCTGAACTCTAAAGCTTCTGTTTGTTATTAGTGGCTTTTACTGGAATTTCTATAAACGTATGTACGCGAATGAATTGATAAATATTAATTAATAAACATTATCTGTACAATATTATGGTGTCCCATAAGTTCTTTCCGCGCCACGCTATGTATGACCTCGAGCCGGAAAGGAAGAAACTTATGGGACACCCTAATATAATATTACATTTCAAAACCATATGTATGTACTTATATTAAATTAGTACCTTGCAGTGACATGCATAGGATCGGGTACCGGTACTAATTTGCGAGAGACGAAAAATGTCGGATGCCTTCGAGGAAATTCAGGCGATCAAAATAAAAAGAAACAGTTTGCGGGAGAAATTGCAGAAGAGGAAACGCGAAAGACATGAGTTGTTTACACTAACATCCACACCGACGGCGGTAACGGCAACGGCTGCGTCCTTGCCGTCGTCCACCTCCTCTCCCGCGGCCGTCGACGCTGCCGCGGCCACCACCAATGTCGTTGCCGCTGCTACTGCTGCCGCCACCACTATCGCCGCCGCTACCGCCACTGCTGCAGTTAATGGTAACGTTCGAAATGCGCGGATTGATGGAATCCTCGAAATTGGGAATTTTAAGAATTTTGGAACTCGAGAATTTTTTGAATGTGGAAGCTGCTAAAATTATGCAATTTGAGAATTACTGGAATTTTCAACCTAGGGTGTTTTTGGAATCGGAAAATTGCTGATAAATGTGATTTCGAGATTTCCTGGGTTTTCGAAATTTGGAATTCCAAAAATACTTTGTTAGTAACAAGAATTCCAATACAAGAAAATCGCTGTATCTGAAAGATAAAAATTCCATAATCTTGGAAATTTGAAAAATTTTGTAAAAGATAATCTGTCCAGAACTCCAAAGATTTCAAAAATGATATACCTATTAAACTTGAAATTGCACCCTTCTGGAAAATTTCCAACACTTTTAATATCGTCATAATTTCTAAAGTATCGGAAATTCTATAATAGAAATTCCAAAAAGTTGAATTTTCCAGAAATTGCAAAAAAGTTGATTTTTCCAGAAATTCCAAAAACACCAACATTCCATAAATTCAAACATTTGAGAAACAGTAAAAACAATATTCCAGAAATACGAAAAATCAGAAATATCACAAAATTGGTAAACTCCTGCTCCTGTAATCCCTGGAAATTTCGAAAATTCCGTAAACACGAAAAATCTCTGACCGGTAATAATACACTTCCACCGTTTCAGACACCACGACGGCGACGACGTCCACGTTGAAACCCGACCATGTCGAGTACGAACGGGACGTGCTCTATATCCTCCACGAGTGTTCGCAGAGCCTACCGATCACTTCCGCCGACCTGTCGGACCAGCTACGACGGAACCTTAGCGCGGACGTCTCCCACGCGGACGTTCTCAAGATCCTGGAAAAACTGGTCGCTCAGGACTTGGTGAAGTACGCGTCCAAATCACTCTGCATCCGCCCTGGTGAAAATATTCCTGAAATTCTCCTCCGAAAATTGTTATAATTTTTTACAATTTTTAAAAATAATTATTTACATATAATATTTTATAATTTTTTATAACCATTTCTATAATTTTGTAAATATTTGTTTACATATAATATTTTATAACTTTTTCTATAAGTTTTTTAAGTTTTCGAGAAATTTCAGAGAAAAGCCTCAAATTGATCCACCCTAATTCGCTTCCAGGGTGAAGGAGGTCACGGAGAACGGGGTGTTCGGGTACACGGTGCTTTCGGTGATGGAGAGCCAGTCTTCGTGGCAGTCGCAGTCGGACGAGACCGAGAACCCGGGCAGCGCCGAGACGTCGGCATCGGATCCGGCCGAGAACGGGCCCTCGTCCGAGAAACAGTCTCGCTTGGAGCGGAAGCACACGGAGGACATCATGTCCTTGATCTCCATGCCCACCATCCGGGAGAAGGAGAGTAAGAAGGTCGGAGAGCAAATCCTGGACCTGCTGTCCAAGCAGACCTCCAAGGAGAAGTCTCTGGCGGAGCGATTCCGCTCGCAAGGCGGCGCCCAGGTCATGGAGTTCTGCCCCCATGGCACCCGGGTCGACTGCTCCAAGCTCAACGGCGGCCCGGAGAAATGCAAGAAGCTGCACTTCAAGAAAATCATACAGAGCCACACCGACGAGTCCCTCGGTGACTGCAGTTTCCTGAACACCTGCTTCCACATGGATACGTGCAAGTACGTTTCCGGAAACAGATCCTACTCGATCCAACCGAATCTCGACGATCGGAACGATAAATCGAGCTATCGTACCGAATGCCGATCGATCGAACGTAAGGTCGATTGAGTTTTTCATCAATTTTGCGATTGATCGAAATAAACTTTTGTAACTGGAATGAAGTTCGATTTATCCGATCAAATATCGATACTTTGATCGAGAGATCGATCAATCGAACCAACCATAGGACAATGGATCCAAAGATCGATTGACCAGACCAAGCGTCGGTCGGTAGGATGAAAAATCGATTGATCGAACTGTATATAGATGGTTTGCACGAAGAATCGATTCATCGACCCAAAAATCGACGACCGGAATGATAAAGTGGGAAATGGAATCGAATATCGATCAATCGTATCCAATATCGATTGATCGGATGTAAAATTTATTGATTTCTCGATAAGTCTTAATTGATAGACCCAAATATCGATCAGTGGAATGGAAAAGCGATCGATCGAAACGTATATCGATTGGTCGAGCGAAGAATCGACTGATCGAAAATCATTTGAATCGTTATTTTTAGGTACGTCCATTACGAGGTCGACGGTCCCACGGCTCAACCGCGGGATTCAACTACCGAATCGGATGGCACTCCGGGTAACGGCGGGCCCGAGTGCAAGAACGGAGGCAACTGCACGGAGCTGACCCTGTACCCGCCCCAGTGGATCCAGTGCGACCTGCGCTACCTGGACATGACCGTCCTGGGAAAGTTCGCCGTGATCATGGCCGATCCACCTTGGGACATCCACATGGAGCTTCCCTACGGCACCATGTCCGACGACGAGATGCGCCAGCTGGGGATACCGGCTCTCCAAGACGAGGGTCTCCTCTTTCTCTGGGTCACCGGCCGGGCCATGGAGCTGGGGCGCGAGTGCCTCCAGCTCTGGGGTTACGAACGCGTGGACGAGATCATCTGGGTGAAGACGAACCAGCTGCAGCGGATCATCCGCACCGGGCGCACCGGTCACTGGCTCAACCACGGCAAGGAGCACTGCTTGGTTGGCATGAAGGGCAACCCTCGAATCAATCGGGGGCTGGACAGCGACGTCATCGTCGCCGAGGTACGGGCCACCAGCCACAAACCGGACGAGATCTACGGGATCATCGAGCGCATGAGCCCGGGCACCAGGAAGATCGAGCTCTTCGGGAGACCCCACAACGTCCAGCCCAACTGGATCACCCTGGGCAACCAGGTCGACGGCGTGCACCTTATAGACCCGCAGCTGATCAAGGCTTTCAAGAAGCGGTACCCCGACGGCCACTCCATGAAACCCGGGAAGCCGTGAATCGGTCCCTCGGAGATCCATCGGTGAGACCAACGGCTTCCCCGTGGGCTCCTGAAGTGAAATTTGGTTCGCTAGGAGGAAAATGAAGGACTCAAACTGTCGCTTGCGGGAAAGGAGACGCCGCATAGCGGTTGAATGTGGAACTATTGGGCCTAGGTTTCAAGAATAAGTCGTTTTCCGGTATAACGTCATCCCGGTGGGTTGCTGGCTTGATATTTTCTCCACCAGGTGGAGAATGATGAACTTAAATTCCGTTTGTGGGAAAAAAGACGCCACGGAGCGGCTAAATGAGGAACTAACTCGCTCTCTAGCGGATTGATGCGTTTTTTGGAGACTTTCGAGAACACGAAAACATGGGACCGTGGAAATTGGTGACTTCGAGGAACCAAGTACCAGTTTTTGCTTTCTCGGTTATCGACGAAAAGTAGAGGGCGCTGTTTTCCGTGTACAAAAATAATACATGTATTTGACTTACAGTTACTGGAGACCTACTACAATTTTATCTACACCTTAATCCTACAGATAATATTATTGAGAATAATAATAATGATAATAATATTAATAATGATGATAAAAATAATATTTTCGTTTAAACTTTTCTCTTTTTTTCCGTACAAATTTCGCGAATAAAAAATAAAGTTTGCATTTTGTTTAAAAAAAAAGTCTTTTTTTTTCTCTGAAAAATGTTCGTACATACAAAATATATAAATATTGATATAATAATAATAACCACTATTATTATTATATGTATTTATTTTGCGTTTCCTTATTTATTGCAAAAAATGCTTGTACATAAAAATTCTTTTTACATTTTGTCGAAAATCTTTGCATCCAATAAATTATTATCATTATCATTATTATTCTCATTATGTTTATATAAATTTTTACATGAAATTCCGAATATATAAGAATTTTACACAAAAAGAAAATAAGAAGAAAACAATTTTCGTTATTTTTGCCATAAATATTTCATTTTTCTGATTTCCGTCGATTTTATAAAAATCCGACTCGGCGGCAGGTGATTTAAAACGAAAATTTTCAATAGAAATAATGAAAAAAATGAGGCATTTTTCTTTCTTATATAAAAATTCACGATTCTTTCGTAGCCGTTCGATTACGTCGCAGTAAATTTCGATTACTGCCAAAGTAAAACGTATTATATAAAATAGAAACTCTTGTTTTCTTGCTTTTTTCTCTTCCTTTGGAACACAAAAGTAATTCCCCTTCATTCTTTCTGTTTCTAAAATAAAATATAAATTTCCGGAACGCCGATTTTGCTTTCGTTTCACTCAAAGCAATTCGCGTACCGCTACTTTTCAAAAAAACAAAAACTTATGTCTCGATCCATCGATCGAACGTTACATCAATTTATCGAGTGGAATGTCGACGAAAAAGTCGATTAATCGAACCAAAATTTCAATTTGTTACAGGAAAAACCGATTGATCGAACCGTATATCGATTGTCCGCAGAAAAGATCGATCATTGGTCTCCTAGAAATCGATTATCGATTGATCGAACGACAAATCGATCGATTTCTACGTATCCCGATATCCTTCGAACGACGAGACGAAACGATACCGACGCGAATCAGCACGAGCGAATCGAAATCCCTTCGGAGACGCTGCGAAAAATTTCGACCTCGCATAAAATTGTTCCGAACGACTCCCTTTCGGGTTCCATCCGTTCCTGCTAATCGCGCCGATCGTATCCAAGCGAATCGGCCACGGCTCGGCCTCTCGATTCAATCCCAATCCAAATCCCGGTGGTACCGATCCGAATTTCGATATGAGTCGACACGAGAGAGCCGGTGGCTGCAACCGGTTCGTTTCGATGTCGTTTCATCCCATTTCATCGAAGAAACTGGTACGAACGTGACAACGATGACGTCAAACGAAACCGATGCTATGGCGTTTCTGTTTCAGAAGACTTTTTCGCAGCGACAGCGAAAACTGAACCTCCGAGAGGCTCGCTGCGGATCTCCTCTTCGGTTTTGCCTGATTTTCCTTATTTTCAATCGATCTGCTGCCAGAATCAGTATTCTGGATCTGGTTCTGGTTCTGGTTTTGGTTCTGGTTCGGGTCCTTATCGATGTCGGTGCCGATTGAACGGACCATTCGCTTGAAGGCGTCGACCCAATGTCTCCTGCCATGCGGGTCTTCAGTCGTGAGGGAAAGACCGCCGATTTTCAGTCTTTCTCCAGCCTCCAGCTGGACCTCCCTCGACGGCGTCACCGGGAACGCTAGGCTGTATCTCCGGCGAGGACGTCTTCTCGTGGCTCTGGTAACCGCGAAGCAAGTGTCGAACAGGAAACAGTGGAATTTCTAGGGAGCAGAAAAATCGGTAAACGCGAGTTGGTAAAAATATTTTTTTTGTAACACGGATGTCATACAAATTTATTTTTAACAATAATACATTTTTATCCATTCTGGTGAAAATATTTTCTTGGATACTCCCAGAAATTTTTCGGAAAAATTCTAAAATCTATTTTTCTTTGAAAATATAAATTTTTAAGTAAAACGTATAATAGGAAGAAAAGAGTTTTTCAAGAATTTCTCTTGAAGTGAAATTCTAATTTTTCAGAGAACCTAGGAATTTTCGCTACAACGTCTTATTTGTTTTCTAAAGTCAATAATAATTTTTCTAAAAAATGTTTTCACACTTTTTTTTAATAAAATTCAGAAGACCTTTAATATTTTCTGAAAATCTTCTGAATTTTTTTCTTTTTTTCCGAGAGTCTTGGAAATTTCCCAACCGGATTTGTTAACTTTATATGGCTTCTCAAAAGAGTAATAAAAAAATTTAATTTTTTTTTCTCAAAAATTTTTATAGCAATTAAAGGTTTTTTCGAGATTTTTGGAGAAATTTAGAAAAAATTCAGAAATGTCTTGATACAATTTTTAAAAAATCTCCCAATGGCTAAAAAATTTTTTTAGAAACTCTTGGAAAATTCAGACATTTTCAATTTCGGAAATTTTCTGATACCAATTCGTCTGAAAATCATAAAAAAATTATTAAAAAAAAAGAACACTTCCAGTCGCTACAGAAATCTCGCAGAAATGTCTAAACAAATTTTGAGAAAAATTGTGCTATAGAAAGTTTTCAACTCTCACCATCCCACGAGAATCCTTGAGTGGCCCCTCGATAACAAGCTCCGTGGCCCTCTTGATACACTCTTCGGGGTCGCAATCAGACTTCACGTCGATGCTACTCTTGGCCAATTGGCACTCGGCTGCGCCCATAGCCTCATCGATGGCCCGCAGAAGTTCCGACAGGATGCCGCTGGCTTTCTCCAGCGACGCTTGGTCCGGATGGCCCGCGGGCGTGTGTCGGAGTATCTCTTTCACCAGCAACGGGTACTTGACGATCCGCGACCTCGGAACGTCCAGGTACGTCCAGAGGTCCGTCGAGTGTGGCGACTCTAGCCGCTTCTTCAGGAAACTTTGGAATCTCCGGCTGTTTGACCGCTTCTCCTCTAGCAAGTGCTTCGCCCACACTTGGGAGCTACAACGTTCCGTGTAGGGTTCCTTCAGTAGCGGCAGCTGAAACGAGATGAATTACAATTTCTAGCATACCACGAAACGACATTGTATTCGTCAAAATTATGCTTCAGGAGTCTTTCAAAACAACATATTTAAAAAGACAAATTTAAACTTTTTAATTCCATAAAATTATTCGAAATTTTCAGATTTCAATATTACATTTTTTGTTATGCAATAGAATTTTTCGAATTTGTAGAATTTCTAAGAACTCATAAATTATATGAAATTTATTCGAATTTCAATAGCAAAAATTTCTGAAGAAAATAATTCTACCTCTAAAAAACTATAGTTTCTCCCAAATATTAAGAATTTCTCTTAGAGAAACATCGAGAATTGATTTCAGAATTTTACAACAAAAAATTTCCTAAGAATTTCTGACAAGCATTTTCACCAGGGCCAGGGTTTCGAAGCATTGATTTCAAAAGCCTCGAGATAAGTTCTTAAAAAATCTTGAATCCATTCTTTCCCACTCGCAGCATCCGGATAAGATATCGGACTCGGACTCCGACTATCGTATTTTCTGGAACATACCCATTCCAAGATGACGGGGCCTATGGCCTCCGTGTATCCGGACTCGTCCCTCAGGGACATCAGCCGGTCTCGAAAGCTGCTGTGGATGTCGATCAGCTGGTCGATGTCTCCAAAAAGGGTGAGCATCTCCCCTGGACTGAGAATTCCGTTGGAGGTCAACGGCTCGTAGTAGTAGCCCCGCAGGAGATACAGGTCCTTTAGAAGAACGTTCTCGCCGCAGAACAACTCGTAGATGGCCTCCTGTCGCTTGACCTCGCTCCTAGTAAGCACCTCAGCCGGTTTCCTCGCAGCCACATCGAGCATCCAGCTGCGGAGGACCAAGCTCCCGGCGCTGAAATGGCAATGAATTGTCAGAAACACCCTCGATCCAGGAAATGGGGAACTTAGAGGGTTACGTACTTGTTCCCGGGGCAGTCACTCTCTAACGACAAATCCGACGACCCGCTTTGGATGCTAAAAGATCGGTGGATCCCCGACGACCCCAATTTGGTGGAAGAGAAGGAGACAGAGGAAGAGGAGGAGGACGAGGAGGAAGAGGTCGTGGAGAAGATGCTACTAGCCACTTCTGTGATCCTTCGGCGCTTCTTCTTTTTCTGTCCCAGGTCGGAGCTATCCAAGGATATGTCCATGGAGGTGATGCTCACGGCGTCGCTTTTTGGCCGTTTCCTGGATCTCTGTGAGAATCAATAATAACTTTAGGGAAATTTTGCAACTTCTCAATGCTATAATGCACATTTTATAGTATCTAAGAAATTCTAGATTTATAAATTCTAATGAAAATATTAAGATTGTTGGAATTATTCAATTCCCATCTATAATAATAACAATCTTCAAGATTAGAGTAGTGGTTCTTTATTTGATGGATAATAATCGTACAATGTGAATGCAGTGTTTTCTGACCCTTTGAGTGCTGCTTACTCCTGCACGAAACTATCAATATGTGCCGTGATAGTCACATGTCGGTCATTAACCATTCGAGTCCCAAGCACCGCGATCGCGCTATCCAGATTTTATGTCGAGAAAGCCGAGAACTTTTCGAACGTTATGAACAACTGAAGCGTGGCTGCAGTGTTCGGTATTCTTCGACAGTGTTTTTTCAATACCCCCTGGGACTCGAACAATTAAAGGCACATATATACGCTTTTCATATATATATAAATAAATTCGTGAGAACGCATTTATGCGTCTTTAGCACTTAAAGTATTCAGCAAGCCCTTGCACATCTGTCTTTGGTTTGTCATACGATGTAGGCACAAAAACATATTCTTATGTCACTTCATAAATTTCACATTTTCTGCATTGTTTTTAATGCGGAAGATGCGAGCTCCCAGACTACTATACAGAAAATTAAAAAACAGTACATTGTGTCTTCTAATGATGGGGACAGTGATTTTGTTTTCCTTGTAAATAATATTATCAGAATATATCATCACATTGTGGTGCCATGGAAATCATAATCCCCCTTATAAAAATATGAATTATTAACTTTGTACGCATAAAGAGTGTTTATTACAAGGTTCTTAACCACTCGCGCTGGCAAAAAATTCACGGACGAATGCATCAGAACGGTCTAGTATTTCTGAAACAATTGCATGACGAAGTGGAAATCCTCTTTAAGAACCTGTTTCTAGGACCAACTCAGAATCTACCATTAATCCTTTTGCTACTATGAGCAACTATAGTCGCTCCACATAAAATTCCATGTATTGTACATTAGACGAACCTCTAAATGTATTGCGCGCCAACTATCTCACTATTAAATATTACGTAGGTATTTTGTTTTGCATCGTTTGTGGTTTTCAGACTTTTACATTTGTTAAACTAGATAATATTAATGATAGATCTCGTCCACTGTGCCCATTTTCATCGCGATCATTTGCTCTGCGATTTATTATGGCGGAGAATCCTCCCATAGCGAAAGGTTAAAGAACTTTGTGTGTGTGTTTGCATAAATATATCATTTTCTTCCAAACTTTTCATTGTTCAAAAGCTTGAAAGCAGCAAGGAATTTCAAATAAAATTATAGGAATTCAAGTTTTGAATTTTTTTATTACAATCTATAACTTGACAAATAGTAAATAAAATTGTACTGAAATTAATTCAAGAAAAAGTCTCGGATGTTTCCAATTTCATTTTTTATTGCATACAGAAATATGATTGTTTCCACACTTTTGTATATGAGTATGATGTGTGTGTGCGTGCTTTCCAAATAATAGATTCCAAAAAATTGAAATTTCATCAAAAGACCTTTAATTCATTTCTACCTTTGAGGCCAGTATATTCTAGCCTTTGATCGTCAAGGATCCCAGACATAAATACACACACACACTCATACTTACCCCAAGTATAAAATAAAAAAATCATTGTACTTATAATATATAATATACATTGTATATTATACATTTAATACTCTACATATAATATGACACCACGATTGTGTGTGTGTGTGTGTATAGATACAATAGAAACTACTATAAGTATGTGAATGTGTATATAGTATATAAATCATGTCGACCGGGCATATAAACAAGCAATATGGAAGCCGAAACTTACCAGCCAAAAACGCTTCCGGGGCTCCTGGAACTCGCCCTTGAGGGTCGTGTCGCATTCCTGGTCCATTTCTCGTTCTCGCATCCGGTCACACCGAAAATGCCGAACTCAATAATTAAGACTCGATATTACAGAGGAAGACGAAGACGGAGACGAAAACGACCACGTCCTTAATTCCGTCATTTTGTGGAAAACAATTATTAGTAGTAATAATAATAATAATAGTAACGAAGCGATAACGGGGCCCAATTCTCACTAACAATCTCTCGCGTGTGGGTTCGGAATTTCGAATGTACAGTATGTACAAAATTACAAACTGACGGACAGACGGATACTCATTAGGAATGTGTATGTATGTAGTTGCGGCCGTTGCGGCAGCACCGATCAACCGGCCACCTGCGTCCCTTTAGACCCAAACTGGCGCGCGGCTTCTGCGCTCACGTCCTACCTGTTTTATTCGAAATGGCGGAGAAATATTTATGAATTTTTCTGAGACAAGGAAAACGGTTCCTGGCATAAAAACAAAAAGACCAAGAAAGTAATAAAAAAAGGAAGCCTAGAAAACCTGCCAGTATTCAAAAAACTTGTCCAATTTTTCGATCCATGATACTCCGTTACTATTTGAAGGATTCTTTTGAGATAACGATCGATGATTACTACCTACTGCATAACTATCGGTCCTGAATATCACATTTTTTCGATTTGTAGAAGAAAATCTTATAATTTACTTACTTTTTCGATTTCTTATACTTATTCATCACCAAGACAAGATAGCGGTGCACAAACCGTGACAGTTCATAAATCCGATAAGAACAAAACAATTGTTACTTTTAAGATCTAAAAGGCACATTCAGGACCAGGTGCCACGCTTGGGAAATCTAATGACACCTTATTTTTATTCCAAACATATCGGGAAAGGGGCAAAAAAACATCACCTATCCCCCAAAAAATAATTTAGTAGATAAATACTATGTAAAAGTACAGGATTTGAAATTTTATTTGTTTTGTGTTTTTAACTTCATTCTAAGAAATGCATTCCATAGAATAAGCTGGTGGTGGTCATGCACGAAGCGAATGTAACAGTTTACGAGCGGACACTTTATCTGACCCACCCTGTATCTACTTAAAAGTCGCCGCTCTTTTAAAATAAGTACGTCAAAGAACATAATTTTACTGCGCATGTATAAAACAGAGGCATCCTTGTAACATATTTTTATCTCTTATTTTCATTCGTATGAAACATAACACACTTATTTCGAGATTAGGGCCGACTGCTCTCCTACTCTTTCTGTACAAGTTCAAACTCCTTGATTATCCTACTCTGCTGCCTGGTGTCTACTGTCTAGTGTCTACTGTCTACTGTCATTCGCGTAGAGATTACAAATACAATTCGCGTTATTTGCAAATATAAACCACAAAATTTCTCTCGCACTCCAGTCCAGTTTCTATCTTTTACTTGGATCTCGAATTTTGGATTTTGGATTTTAGATTTCAAATGTCGGATCTCGAGTTTCGGATTTGAGTTCTTCAGGTAGCAATTTCAGCATGTTTCGACGTTATTTATGATTCCATTATTTGTTCGCATTTGTTATTATATTTTGTTATTATATATTTGTCATTTGCAGCTAATCCAAGAAAATAAAGAGTCAGAGGAGAATCGCATGCCAGACTTTTTCGTCTTTTGAGAAGAACTTCGCCGATCGGAGTGACAATGGAAACTCCATTCGACGACAACGACAACAAAAATCATCCCAACTCCAAACACCGCGACACACTTTGGAACAAAGTCAGTAACTTTGGGACCGGAGGTTTCGGTGTCGTGGAATTGTGGGAAAATTCCCACACCAAAGAGAAAATTGGTGAGAATTTTGGTATATGGGTTGCGACAACTTTTAGTCCACTATTTATTTTGGACATATATAAATAAAACTAGCAGCCCCCGACATGGCTTCGCCCATGCTAAAAGTGTGAAAAACTCAAATTTTATAGATATTTATTTATATAAAAGCTACTGGACTGCAGCAGTCTCATAAACTTATCTTTTGTGGTGTAAATTTGCATAATGTTACTGTAATTTTCTATGTATTTTTAATGTCGTAATCGTAAACAACAACTATTTACAAAATTCAGTTTTCTATTTCGTACACCGCATACCAAGTAATATTGTTTTAACTTTCTGGGGCATGGTGGGATTAAAAGTGTTCCACCTTTTTGATGCACCGTAATGCATGGTGGGACATTTTTAATCGCACCTCGAAATTTTGCAATAGCTGCATGTGTATAGGCATGGTAGGACTATTTGAGTCCCACCCTCTAACAACAGATTCGATTAAATAATAATTGTTTTTTTATTTTTTTACATTATGTTGTGATACCTTTATTAATAAAAATATAAGAATTTTGTTTAATTGAAAACGCAATAAAATTTCTGTGCAACACGAGTCTATTTTATGACCTGAATTTTTGTGCCGCAAAGGGATAAATCATATTTTCATTGTAATGCTTTATGGTACACGATTACGGTCTTTCGTGCAATTTTTTCAATTTTTTTTCTTCATAAGAACCTTCCTCAAACTTCAACAAATAGTTTTGAAAAAAATTCGCCAAATTGGTCCAGCTGTTCTCGAGTTTTGCGCTAAACAACATATTTAACCATTAATTTTTATTTATGTAAAAGATAGATGTATTTTGTCATTGCTTCTTTGCTTTTGCTTTCAGCGATAAAACATTGCCGAGAGAAAGAACTGACGGAGAAGATAAAGGACAGATGGAAATTGGAAGTGGAGAAAATGCACATTTTGGATCATCCGAATATAGTCAAAACTCTGCCATTACCCGAGTGTCTGAGATCCTTGTTTTTCAAGGCGGATCCTTTACCGATTCTGTGTATGGAATTTTGCAAAAAGGGAGATTTGAGAAAGGTAATAATAGCGAATAATTTCGTTATTTACCTTCTATTACCCCGATTAAAAATTCCCATTTTTTTATAGGTTTTAAATGAAGCAGAGAATTGTAATGGTGTTTCGGAAGAAGAAGCCTTAAAAATAATGAAAAACATTTCAGCGGCCATCGAGTATTTGCACAGCAACAATATCACGCACAGAGACTTGAAACCAGAAAATGTCGTTTTACAAGGAGTTGGACAAAAAGAGGTATTTTTGAACTTTCGAAAATACAATAACAAAAATTCTTAGAAATATCTGTGGTGATTGGTGGAACTTTTAGAGATTTTCAAAGGAATTATTCTCAGCAAGTTTTTGAAATTTTACCAAATATCTGGAATTCCTTTTAAACTTTAAACTTCTCAAAAATTCCTCTAAATTTTCATACAATTTCTACAAAGCATCCTGCAATTTTTCGAAACTTTTCTAAAATTAAAATTCTCTAGAATCCTTCAGTATCCATAAAAATTCCGAAATCGTAAAAATTTGAAAAATTCTTATAAAATCCACAAATGAAAAATTTTCACAAACACATTAAAATTGATTACAAATAAAAGTTTCTGAATTTGTGGTTACCTAAACAAATTATCATAATCAAATTCGTGCAAAACCTTGAGAATCGAGTTCAAAGTTTTTCAGAGAAATTACTGAGAAATTAAAAAAGAAAAAATTTCACCATGTAGCAACGATAATGAAAATTTGGATAATTTGTTTAATAAATCCTTTTTGATATTCAGGTTGTTTATAAGTTAATCGATCTTGGATTTGCCAAAGATCTGGGTGAGGACAGTATTCGAGCTTCGATAGTTGGGACTCTGAATTATGTGGCTCCAGAGCTGCTTTTTACGGAGAAATACAGTAATTCGGTGGATTACTGGAGTCTTGGAATACTTTTTTATGAAGTTGTAACGGGAACAAGGCCGCTACTGGCGAATTCGCAACCTACGAAAAAATGGTAAGTGCTTCTTTGGACTTTAATCCTTATTTTTCCTCAATACGTAATGAATTTAAGTAGAAATAATGTTGCAAATATTATGAAAGTAAAAAAGGTAATTACAAATTTATTTATTAATTTTATAATTACAATATATATAAATTTCTTTCCTTCAATTATTTTAATGAAACATAAAATCGAATAATTAAAAAAATTTAAACAATAAACATTGAAATATACAAATTTCCATTCAAAAATAATATATAATATTTGATCATTTATTATTATTAATAATTCAAATTTAAAATAATTGACGAAGTCTTCAGTTAGTCGTATTTTAATAATTATAATTCGTGTATTTTTTTGGTTACACCTAATTTCTATTCACTTCAAATAATTATAAACTATTTCAAATTATCCAGTTGTTGAAATTATTTAATACCTAAGCAACTAGTCTCAGATATATATTCCTAATTAAATATCTAATTTTAAATTAAATTGCTTTTAATATATTTTAAAATTACTATAATTATATCACTTATACGTTATTTACAGCATCTAATCATACAATTACTTGGTGAGCTCATAAATATATCGTTATAAGATTATTTATAAGAAACAAAGACATATGTAACTTGATTTTATTTGCGACGACTTCTGAGGTTAGTTCCTAATTATTTTTTAGTTATTTATTCACTATTTATAACTGTTATAATTAACCAAATTTACATTTTGTAATTAACAATAAAATGTAAATCTAGTAGAGAAATTTATAACTTTTCAGAAAAAAATTTTCATACGAAGAAAGCTTCGATATTACAAGCCGAAACGTTACCAGAATATCCTTATATACAGTCGTTTATAACCAAAAAGAAATACACGAAATATAAATTCAACTTTTATTTTAAAATAATTATACACTAAATATAACAAACTTTATCTATTTGTTAATTAGGTTTTTATAATTTTGGAGGTTAATAGTTTAAAATTGACTTAAATTTATTTGATTAATTTTCTGCTTCTGACAAAAAGAAAATTTCCATAAACTTTTTTACAAAATTAAATATTTAAAAATTCATACACTTATTTAAAACTTGGCTGCGAGTGCTTGGGAAATAAAATTGCAAGCTACCCGAAGGAAAAATTAATTATTATAATTTTTATAAGTTCTCTAATTTTCTCATTTTTCTTCCCTCAATTTTTTTCAGGATGGAATATATAAAAAACAAAGAATATGAAAATATCTGGATCCGTATAGATGAAAATGGTGAGGTCGTATACGGTAATCATATCGACGATTCCTCCGATCTTTCTGGGTGAGAAAAATGATTTTTCTCTCAAATGTACAAAAATTAACGATTGTTACATATTTTTCAATTTTTTCTTTTATTATTTATTTTCAGATGTATTCGGACCAAGTTGGAAGAATGGTTCCGCATAGTTTTACAATGGGACCCCAAGAAACGTGGCAAAGAATTGGATAGAGAAACTGGAGAGTGTAAGCTAGTCGTCTTCCAGAAACTTAAAAGAATCTTGGCCACTAAGGTTCGTTTTACCTTCGACGAAAATTATAGTTTTTTCGAAATTTTTTCGGAAAAACTATAATTACTATTTCGGAAAAATTAAAAATTATATATATATTATTTATATATTAACTATAATTATATATATATATTAACTGTAACTATAAATTATATATTTTTAAAACTATAATTTTAAATTATAGTTTTTCCGAAAAAAATTCGAAAAAACTATAATTGAATGGGTCACCTCAAAAATGTTGTAGGTACAAATTGCAAATTGTTCATAAGCCCCCAAAAGTGAAAAAAATTACCTGATGGATTTTTTAAAACCAATCCATCCATTTTTTTTAAAAATAGTTTAAAAAAAATCCATCAGGTTATTTTTTTCATTTTCGGGGGTTTTTGAACAATTTGTATTTTGTACCCTACAACGTATTTGAGGTGACCCATTCAATTTGCACTGAAAAATTGATTTTGTCTCAAAGTAATCTCTGAGAATCGATTCTTGAATTTTTCAGAAAAACTTCTGAGGAACGCTTTCATCAGGAAATATTTTATTATTTTCTTAAATTTTTATCTTCTTTGTAGAAAATATTAAGATTCGCATTTAAATTAATAATAACAATAGGATACATTGTTTATAGACAGTTCGAGTCTTGGTCCCAGCATTGTATCGACTAATTACATACCCTCTCGAAAACGAAGGAATGACCATAAAGGAATTAAAGATCATAATTGAAAAAGATACAAAAATTCCAGTCGATAGACAAGTCTTGGTTAACGACGACGAAGAAGTTTTGAATCTGGGCGATGCAACTGTAATTTCTCAATTAAGTCAGGTATATTGAATAAATTTGAAGCATTAGTTATTTTTTTGGGGAGTAGAAGAGGAGTCGCGAAATTCACAAATTTTGCAAAATTATATAATAATATTTGAAACTTTAATAATTTGGAAAATCCATAAATTCGAAAGTTAGTCAAAAGATAATTTTTAATTGATTTATAAATACAACAATTAATTGTGTTTGATCATTGTTCTTATTTTTTTTACTTATTCGCTATTCGACTAATTAATTTTCCAATTTTTTTAGCAATCAAACATCATTTACTTGTTCACAAACCATGCGAACTTGAGGGAAAACGGATTGAAACTTTCACCGAAGATGGAGAACTTGCTGCAGCGAGGACGTAAAAAGGATTTCAAGAGAGATCAGTTATTGGAGCTTTGCAAAGAAACTATTTCTTTACTGAATACTGAATCGCGGCTTTATAATTTATACAGACTCGCACTAAGTATTAACGTGTAAGTTTTAAATTCTTGCATTTATAAAAACGTAACGTTTTTCGAAACTCTATTTTTTTTTTCTTCAAGAGACGTTTTGGATGTACAAATGAAGAATTTAAAAAGAAACTTGGAGGAAAATGGCAGGAATGTGCAATTAAAAATGACCGAAGCCGAGTGCGTTCTCGAAAAGACGAAAATGAGTGACGGTAAGGACGAAAATCGGCGAGAGAGATTTCAGGAAGTGATGGTCAAGAAAATCGAGAAACTTCGAGGTACCGAGAGGGAAATTACGAAAAGTTTCGAGTCGCTCGAGAGAGATCACAAAGACTTGTCTAACAAAGTTTGCAATATCATTTGGAGAGAAACGTTATGCGATTTGTAAGTTCACTCGCGAAAAATTTTGAGATTCATGAATTTGTATGTCTTTTTCTGAATTATATGTTGTATTTTTCTAAAATTTTTAGGCGCGACGAAACTTTGAATTTCTACAAACTTCTGCTGAATTCAAAATTAAATTCTGTATCTTATAAAGAGAAAATGAACCCGATCGAAACAGTAAATGAAATCTTCGAATTTCGCGATTACATCAGCGTCGATCCGGAAGTAGCAGAAATACCAAAGTAAGAAGGAGACGTTGATTTGCAATTTTTTCCAAGTACCAGCCTTCAATATTTGCACATTTTCGTGTAAAGAAAAAGACCATGAAATTATAGTCATCGAATTTTATTAAAACCGAATGCAAGTAAATTTTTTTATTTTAAAATAATTTGTAGCTTTTAAAATTTTCATTTACTAATTTATTTTCTTTACACCAAATATTGAAGGCTAATATTTAGCTGAGTTGTAAATGAAGCCTTGAAAAGATATTTTAATTAATTTCATTAACTTTTATAAATTCCAAATCTCTGTAAAAAAACTAGAACGTAAATTCTCTTATTCAGGAAAATATTAAAGCTCGAAGACGATATGGCGAAATTGCAGAACGGATTGTCGTCGATGGAAGCTTTAACAAACTTGTATTTCAACGAAATTACGAATACTAAAGATACAAAAAGGGAGAGTAATTCGATTCAGCAGAAGAAGGACAAAGGAGAAGGAGAAGCCAAAGCAGATTCTTTAAATTCCCTTTCTGGAAATGTAACAGAAGTTCTTGGCAGTACGAATTTTAATTGCGTTTCGAGTTCTTTGCGATCAGTCGAGTCAGGAAATAATGTGATATTTGATAATCTTGTGATACGACATATGTAAGTATTCCACATATATTCTTTAAACTTCCAGTAAATGCCTTGAAAAATAGTGAGGCAAAGGCTACATAGAGAGGAGAACAAAGGGTATAGCCGAATAAGAGGGGTCAAAAGTGCCCCTAAACCAAATTGCATGTACAATAGGTGATTCGATAGCTTTTGGAAAAAGATTAATTTGTGACAAATTTCAGCTCTGTATCTCAACCTGGGGACCACTAATGGCCAAAATTTGAAAATCTTGTTTTCCTCAATTTGGCCCATGCTATCGTGAGAAAAATTCTGAAAAAAATCAGAGGCATTTTGGTTACAGAGACACATGTTACATAATTTTTACAGATTTTTTAACCCAAAATTGAAGTCGTGAAAAATCAAAAACGTAAACAAATTTCGAAAAACGCCCATTTCGTATTGAAGGAGTCGCGAAACTATAATTATATTTTAATAGGAAATGCATATTTATATTATTATTGTTCATGAATTTATTCAAATTTTTTGGTTTGGTGCGCCATAGTTAAATAAACATAAAAAGCAATATTTACGTCGAATTTTACAAGAATATATAGCAAAGCAGAAATTAAAGAACTTAGTCAAGTTATAGAAAGTACAATGCTGAGTATGAAAAAAGCAATAGAAAGATAATTGAATGGGTCACCTCAAAAGCGTTGCAAGGTCCAAATTGTAAATTGTTCTAAAACCGCGGAAAATGAAAAAAATAACCTGATGGTTATAATTATAAAGCTTAAAACAAAGGGCAGTAGAGTAATATTAAAGAAAAATTGGAGAAGTACAAAAGGAAAAAGAAGAGTGCCAAGAAAAACAACTGAGTAAAATTATCAAAAGCTCAAAGAACAGTAACGTTAAACAGGGAGAAAAGGCAGTTAATGAGCTCGTTAAGTTGATGCTAAGTTTTAAGTTAAATAATATTGAATGAGGAAATTTAATTCTTTTTTCTTTTCAGGATGGACGATTTAATCTCTAAAATACAAAGAGATTGTCTAGAATTTGGCAACTTGTGACCCACTGCAGGGTCACGAAAAATAAAGGTGATATTCAATTAACCTCTTTTTAATCACATTTTTACTTTGGTTTTATAATAAAGTCTGATTTAACGAATTATTTATAATTAACGAATCTCATTAGTTTGGTGGGAGATGGTAATTTTGGGTCGATTTTTATTTTCTATTAACTTCCTTATTCCTCAGGTACTTAATAAAAAGAAATGTTGAAAAACATTTCAAACTGAAGAACTCGCGACTGGAATAAATAGGGAACAAAAATTGTTCCGGTTTTTGAGCTTAAAAATTCAAATTCGCGTCATTGCCAGCGAGGGTGTACCTCAACCAGAACTTGTCTAACATTATTAATCGATTGTCTTACTTTATTAGGCTGTGACTTTTGGAGTAAATGAAATTTTGACAAAAATCAGTGAATTTCTTTGACTCATAACGGTGAATGTGGGTTCTTTTGTAGCTTGTGATATTTTCGGTTATTTAAACACTATTTTTTCTATCGCGCTAATTATAAGATTAAAAAAGGTATTACTATAACAAAAATTATTACAAAAGCATGAGCTGTAACAATTGAATTGTAAATTTGATCATTTCCAATTAAAGCCCCAGCTATACCCAATTCTATTCGAATTAATAATCTTATTGAAGACCCTAAAATTCCAGATCAAATAGCAAAGATAAAATAGAATGTTCCAATATCTTTATGGTTTGTGGAAAACAACTATTTATTCATTATTTATGTACCGCGCTAATTACAAGTAATCAAAAATCCAAAAGCAAAAATATGGAATTATAATTAAAATAGATTTTCTTAATTAATACCAAATTTGTTACAAAAGCATAATTGCTCTAGTAAACAGCTCCCTTTTGTGGATTTTAAAAAAAGATTAAATTAAACCTCGAAAATAATTCTAAATTACAATTCTAAAAGTGTCTTTTGATACCTTCGGCAGAAATAGTGTTAAATTGTAGTAAAAATTCTGTAAAAATTCATGGTACTAGTTTTAGGTGTTTACTAGAAGATTTGAAAGGTTTTTGGAAAAAGAAAAAATCGTAGTTAGGTCGCTAAAAAATCGATTTTTATTTTTCGAACTACGAAAGGCGTCATTTTGACCTTTAAGGGTTACATGGTTTGCATCGATATTATCAAAATTATGGAAAATATAACTGACACAGATTTTCAATATATATTATACTAGGAATTAATAAGGAGTGTCCCTGGGTGGACTTGGTCTGTGAAGAGATTTAAAAAGCGGATGGAACCGATGCGCGGGAGGAACTTACATTAGTCTCTGGAGCTTCGAGAGGCAAGTGGAACCGATACAAGCCAGGAACTATGTTCCAAAATAATATTTTTTAAATAGCGCATTTTTATCCATTTTCATTTTATAACTATGACGTATTTGTTCCAGATCAAAATTATTTCGGAAGATTTTTTGTAAAGTAGAAGAGATTTTCGGGTTTTTTATATTTTTGCTCCAAAAGTGATTTTTGCAGAGATGTCACTTTTCATACAACGAACTAGCTTCGCTTTCTGTTTCACCGAAGGTGTTTTTTGTAGCACCTATAGCTTTCGAAAACAACCTACTTTGTCCAACACCTTAGATAAACTGAACAAAAAAAAATCTTCGCCACAGGGAGCCTCGTGACGAATCGAATAATACTGCAATTCTTGAAATTGAACAAGATTTTTTTATTTTCGCCTGCTGCTACATTTATTGTTGCAGAACTGCGACACGTAACTGACGCGTATTGCAGTGGATTTAAACACCTGTAACTTTCTCAGCCTTTGTCTCAATTTTATTTTCTTGGGAGTTCCTTTCGGACTCGACAGCTGACGAGAAAATTGAGCTAACCCGTCTCCTGGGACAATGCCGCCAGCGCGGCAAGATGCACTTGTCACGCAACAGCGGTGCACGGCTACACGCAAATCCCCGTGTTTCCAATCAATATGGACATTTTCTACACCGGGCATTACAAGTACAACCGACTGGTCCTGTATTACATTGGCTTGTGGCCGTTCTTTCTGGAGAAGCGCGGCAGATATTACTTCGCCGCTAGCATGCTGATATTTGCAATATTTTTGCCGATCGTGGTACTGAATTTTTCATTCGACTTCTCGCGGATCTTATTTTTAAATAAACTTTCCCTCCAAATCTGGTGAAAATATTTGTCTCCAGGAAAAACTCGAACCATTAGTTACGCAAAGCCTCGATCCAATAGTTCCAGATCGAGGTATCGAAAGTTTCGGTTTTGTGAAAATCGATAAGCGGGGCTATCGAAATACCCAATCGGTCTAAACTCGGCAAAGTATCCGTGGCTATTAACACTTTAACTGCCATGCCGGTCACCGGTGACCGACACTAAACTTTTCGTTCAGGCCGCGCCGATTATGACAAATGCGATAACGTATACCCTTGTGACCCACGCGGCGTGAATAGGGATTCACGTAAATTTGACGTGGCAGTTAACGTGTTAAACAAATTTTCGAAATCTCCACATAAAGTGCGGTTAAAATTTGATTCGAAGGGTAGAAAAATGGTGATCTCCATCGGACACCATGTAAATATTTCAGAAATATTTCGTCATTTGAATACTTGGGGGATTCGAGATTTTAAGATTTTTTTTTTAACTGTATATCAATTTTCTTTACAATCTCGCCTTTCATACTTTAACCGGATGAACCTTCAGGTAGTACTGTCGCTACTCCGCTAATCAAGTGTATGCGCTCGCTCTCGAGTCTCTCGTTTGACTTGGCGAGTAGGCAGATGTGGCAACGTCTCATTCTCTTTGAATCGGATAGCAGACGATATGTTTACATGTGATGGGGCTGGCGTGTGAAAAATTGCCCACGTATTCACACGCATACAGTTAGATGTTTCCACATGTAATGCGTCATGGCTCTCAAACGTCAATTTTGATGTTTGTTCACTTATTTCTACCATCACACGTATTGAATCACTACGTTCAAGTGACCAAAATGTTCTGCAGATATCCAATTTGTATCCTTTAATTTTTTTTTAAATCTGAATTGCAGTTTTTTTTGAATTTGCGAATAACTGTGATTTCCCATAAGACACGTGTTAAATAAAAATGTTAATAACTTTTCTCTCACGTACCCTAGCTTCGTAAAACTTTTTGTGGAGCACTTTTAGACCAATATATATCGGTATGCTAAGTTTCATAATTAATTAAATTGTAACTTTATACCGACAGTACTACCTTAACACATCGAAAGTGGGAGACTGTGATCACGGTCCGAAAAAGAACGAACGTTGAAAGCGAGAGACTGTAATCTCACAATCAGTTGTGCAATACACTGCAATAAACGTAACCCTGGATTTGCCCGCTACACGTTCAAGTACTTGAAAAACCGTGCCCGCATGCAAAGTGTTAACACGTTAAGCGCCACGGGGGCTTAACGTCCAGCGTCCCTAAGGACCGGCGCAAGACTTTCCGTTCAGGCCTCGCCGGTTATGCCAAATGCAGTAGTGTATGGCACTGCGAGTCACGCGGCCTGAATAGATTGTCTCGTGAATTTAGCGTGGCGCTTAACGTGTTAAGTACAGTAGAACCCCGCTATAACAATTTCACTTTATTAACAATCTCTCTCTATATGGCGCAAAATTACCTCCCGATAACAATCTCTCTAGGTAGCATCTCGAAAGTTTATCGACCAATCGCGTTAAACCTATAAGGGGCATTATTTGAAATTTAGTTCCCTTTAAACAGCTATCAATAGCACCCTAGTACTCCGTTTGCCGATCTTTTAGTGTAAACAATTTTTTTGTAGATTTATACGTGCCGACATGCCACTTTCGAAATTATCCTGTACATGCTGAGTCCCACTTTGGTTTTCTTGAGGATGGTTTTTAAGATCTCGAACATCAAGGTCAACGAAAAGAAGGTCAGGAAGACGAGTAGGAGCGACAAAAGTGGTGCCACCGGTGCTTGCTCGATAGTTGTCGCATGGCACCAACTTGGTGCCACCGGACGGCACAATGTTAAGATAATGAGGCAACTTATATGGCGTAGATTCTATACTTTTGTAATTGATTAAATGATTTTTCCCATTTTTCGGTGTTTTAGTTAACGAATGGTTGAATTCAAATTTTGAAACATCTATTGCGCAAGTAGCCGGTATTGCCCTAGTGTAGGTTCCCTACTCGGTGGACCCGGGTACCTGTTCCTTTAAACGTTTTTAAATTATTGCTAATAAACTCCTTCGACTGCATCTAGTTGTACAAACTTATGTGCACGTTAGAAAAGGATCGCCGGAATATTAAGGACAAGCAGGAAAAACAGATCCTGGACGAATATGCGATTCAGGGCAAGAAGATCACGTTGACTTACTGCAGTGAGTGCAGATTCTTTCAGCATTTTCTCCGGCCAGAAAATTTTCAGCGCCTACTTGGCCTAACGGTTTTTGATTTTTCGATCGCTTCAGCTATTTTATAGGACACCTGGTGAATTGCTGGTGTTTGCCGAACGATTATGAAAAATTGTTTATTTAATTTGAACGGTTGAAAAATTGAGAATTTCGTGTACTATCAATAAAGTACTGCCCAAATCTTTAGGTTTCACAATTGTTATATACCAACGTAGCATTGATCCCAAATTTATTTTCTTAACCTTTTTACGCCGGGGATGGCCGATATATCGGCTACCTTACATGTGCCACATATATGGGTAGTTGACTGAAGATAAATAATGTTTTTTTTCTGCAAATCTATGTGTTTTATCAAAAATTGATTTTACACTTTTTCCCGGCGTTAAAAGGTTAAAATAGAGCCTCCGATCCTCGCTATATTTAATTATAAAATTAGAATTACAATATTGCAAGCAATTAAATTATAGCAACAAAATAAAAATTGAGATTAAAATTCCAGTAAAAATTAATTAAACCTATATTATACTTAAAATTATAATTATAAAATCTATAAAATTTCACAGTTATGGTATTTAAAAAACTGAACATTCAAATTAATAATCGAGGCCCCCGTTCCCGGACAGCCAATGCCAACATTTGACCAAGCGTCCGATAAAAACTGAAAAGGTTGAAGAAAATCAGTCTCGAAGGACATAATTTCATTTCTTTCAACAGCTATCATTTGGCTCGCAACCTCGGGATTCGGTTTTCTACCCTTTTGCAATCAGTTTCTGGACATGATCGCACCATTAAACGAAACTCGTCCCAAGGAGCTAATACTGGAAGCGGACTATGCACTCGATCCTGACCACTACTTCTTTGTCATGTACACGCATCAAACCCTGACGGCCATGTTATTCGTGACTGTGGCCGCGAGTGTGGAAATGCTGATCCTTGTTCTTGTTATGCACCCTTGCAGTCTATTTTCGGTGATCGAGTAAGTGCAAAAGACACGATTCTGTCTCTGTGTTACCTCCTGACTATGAGAAATTGGAAAATTCCCTGGTTTTAATCTAAGTCGAGCTTTGTTAGAAAGCAAAATTCTTTTGCATCAATCCAGTTTTGTAGATTTCTTGTGTTGGCCCGAAAGTTTGTGTTGATTTTTCAGGAAAATTTAAGGCCAACGAGCTGAACTTTCTTTGACCTACTCCCCTTCTTTATCTCATTGCAATCCTTGCTTTCTTTGTTATTTTCCTTAGGTTCACTTCTGTTCCTCCATTTTCTTAAAAACGAAAACCCAGGTATTTGCATTTTTTGACTTCTTCCACCCTCTCCTTCCTCTTCTTCTTCTACTTTTTTCCTTTTCTGTTTTTAATTATCATGGTCTTAGATGTTTCTGCATTAAAGATTAATCCTTCTTTTTTAAAGAATGTCCTCATCCTGTTAGGTTGGGAGTTTAGCAGCAGTTCTTAAATTAAACTACCAGACCCGTTTAGGGTAATCACTTTAAGAAACTCGCAAATATTGTGAAAATATTAAAAAACGGTATTAAACAATAGTATTTTCAAAGTACAACAACGGAAAAAAGAAACAAATACACGCTTGGCGTTTTTAACGTCTCTCAGCTCGCTTGCTTTACCAACAATTTTGTTTTTTAACGTCTCTCACCTACTTCCGTTTTTGCGTATCGCAATTTTAGTGCTTACGCGATTCCGATTTATCCCCTCTAGTCAAATAAATTTTCATTCAAGCCTTATTTTCAACACATTCGATTAATCACTTCTTTCAGCTCCTACAGAAGATTACTTGCTAAAACAGTAGAACCTTGTTATAACAATCTCTTGAGAATCGATCAAACGCTTTGTAACACTCTTTCCCTCAATTCCAATTTCTCCTTCGTTGAATCGCTGTTACCTCCCGGAAGTGCTTCTAGTGTTTTTAGGGTTAGTTTATCGGGAAAATTCAAATTTATTGGGTTCTAATGTTCGATTAAGCACTGATGTGCACTTTATAATTATGGCCCTCAACGGCAGACTGGCACTACAAATCTAAATTTGTTCTTTCCGACGATTGCTTTTTCGAATGTCGAGTCCGAAACTGAACTACTAAAATTCGCTTTAGTCGGTCTCTCCTTAACTTAGGGGTAGCTTTCTAAAACGAGGATTCGTAGGAGGGATGAGCAGCCAAGGAAATCTGGTTGAAGGGTCTTGAGGCCCCCCGCGTATGGGGTTTATGGCAGGAACGGTCAATTTGAGTAAAAACAGATCTGGCATTCGTAACTTTATTGTTTCCAGTCGTGTTCCTTTTTTATATTATCTCTTTAAGTGCATTCTTTTTGTAAACTCTATTTGTTAACTGTTAGTTACATAAATCATATCACCCGTTAGATGACAAGCTTAACTGTCGCATCTGCACAACAAATGTATTAGAAAATGATTTCCTTTAGATTTACAATTTAATTCGATGCGTGTGACAAGCTTAGTCTACAGAAAAGTAAGTTATTTAGTTTAAACAAATGGTTCTATTTGCGTTTCCCGCTGTTTATGCGTTTGTTGTCATCTGTCCGAGCTCAAGACGTAACATCGCCTACGATCGTTGCAGGTACCGATTAGGGAATCTAGTGAAAGAAACTGACCGTTATGTCGAAGCCGACATACCCATTGAATGCGACGAAGCTTTCCACGTACTCAAAGGCTGCATTGCTCTTCACCAACACGCTCTCGGGTAAGTAGCGCCATCTCCAGGTGTTACCAGATTACGTCCCGCTATGCGCATACAAGTCTGCGCATTCCAGTAATTTTCGCAAGGATCCCAGCATTCAATCGATATACTTGAAATCGATAAAAGAAAGCAGCCGATGATTTATATTGATCGATTGTTCCCAATCAAGGTACTCCGAAACTCTGAATTCAACGCACACCATCGCTCACCTAATGGAACTCATGACTAGTATGCTCAACATCAGTGTAACGCTCTACCAAGTGAGTATATTCCCATACGGTTTCGGAATCTGCGGACCCGAGGAGAGCCTTCACGAGTTTTGGTCCCGTTGGAAGATTTTCTCGAACTCAACATCGAGCAGGAAAACTGAAATATTACCGATTTGTGGGGACACTGTGTTACGACCTCAATAGTGACTTTTATATTTCGCGCGAATATTCGATTTTTAAAAGGGAAATGAATGAAAAAAAAAATAAAATTTGAAAAGTAAAACGTTGGAATAAACTTTTGTTCAATTATTATTAGATGAAATGTTTCCTCAAGGAAAGACGAAAAGGAGCTGTCTAGCAAACTAAAAATTCTTAAGATCTAAACTTCAAGTTTCCCCCCAGAAAAGCTACATTTTAAGGGTGAGGGAACTTGGGTTACTCATATTCTATGAAAAGTCATTTGGAAAAACAAATATAAAGTTATTGAAAGTTTAATGTTTTTCTAAGGGTGCCTTGGTGTGAGAAGGGTGACATATCAGACCCTTATTGTTCGGCCGTTAAGCTGTTGAGCATCGGTTATCGCACAGATCTTGACATTTTCGAAACGCACATATTTTACGACATTTTTCAGTTAGCTAAGAGCTGCCTTCTTAACTAAAAGAGCCTGACTGGACCATCATTTCGCGATGAACAGTTTAAAGGAACTGTACGTGCGTTAACTGCCGTCTAAGCCCACTTTCTTTAAATCACCCACAGGCTATTTTAATAAACTTTTCAAAAATCCTTTTAAACACAAAAACAAATGTGCTTGATACGAAAAATTATTTTCCACAACAGTCAAAATTACCACATATCATTATTATCCACTGGATATTTCCGAAGAGTAACGCTTTTCGAATCTTTTCGCTTGCACACCTGAGCTATAACGCCGTTCCTAACGAACGTGCAACGGAAGTGTCCGTTTCTGTTAAAGGTGGCGATAGCGGAAGGCGATATTCGCACCACGCTAAGATACGTGATATTCTCAACCACGGTGGTGCTGCACCTGTTCACCAACTGCTTCATCGGGCAAAAACTGATGAATGGTAGTTTGCATATCAGAGAAGCTGTGTAAGTGGGATTTCGGTGAATGCGGACCAATATTAATTATACAGGGTGACCCACAAGTCGCGCCTTTTCTGGTAACCTCATGTCGCTGAGCACAAATGGTGACGAAAAGTCCTTTACCATTTGTTTCTCCGACGCACCGTTGATTTTATATTAATTTTTTAAGATTGATGAATAATCAAGTTTAGATACGAGGGTTGTCTGAAAAGATTTGGGTCTGACGTAGTAACAAATAAAATGGACTTCCGTCACGAAATTTTATATACTAAATAGGTACCAAGGTCTTTGAATGTTTTGTTACAATAAAATAAAAAAAGTTATAAACTCAACAGGCTTAAATAAAATAATTCCAAATCGTAGCCAAGAAAAATTCGTTTCTTTCCGTTGAAAGGCTGTTTCAATATTTCCTGTCTTTGAGGTTAAAACCTTCATAGGCCTCGCAATAAGAAACGTCTCATTTTCACACTTTCATCGGTGTCCGAAATGATTACAATTTTCAGATTCTTCATGGTCGAGACTCAACAATTTTAAGACAACCCTCGTAAACACTTTTTAGAATACAGACTTCGATTAATCTTGAGAATGTTGAAACGCAGGTACACCGAAGCTCTGTGGCCCAAGATATCTCGCAGATCCCGTTTCATAATCCTGTTCATGATGATGCGCAGTAGTTCTCCAAGTGTGTTGAGTGGCGGCAAATTTTTCATCCTGTGCATGCCCAGCTTCGTTTCGGTCAGTTTAATACGAACGTAATGTTGAATTGCCATAAATAAATAATTAAATAGTATCGTCAAAACCATGGTTCAATATGACGACTAAATGCACAGTCCAAACAAATTTATTTTGAATTTAATTTAAATATAATGCATGATGGCGTAATTTTCTGATAAATGTGTACATGCTGCGCTCCATGCGACGGAAGAAGATGGCGCTCGTGCGTATTGCGACTAGAGCGCCACACTCCTCGTGTGTCCGTTGCGGTTTTGAACTGATCACGTTCCAGCACCATCTTTGGACCGAGCAGGAGCGAAGTCGATTCAGAATCGCGACAGAATCGTTTGAGCGTTCCGCTTTTAGAGCGTGTTTCTTTTCAAGACGTTATTTTTCTAAAGTTCGGTTTCTTTTTGCGGCCTTGATCATAATTCTAGTGATACTCTTGTGTGGAGATTTGAGGATCTTCATGTATTACCGAAGTCAATAAATTCTTATTGATATACCAAAAACTATCGTTTCCATTGCGCGAGAGATTCAATAGAATAAAAAAAACCTCAACAATTACCAATTAAAATTTCAGAAATATGTTGTCAGTAGGGTAACAGTAGATTCACCGTACAAGATACCTTCGAATGCTTTCGTACAAGATACCACGGAAATAAATGAGAAAAAATGAGAATTATTTACACATAACGATTTTCTAAATTTATTATCATAAATTATTAATTATTTAAGATCACATTTTAATTTTTTTTTGTTTAAAATTGATTTACTTAAGTGAGATAATTGCACAAACGGTAAAAATAACTTTTTTTCTGTCTTTCTTTCTCGTCAACACTGCGAGAACTCCTCGTTTGTGGACTTCTAGTCACGTGACAAAAAAAAGAAGGAAAAGAATATGGAATACAAAGCAACCTACATTATCGGTTTAACTTTAAACTATTTTGCATGGTATCCTATACGAAGGACGTGAGTTCAATTCCTTTCCGGCGTAGCAGGCCGCTGAGTGGGGGAACGTTAATTTTCGGAATCATATTCCCCTCCGGTCCCTTGTGGTATCTTGTACGGAGAATCTACTGTATTGTCTACCTAATTGTCAATAAAATATAAAAATAATTTCCTAAAATCTTGTGTCATTATACGACGTACCAGTCGATTTGTAAAAAATTCTTCCGAAACCATTTTATCCACGTTCCAGGTACTGCAGGCATCTATGTCGTACTTCACGCTATTCACGTCAATGAGATGAGCATCGGTTACCAGAAATTCCCTAAGTCACCAACCATATGTAGTGCATCTGTAGCATAACATTATTGAACGGTCTGATTTTTTTCCTTCCTGTATCCGATTATTATTTGCTTCTTATTTTGACGAATCATGACTGCAGAATAAAGAAGAAGACTAATAAGAACCTAAACCTGAAATCGCCATTTTTGCATATTTGTACTCAAGATTTGGTCCTAAGGCCGTTAGCGATATCAAATATATTATATTTTATTTAAAGAATTCGACTTTTTTCCAGGAAACCTGCCCATGGCGCGCGGGACATGAAGCGCGAATGAACGGATGGAGGAGGGAATGCCAACCGATAGACCCTCGTGAAAGGATCCATTTTATGTGGGTCACTTTCATTAAATTTTGGAATTTTGGGATAACTCAGAGAAGTGTCTGAACAATTCTGAGGAAATTTTAAAGATTTCAGGAATTTTATAGGAGAGATTTTTCAGGTTAAGAAAAATGTCGAGATACTAGAAATTATTCAAATGTACTATTTCCGAACAATAGGAAAGTTCTAGTGTCCATCGGCGGTAATTTTGCGCAAATTCAAATACATTCCACCTAAAGCTGACGTAAGTAGTGCCTTTGGATCTTGGACCATTGGAATTGGAGTCTTATCACACGGCGTCACTTCGAACTTGGATATTATATGTATAAGCCCTAATTTAGTTTGGAGCAGTCCGAGCCGTAAACCTGAAACATCCAATTTATTTATACTTAGTCGTAGTTAGTGAATTAGTAATAATTAGGCTGATAGGTCACTTTCACACTTGGACACATAATTTATGCAAAATCACATGCGATCTCATACTGTGATATGATGGTATTTAAAAATAATATTTCCCTATTGTTGTTCGCTCTGCTTTTCTAAAAATATTTCTCTAAAATGTCCCTAGAATTTCTCTGAAAACTTTTCTTTGAAATGGATTCTCAGAGCTTTTTAGAAAAAAAAAACAAATTTTTCAGTAAAAATGATAGTTTTCTCAGAATTTATTTCTGAAAATCTGAATGGTTTTTCAGGAAATTATAATTTTTTCTAACACAATCGGACAACATTTCTCCGATATTTTTCTGAACAATTTTCCTATAGTTTTTCTTTGAACTTCAAACATTTTCTGAAATTATTAAAATTACTCTACTTTTCTCCGAGAACTTCAAAATTTCTCCAACTTGATTTTGTATTTTTATATTATTTTTTATGCTATTATATTATTTTATATTTGTTATTCTTCTATTTTTTCTACTTTCAAAGAATTTTAAAGAAATTTAGAGATTATTAGAGATGTTCTTAAATGTTCAGACAAATTTCTAAAATATCCTGAAAATTTCAAAGAAATTTCAGAAATTTCAAAGATTTCCGTAAGAATTCTGAGAAATTCTGAATAATAACTTCTTTGGAAATCCCCAAAATTACTCCAAATTCTGATAGAAATTCCTGAGAAATTTCTGGAGAGTTTCTAAAAAATTCTTAATAATATTTTGATCAGCGTGAGGTTTCAACAAGAATTGTAAGAGCCATTCTGTGGCCATAAGAAAAATGTACGGGTGCGAGCGTTTGTCCCAGCCATTTTAATTCAAAAATATCGATTTTGTTTTCACTGGGCCAATTAACCAAAAAATAATAATATATATAATACCTATACAAACGTGTGGTCCATCTCCAAATGGTAGATACACGCAAGACGGTATACTCTTCTTATTTTCCTCCGAAAATCTCTCAGGATCATAACCGTCAGGATCAGGGAAATACTGAGGGTCGAAATGCAACCCTATCATCGGTATAAACACCGGTGTGCCTTTTTCTATGACCAGATCGGTCCCGGGTACTTTGTAATTGTTCAAACAAGCGCGATCCAAAAATGGAAGAGGTGGATATTTTCTCAGTGTCTCTGCTACCGCCATGTCCAGGTAGGGAAGTTTCATTGTCTGAAAAGGAAAGCGTATTTGTTACAGTTCCACGCAACATGCAAAGGGTAAAGAGGGCCAAAAGTGCCCCTAAACCAAATTGCACGTACAATGGGTCATTCGATGGCTTTTGAAGAAAGTTTAATTTGTGCCAAGTTTCAGCTCTGTATCTCAACCTGGGGGCCAGTAATGGCCAAAATTCGAAAATCTCGTTTTTGCCCAATTTTGCCCATGCTAACGTGAGAAAAATTTTGAAAAAATTTAAAGACATTTTGGTTACTCAGACGCGTATTACAGAATTTTTGCAGATTTGTTAACCCAAACTCAAAATCGTAAAAAACCAAAAACGGAAAAAAAAATTCGAAAAATGCCCATTTCGAATTGAAGGAATCGCGGAATTATAATCATATTTTAAAAGGAAATGCATATTCATATTATTATTGTTGTTGAATTTTTTCAGCGCCATAGTTGAAAAAAACGAAAACCAATATTTTTACACGAAAACTCATTTTAGAACAACTTTTTTTTCACGAAATAAGTGTTTTACGCGACGTTCGATATATTGACATTCAGTGAAACATTTCAATAAATTTTTAAAATTATTCCATGAAAGTAAGGGTAGATCAGAGAAAAATTATAAACGTTTACGTTAATTTTAGAGAAAATGAGAAAAATTGTAAAATTCTTTGTAGAAATTTCTGGAAAATTTTCTAAGTTTTCTAAGAAATTCAGGAAAGTTGCAGAATAATTTTAGATATTTTTTAAAATTAATTATAAAATAATATCTTTAAAAATCTCTGAAAACATTCCAAATTCCTATAGAAGTTTCTGAAAAATTTCTAAAAAGCCTCTGAGAAATTCTGAAAAATATTTTATTTCATGGTAACTTTTTTTTACCATTTCGTAAGTAATTTTTCCATTGTTTTCTTCAAGAGCTTCGTTGATCTCTTGGCGCAACTTCCTTTGGACGTCAAGATGCAAGGCTAATTCGTAAAGTGTAAAGGAAATTGCAGTCGAGGAGGTTTCGAAACCACCTGTGAAGAATACTGCTGCTTGTGCCACCAAATTGTCCCCTTCGAATTCTGAAAGTCAGCAAAATATAGGGAATTAATTTTTTTTTCTTAAACTTTTTTTAATTCCTTTAAAAAATCGGCTACTGGAACGAGAATTTTACAATATTGTGTCATTGCAATTATGATAATTATAAACTAATATACACAGTTGGATTCCGAATTTAAAAAGACGGTGTTATTTATTTGAAAACAAATCAAAATTGTTGAAAATTTCGAGGGGAGGGAGAATTACAAAATTAAGTTGGAGAAATTTTGAAGTTCCCGGGGAAAAGTAAAATATTTCTGACTTTTTTTAAACCATTTTAAAGTTTTTAAAATTTTTCAGAGGAAGTATAAACAAAGAAAATTTCGAAATTTCAAAAACTTCAAAACTATCAAAAAATTCTAATATTTTTTAGAGAAATACTAGAGAAAGTTTTTAAGATTTTGTTGAAAAAACATAGTTTTTCTAAAAAATCGTTCCAAGATTTACACAAAAATCTGAAAAACTATAATTTTTACTGAAAAATTTATTTCAATGAAATTAATGAAAAAAATACTGTTTCGAAAATTTTAACGAAAGGGGTAGTTTCTCCTTTAAAATGCAAAGGTTCTTAAAAATCCTTCAAAATTCCAAACTAAAAAAAGCATTCCTGAAATTCTTAAAATTCCAAACTTAGAAAATTCTTATGATCCTTTAACACGTTAACTGCCATGTCGGTCACCGGTGACCGACACTAAACTTTCCGTTCAGGCCGCGCTGGTTATGACAAGTGCAATAGCGTATACCCTTGCGACCCACGCGGCGTGAATAGGGATTCACGTAATTTTTACGCGTTAAAATACTTAAAAACATTTCTGAACTTCATTAAATTCTTGAAAATTCCAGAAAATGTTTCTGAAACTCTTAAAATATTTTCAAATCTTATAGAAATGTCCGACAAATTTAGAAAAATCTGGTTTGAATTCCAACTCCTGTACAAAAAATTGCTGAAAAATGTTTCTTCCAGCGATGGCAAAAAAGAAAATCAATTTCTTACTGAACATTTCGTTTTCCCGATCGGGATTGTTCTCGTAATTCCTTTTCAGTTCGATCAATAGATCGATGAGATCATTTCTTTTGGCTCCCGACTTCATCCGTTCCGTAATGGTGCCCCAGAAAGCTCTTCTTAGAAATTCCGTACTCTGTTTTTCGAAAAACTTGAGTCCAAAGAACTTGGTGACTTCGGGGGCAAAAAATATCGACGACAGTTCGATGGAACGTTTGAAATTGTAATCGAAGATTTTTCTTCCACATCGGCGGAATTCCGCATTCGGATTATTCAGTGAATTGACTTTCAATCCGTAGGCGGTCGTTCCTATCAGGTCTGTGGTGTATTTGGCGCATAACTCTTTGAATTCTATCACGGCGCCAGCACCTGCGAGAACAAAGAAAAATTCTATTAGAAAATAATTTGGAAAAACACTCGCAATTGTAATTCTCAATTTTGCGAAAATTCTGAAAAATTAAAAAAAAAAAAAATTCCTACGAATGTATTTATTAAAAAAGAATTCGCAAAATTGTAATAAACTAACACATTCGACGAAATTCTGAGATATTTGGAGAGACTTTAGAGAGATTTCAAAAAAAAATTTAAGAAACTTTCTCCAAAAAATTCCGCTAAAAATAAAGAAAAAAAACTTAAAATCGCTACAGAAGTTTTTGAGAGTCTCTGAGAAATTCAAAGAAAAAAATAGAAAAGGTCTTGGTAGTTTTAGAGAAGTTTAAAAAAAAGTATAAAGTGTCTCGCCTAATTTTCAAGAAATTTTGTAGAAATTTCTGAGAAATTCAGAGGACTGTCAGAAATTTTCAGTGAACAATTTCTAAAAACACTCGTAATTGCAAGAAACAAACAGATTTGAGAAAATTTTGAGAAATTCGGTCAGACTTCAGAGAGATTTCGGGCAAATTTGAAGTTTCTGAGGGTGAAGCTTCTGAAATTTCTGAGAAATTCAGACAAATCTTAGAAATTGTCCGAGAATAATTTCGAAAAACTCTCGCAAATGCAATATAAAAAAAACACGTTTAAGAAAATTCTGTGAAATTCAAATAGGCTTCAGAGAGATTTTAGACAAATTTGAGATACTTTCTAGAAACTTGTCTTTCAATGAAAAATAAGGAAAGGTGTCGGTAGTTTTACAAAAGCTTAGAAAAATTATAAAGCATCTTACAGAAATTTCAGGAAAACTTCAAAGAAAACTTCTGAGAAATTCAAGAATGTTTAAAAAATGTCTGAGAAATTCAAAGAAGTTTCCAAAATATTCTAAGAATAATTTCTAGAAATACTCCCAATTGCAATAAACAATCATATTTAATTGTAAGATGGTTTGGAATACTCAAAAAACATTTTCAATCGCTACCGAATTTTTTGAGAGACTTTGAGAAATTCAAAGAAAAATGGGAATAGGTCTCAGGAGTTTCAGGGAAACTTAGAAAAATGATAAAGTGTCTCGCACGAACTTCAAGTAGTTTTCAAAAAATGTCTTATAAATTCGGAAAAGCTTCAAAAATTTGCCGTGAAAAATATTTGCAATATTGCATCGAACAAATATATTCAAGAAAATTCTGATTGTGAGAATTTTTAAACAAACTTTTTCGAAACAATTGCGCTGAAAATCTTCAGAAAAGCTTCCAATTGCTACGCAAATTTCTTAGAAACTGTGAAAAATAGAGAGAAACGTCGGCAAAGCAGTAATTTTCGAAAAGCTTAGAAAAATTACAGGAACCTCAGAAGTATCTTTTCGAAAGGGTGAAAATTGCAAAACCCTTTGTTCGTGCCTGTCCGTCGCAGAAATATCGATGCTATAGAACGTCCCGTATCGATCGGTCATCGATTTTTCTAAAAATCGAGAGCAAAAAAATAAAATAAAAAAAACAGGTCTACCTTCCAAATGCAAAGACTCCAAGTGAGTGTCGAGATCGTTACCGACTTCGATCATGAGTTCGAACATTTTCTTGAGCTTCCCGGAGGTGAAAATGGGGGTGAGCTTCGCGCGCAGGACTTTCCAGGCTGGGTTTTTGATCATGAACAAATTGGTGTTCCCCAGAATGTCCTTGTCGTCGGCAGTCGCGTGCCTATCCGCGAAATAACTGAAATCCTTCACCAGGACGTATTTGATCAGCTCCGGATCTCGCACCAGCAGATAGGGTCTATCGAATATGTAAAAGCCCGCGTATGGCAACCCTTTGGTGCGATCGTAAAGTTCCTTGATGAAATCCTTGGGCGATTTTTTCATCAAACAGCATTCCCCGAAATTGCCCACGAACGCCGTGGGTGGAAATTCCACGACCCCCCGTTTCTTCCAGTAATTGAATTTTCGGGTCATAAAAAAATAGGCACATACTATCAAGGATAAAAAGACGATGATGCCATCGAGGCCCCAATATGCCGTTAACAAAGCCATTGGTTTATTTTTTTTTAATTATTTGCCGAACATATGAATTTTTTTAATTCTCCAATTTTGTATTTATTTTTTTATTTATTTATTATTTTATTTTTTTATTTATTTATTGGCTTACTTGATGATTAATTTATTAATTTTCTCATTTATTCATTTATTTGCTTGCTCGCTTGTTTGTTTGTTTATTTATTTATTTTTTTTTGTTTATGTGAGAGAAAAAGAAAACTCACGGCCACTCTTGAAATGGCCGATGCATTTGCATCCGCGACGATTTATATTTTCCTACTATTTTCCACATTTCCCACTCCTCGTGCCGTTTTCAGTCAATTATATCCGAAAGATCTGATATTATATGTATTCACGTTACACACTGACAATGAGGAAATAATACCGTGACACAGAACCGTGAAAATGAATCTTTTTTTGCAATTGAGTCGCAATTAACTTTAGTGACCGAAAGGTCTTTTGTTGTTCCACAACAGAAGCTCAATTTTCCACGATCAAGCTTTTTTCTGGTAAAAATAAAATTATTATAAAAATGTAATTTTTCCAATCTTTTGGTAAAATTCCATTTACCCAAATTTCGACCTACAGAAATAAATACGTCTGTCTATCTATATCTTAACATATTTATTTAATAAAGGAGAAAAATAAGAATTGTTTTTCTTGTAAGGAGTTTTCTCAAATGTACACGATTTTTCAGAAATTCCAGACCTTTTTAGTAGCGATAAGAATTTTCTGGGATTTCATAATCAATCAAAACTCTAGAAATGACAATTTTTCATGAACTTTTCTTTTGAACGTGTTTAACCCTAGAACAGCACATGGGGTCAATATGTCCCCACGCTTAGAAAATTTATTTTGATTTCCCAATGATGGAACATTATTCGAGGGATGTCAAAATATATCTCTAAAAATTTCAGCCTTAAATATTGAAAATTCACGGAGAAATTGATATTTTTTGGGGTCAGTGAGCCCCTAGTGTGCTCTTTACGTTCGAGTTTGGAGGTGTGCTGTTCCAGGGTTAATTAATTTTTATGATTTTTCAGAAATTCATAGAATTTTGTAACATAATTTTTTTATGAATTTATGGGTTTTATAAGAATTTTACAAAATTTTACGATATTGGAATTTTCACGAAGTTTCAGGGATTTGCTCAATTTTTTAATATTTATGCATTTTTACAAATGTTGCGAGTTATGAATTTTACAGAATTTACAACGCTAAAGATGCAAACCTGAAATGAAGTTTCTTCATTACATTTTTTTTTAACTGCTAAACGAGCTGGTAGATCTATGCACCAGCAAGAATCTTACGTAGGTGCAAGTAACGGATTGTGGAGATGAATTAAAATGCGTGACTTGCGAGAGAACAGCAAAAAGTGTAGATCAAGAGATTTTTATGAGCTGTTCTCGTGCCTCGGATTTTCATAACTAATAGTGTAAGAATCCTCTGATACATTTAGACTTTTCGTCAGTTTCTTCGGCGACAATATATATTTTTTTGGAATTGTAGCTATTCAAAGAAAGAATGACTTTTTCTGAAATTTTTCCTGAAATTGAAATTTTTTTTTTTTAAATATAAAAATTTTCCCAACCACGTCCTGTATTTTAAAATTACGGTATTTTAACGAATTTAACAAATTTTACGGTAATTTTATAGAATTTTAATTAATGCTACAGTACTTCATAGGAATTTTAGTAAAATTCAGAAAAAGTCGTAAGAAATTCAGTGAAGTTTTGGGAGAATTTTCTGAACAGTTTTCTGAGAATTTTCATTTAAAAAATTGCTATATAAATTTCTAAGAAATTTCGGGAAAGACCTTCAAAGCTCAGACTAATTTTAAAGAAGCTTAAAAAAAGAATAAAATACTTCGCAGGAATTTCAGAAAAATTCAAAAAAAATTTGTGAGAACTTTAGAGAAGTTTCAGAAGAATTTTTTGAAAATTCTTCACAGAAGTTTCTGAGAAAAAACTTTAAAAACACTTCTACATATATTTTGCTATATATTGCTACATGAGTTTCCAAGAAATTTCGCAAAACACCTTTAAATCTTAGACTAAATTTAGAGAAGCTTAAAAAGATTATAAAATACTTTGCTGGAATTTCAGAAAAATTCAAAAAAATTTGTGAGAACTGTAGAGAAGTTTCAGAAGAATTTTTTGAGAATTCTTCTGAGAAAAAATTGTAAAAACAGTTCCACATATATTTTTCCATATATTGCTATATAAATTTCTGTGAAAATTCGAGGAATTTCGAGAAACGTCAGAAAAGCTCCGGCTAATTTTAGAGAAGCTTACAAAATGTTAAAGTAATACGCATTAATTTCGGAAACATTCAGACAAATTTTAAAACTTTTCTGAGAGTCTCTCAAAAAAGTTTCTAATTCCTATGGTAATTTCTGAGAAATTTTTAGATGACATTTTCATTAGTATTCTTACTGTACAAGCTAAGGAGAATCGTTTGGCGGCAGCGTAACAATTACATCATTTGTCATTGTCATGTCATTTGTTATTATAATAATAAAGAGCATTCTGAACAAGGAAGTAATAATAAGGAATAATGAAACGTAGAAGTCCTACATAGTAACTGGGAAACTAGAATTATTCAGTACAATATGAGAAAATATATATATGTATAGTGGCCTGTCCATCATTATTTAAATAGTCATTTTTCATTTTTTTAAACGATGGAAAGATCGTGACGTTCTTGGATGTAGGAATATACAATAATGGTGTAATTAAATGAGATTGCGTGCTGCGATTCGCATATTTTTTCATTTATTATATATTGCGATGTGTATGTGTGTGTGTGTGTACGTCAAATCAAAAACAACAATTACAATTTAAGTATATAGAAATGTTTGTGCCTAATCAATGTAAATTTAATTCTATTCAAAATTATTTAAAAAAAATATTTTTACAATTTGTGACAGTTGTATTGTTACTACAATTTTAAAAAACTATTTTTTAGTTGAAGTCGTGGAACGTCTCCTAAAAATAATTATTGAAAATAAAAAGGCCGTAAAGAAAAATTAAAAATTATTTTCAAAGAAACGTCCAACTAAGAAGGAGAATTTATATACCCGCTAAAAAACACCTCTGGTGCAAAAAGTCGAGACAAGTTCATGTATGAAAAGGTATCTCTCTGCAAAAGTTGTGAAATCCGATAACATTAGGCAAGCTCGTTTTTTCCATTATGTTAATATGAAGTAATTACAAAATGGAAAGAATTTTTTCTGTTTACGTGATTAGAACCGGTATTGAACTTGTTGGGCCAGGAATGAATCAGATGTTTGAGTTTTTATGTATAATTATTCATATTATTATTATGTAATCTGATCTTTACTAATTCAGAATGCGGTAAAAATAAATTAAATTGTAAGATATTTATTGCTTATCGTTTGGGTTCGGGGCCCGACAAGTTCAATACCGGTTCTATAATCACGTAAACAGAAAAAATTCCTTTCATTTTGTAATTACATCGTATTGACATAATGGAAAAAACGAAATGTCTAATGTTATCGGATTTCACAACTTTATTTAGCCGAAGTTTTTCAAAATTCATATGGATATAATGGAAAATTTGAACTGGTCTATTGTTATCGGATTTAACTACTTTGTCTGGCTGAAGATTTTCAAAATGCTTCTTGTAGAGATATTAGATTATACTGAAAATACGTCTTGAAGATTTTCCCCGCCACGTCTTCGCGCATGCGCGTTGTGCAAAAATCGGCGCCAAGACGGTTGATTCTTGATAGCTCCGAATTCGTAATTTGAAATTTCTGAACGCGTTCGTGACGTTCGAGCGCGCTAAGTGGTCGAAGCTGACAAAAGAGTCAAACATGTAAGTTGGTTTGGGAATTGTTTCCTAAGCGAGTGTTAGCATCTTGCTATTTTCTTATTTTTTTTAACGCTGGTACGGGTCAAATGAGCAAATACCGTTCCCTCTTTTTTTCTCCAGCGTCGTTCAACTATCCATACCCTAACCTCAAATTCGAGGCGGTTTGTTTACTCCTTCAAAGACAAGGTGACATCTCTGAGCCTCTGGTGAAAATACTTCTTTGAAAATTTTGTGTAATTTTTGAAAATTTGGAAATATCTGAATACATCGAATTTTGCAATTTCTCTAGTCTTGCGATTACTCCAAGTTTTCAATTTTGCCAATTTCGAAGTTTTTCGACTATGGGTATTTTCTGTCTTCTTAAAATTTTAAATTTATTTGAATTTGAAATTTTCCATGTACTTTCAAGGTTTCAAATTTTGTTAACTATTTGGCAAGTCACAAAAATTTAAGTGACATGAATTTGTGGAAATTTGCGAATTGTGGATTTCGTAGACATTTTTTTGAAATTGAAGACTTCGAAATTTTCATGAACGTTCAACGATTTGCCCAAGTTTCGAATTTTTATGCATTTTTACAAATTTTCCAAGTTTGGAGGTTTTAAGGATTTGCAAGAATCTTGTAAAATTGCATTGCAAAGTTTATTATTATTATTATTACTACAATTATTATTATTATTATTATTATTATTATTATTATTATTATTATTATTATTATTATAGTAGTATTTGTAGTAGCATTGTTGTTCGTTATTAATATCGTCGAGAAAATAAATATATATGTATCATAATTACATATATTTTTTCTTCTTTCTCTTGGATAAAATTTCAAGAATATAATAACAATTATAATAAAATGATAGAATGATAATAACAAATTATATGTAATTATAATTTCACCAGAGGGATTATTATTATTATTACTTTTTACATTACTAATTATTTGTTGTTTTACATGGGCAAGAACTTCGTGGATTAGAAATATTTAAAAATATTAAAATTTGCCATTATGTCAATCATAGAATCTAAAAAAGTTCCAAATTTTGCAATTTTCAACATTTTTCAACATATTGAATTTTTCAAATAACACATGTTTTCATTTATTTTCAAAATTTTGAATATGTCCAACTAAGCACTTTTATAATGAATTGGAATACTTCTAATTCTCTCTTCACCTTTATTTTTAACACTCGTCCGCTTAAAGCGCATATTCATTTACTAAACGAATAAATATACATAAAACCAAAAATATGTACTTATTTTTTATATGTTGAATTTAGGAATCCTCCAAAAACACCAAAAGCTCCCTCACGACGATCGTCGGTAAGGAATATTCGTGTAATTTCTAATTAGTTTTTTAATAACAATATTAGTAATCGCAATCATTTATTAAAGCTCGTAAAAATAAATAAAACGAAACTGTATCTCAAGTAAATTACAATCGATCAAACTGCAAATTTGATATACTAATTTAATCATTATTAATATAATTTAATTATAAGCTTTTATGATATATGTCCGAACTGCTTAAAGTTTCTCAGAAATTTCTATAGCAATGGAAAATGGTCTTAGGAATTTTCATTCCTTTCGAACTCCCTTTCCAGATTCTCAAACAATGGAAACCTTTGCAATCGGAAGATGGATCGGAACCCACAAGCTCAGAACCCACATCGGCAAACAGCAGTCCGATGGGGGAACGGAAACTCAACAGAAGAGTCAGTTTCGCTGAGAAAAAACATGTCAAGTCTGTATAAAGAGATCATCGATTAATTTTACAACTCATTCAAGCAAAAGAATGTTTCTAACAACAAAATTTTGTTCATTTATTAACAAAGAAATGCTGAAAAAATAGGAAAACTCCAAATCTTAATATTTCTCTCCATATATATAATAATATACATAATATTTTTAATAATAATAATAATATTACCATTTCAAAAACAAACGTTAGAAAAACTACAAAATTTATTGCAATTTGTAATCAAGAGAAATATCAAATAACTGAAAATATTTCCAAGTGTTCTAGTTTATAAGAGGAAATATTGCGAGGTATTTCAATTTAGAAGGGAAATTTTAAACAAATGTCAATTAAATAGTGTAATTTATATTTCGTATTCCATTTAAAACATAAATCATAGCATTTACAAATCCTTTGTAAATTGATTTCCCACTATGTTGGGGAGCAACCCCTTAGTATCGATATTAATCCTCATGCCTCACTTTTCTCTATTCAGAGAATTCTGCGACAATGTGGAACAAGGAACCACCGTCTGGAACAGCACCTACGAGGAGAGCGATTCCGTCACCATTAACTGCACGAATTCCCTGGACGAGAGAAAAACTCTCGCTCCCAATCTCGAAGTCGGTCAGGAAAACCTTAGGACGTCGAGGGTCTTGGGAACTCGTTTCGACTCCACTCTGAGTGTCTCCCAGGTCGACGTTCAAAGTCGTTGCGAGTATCTGGAGTCTGAGAGTTGCACTCGAGAGCCTCATCCGAGCTCTTTGGATCCTCCCAGTGAAACATACGGAAATGGCAACCAAACGTTCGTAGGAAACACTTCAATGGAATTTACGTCCACCATCCCTGGTAAGAAAAAAATATATGTATCCTATTTTATTTATTAATGTAACTGAACAAGGAAACCTCTATTTCTTAAAAAAGGAAAAAAAACAACAGCAGCTGCAATAATGATGATAATAATAATAATAATAGTAGTAATAATAATAATAATAATATACACAAATATAAGGATATAAAAACGGAAAGCCTTAATTTCCACTGAAAAATGCATATTTTCTCTAGAAATATGTATCTCTAAGGATCGTCTTAAGCAAAATTTCTAGAAAATTTAACAGAAATCTTTCCAACAGGATTCTCGGACGACCCCAACAAGGAATTGCACTCTAAAGACGAGAACGCGGAAATCACCGGCGTGTTTCCCTTCTCCGGGAACTACAACAAGTTTTACGAGGATTTGCAATCGAAGAGTAAGTTCCCGGCAGGCAGAGACGCAGTTCTCGACAAGGAGAACGTGTACTTCGGCAACATCGATCCAGCGGCTACTGCGAGGAGATCTTCAGCTGCTAGAAAAGGTGTCTTCGACAGAACTATGGTTTTCCATGACGCTTCGATGGAATTCACCGAAGTGATTTCAAAGACTGGAGTCGAATCGAAGCAAGTCGAAAAATCGCAAGGCAGATACGAGGAACCAAGGGTTCCAGTCGACTCCAGCTATTGGAACATCCTTCCTCCGAACGAAATGAGGAAAAAGTTTGTACTGGAAAAATACAATTATTTGGAGAATGCTCCTGAAAAAAACGAACTGGGAGAGTGTTCGATGGAATTAACGGAAATCATTCCAACTTGTGCTGAAATTATGTCCGTTGGACTCTCGGAGAGGCAGGTACCAGAGCCCATGGAAGTTCTATCGGAAGATCGAGGTGATGGAATTTATGGGGAACTGGAACTCGAGAATCGATCGATGGAATTTACTAGAGCAGCTTCTAGTCGAAGAGAGGAACCTACCGGACACATGGATTATGAAAATCAGTCAATGGAATTTACTAAAGCAGTTTCCAGTCGAACAGGAGACTTAGCTGGAAAACTGGATCTTGGAAACCAGTCGATGGAATTTACTAAAGCAGTTTCCAGTGGCATCGAGAAACCAACTAAAAAAACGGATTTTGAAAATCAGTCAATGGAATTTACTAAAGCAGTTTCCAGTCGAATAGGAGACTTAGCTGGAAAACTGAATCTTGGAAATCGATCGATGGAATTTACCAAAGTCGTTTCCAGTCGAACTGGAGAGTTGGCCGAAGAACAGGATCTTGGAAACCGATCGATGGAATTCACCAAGGTAGTTTCCAGTCGAGCTGGAGAGTTGGTCGAAGAACAGGATCTTGGAAACCGATCAATGGAATTTACTAAAGTAGTTACCAGTCGAATAGAGAAACCAACCGAGGAAATGAATTTTCAAAATCAGTCGATGGAGTTTACTAAAGCAGTTTGCAATCGAACGAGAGACTTGGCTGGAAAACAGGATCTTGGAAGTAATTCGATGGAATTTACTAAAGTAGTTTCCAGTCGAATCGAGAAACCAATCGAAGAACTGAATTTTCAAAATCAATCGATGGAGTTTACTAAAGCAGTTTGCAATCGAACAAGAGACTTGGCTGGAACACAGGATCTTGGAAACCAGACAATGGAGTTTACAAAAGTTGTTTCTAGTCGAAGACAGGAGCTAACCGAAGAAATTAATTTTGGAAACCAATCAATGGAATTTACTAAAGCAGTTTCCAGTGAAATGAAAGAATTGGCTGGAAATCACGCAATGGCATTGACAGAAGCTACTTCCAGTCGAACCAGAGAACCAGTTGGAGAAGTGATTCTTGGAAACCAATCGATGGAATTTACGAAATCAGTTTCCAGTCAAATCAAGGGACAAACTGAAAAATTGGATTTTGGTAATCAATCGATGGAATTTACTAAAGCAGTTTCAAGTCGAATCAAAGAATTAGCTGGAAAAGAAAACCTTGGAAACCAATCAATGGAATTCACTAAAGTAGTTTCCAGTCGGACCGAGAAACCAACCGAGGAAATGAATTTCCAAAATCAGTCTATGGAATTTACTGGAGCAGTTTGCAGTCGAACAGAAAAATTGGCTGGAAAACAGGATCTTGGAAACCAGACAATGGAGTTTACAAAAGTTGTTTCTAGTCGAAGACAGGAGCTAACCGAAGAAATTCATTTTGGTAACCAATCAATGGAATTTACAAAAGCAGTTTCCAGTGAAATGAAAGAATTGGCTGGAAATCACGCAATGGCATCGACAGAAGCTACTTCCAGTCGAACCAGAGAACCAGTTGGAAAAGTGATTCTTGGAAACCAATCGATGGAATTTACGAAATCAGTTTCCAGTCAAATCAAGGGACAAACTGAAAAATTGGATTTTGGTAATCAATCGATGGAATTTACTAAAGCAGTTTCAAGTCGAATCAAAGAATTAGCTGGAAAAGAAAACCTTGGAAACCAATCAATGGAATTCACTAAAGTAGTTTCCAGTCGGACCGAGAAACCAACCGAGAAAATGAATTTCCAAAATCAGTCTATGGAATTTACTGGAGCAGTTTGCAGTCGAACAGAAAAATTGGCTGGAAAACAGGATCTTGGAAACCAGACAATGGAGTTTACAAAAGTTGTTTCTAGTCGAAGACAGGAGCTAACCGAAGAAATTCATTTTGGTAACCAATCAATGGAATTTACAAAAGCAGTTTCCAGTGAAATGAAAGAATTGGCTGGAAATCACGCAATGGCATCGACAGAAGCTACTTCCAGTCAAACCAGAGTACCAGTTGGAGAAGTGATTCTTGGAAACCAATCGATGGAATTTACGAAATCAGTTTCCAGTCAAATCAAGGGACAAACTGAAAAATTGGATTTTGGTAATCAATCGATGGAATTTACTAAAGCAGTTTCAAGTCGAATCAAAGAATTAGCTGGAAAAGAAAGCCTTGGAAACCAGTCAATGGAATTCACTAAAGTAGTTTCCAGTGGAATCGAGAAACCAATTGAAGAAATAAATTTTAAAAATCAATCAATGGAATTTACTAAAGTAGTTTCCAGTCATAGAAAGGAAACAACTGAAGAAAGGAATCTTGGAAATAAGTCGATGGAATTCACAAAAGTAGTTTCTAGTCGAAGAAAGGAACCAACCGACGAAATGAATTTTGGAAACCAATCTATGGAATTTACTAAAGCAGTTTCCAGTGGAGCCAATGAATTGGTTGGAAATCAGTCGATGGAATTTACGAAAGCTGTTTCCAATCGAACCGAAGAATTACTTGCAAAACAGATTCCTGGAAATCAATCGATGGAATTTACTGCAGTAGTTTCCAGTCGAAGAAAGGAACCGACTGGAAAAATGGATCTGAAAAATCAGTCGATGGAACTTAGTAAACAAATTTCGAATCAGCAAAGGGAAGTAACTGGGGAATTTAATTTTAGAAACCAATCGATGGAACTTACTAAAGTGGTTTCCAGTCAAAGAAAGGAACCAACTGGAGAAATCAATCTTGAAAATCAGTCTATGGAATTTACTACAGCGGTTGCCAAGCAAAGAGAGGAATCTACTGGAGGATCGAATTTTGAGAACCAATCGATAGAATTTACTGCAGCAGTGTCCAGTCGAAGTGAGAAATCGGCTGAAAAAATCGATTCTGGAAACCGATCGATAAAATATACTAAAGCAGTCTCGAATCAACACGAACTCAAAAACCAGGAAGATGTTTCTTTCCAAAGGACTCGTGATGCGAGACAGGAATTTGGAACTAGATTTTGTAGGGATTTTGGCATGAAGGACTCGGAAGTTCCAATCGAAAGAGTATCAGGGGCAGAAGACAAAGAGTCGGAACCCGTATCGTACCTCGACACCGATTCCTGGAGCGATCGAGTTCCGAAGCAGCAGGACAAGCTCGAAAGCAGCAGGACCGGTTCGATACTTGATACGTCCTTTGGAACGAAAAAGAATGAAAATGAAGAAGAGCAGCGATTTTTGGGACAGAGGTTACACGAAGATATCGAAGCACAAGATGAGACTGAAGTTTGCGAAGCGATGGCATTCCGAGAACGTGCCAACACACTGAGGAACCACGATATCGAAGGTATCGAAGTACCAAGCTTTTTAAACGAAGAGTCCGCAGAGTTGACAGATATCGATGAACCGAGTCAATATCTAAGCAACAATGAAGTAGCTGATAACAGGATAGACTCATTGAAAGTGAATGATCCGGTCGAGATGAGAGGATGTTCCGAAGAAGAGATCGATGTAGATCCGATTGTGGAAGATCCTTTTGAAGTTTTTTGCAGACGTATAAAAGAGGATTCTGAAAAGTAAGCTCTAATTTAATTTAAAAAATGTGGAGCAAATTAAACTTTAGTTTAGTTAAATAAAAGATTTGGAATTTGTTATTAAAATTTTCCAAAATAATTACTTAATTTTAATTTCATAATTATTGTGGAATGTCAAATTATTCTGTAAATTCAAATTGTTTATGAGATACAATTATCTAAATGGATTTTCGATTAGTTATGCAGTTTATCTGATCTTAATTCCGAATTATTTAGAGAATTTATTTAAAATTTGAGTTTTTACAGAAAAACGTGATAGTAATTTTCCAAATTTAAATAACAGTTTAGAAATTATTTTGGAAATCGAAATAATTTATAAATACCAAAAAATAATGATAGCTTACAAATTGGGAAAATGTTGTTTTCCATAAAAGTTTTATGATATTTTTCTAATGTTTAATAAGAATTTTCAAATTAATTTTCAGAGAGGACTGTATCTACGAGCTGCGGAGGTTGGATGAGCAAATGTTAGCCGTGGAATTCGTCTCAAATTCTTATTTACTCGCGATGCGTTTTCGAAATGCAGAAGAAGACGGAAAAAAAGAAATTAATTACATCAAAATCATTTCTCAGCTGAAACGTAAGATTACATTTTTTTTTGGTGAATTTGGGTTTTAAATTAAGTTACGAGATAATTTGGACATGAGAATTCTCTAATTACTTATGAAAGTGATTTAATCATAATTCACAAATCCTTGTTTTGTAATTACTTTGAATTTCATTTATTACAAAAATGGATTTTTTTCAACTATTTTGCCATTTTCAAATAATTGTCGAAAACAATTTATTTATTGGGACCAAGGGAATTCAAATTAATTACATGAAGATAACTTGAATATTAGCATTAAATTTCCAAAATTAATGTGGACATTGACATTTATTAAATTATTTTGCAAAACCAGTATTCCTCCGAAAAAAACAGTATAATATAATTCCGACAGTCTCGTAATCGGGTTATCGTGGCGCGAATTTACTCGGGATATGGAATCGTTTATCAGGACGGTGATTTATCGCGAAGACAATTCGCAGCAGGAAGTCAAATGGTCGCAATATTTTTTTCTGGTACATATTCGATTCGCTGTTTTTTTTCCATCTCGTTCCTTTCTAATAAATCAATAGATCTAATAAATTACCACCTCGATAAACTATCTTCGCGATAAACGACCCTCAGTAAATAATTGTTATCAGCGTCATAAATTGCCTTACGATAAATTTTTGATAAATAGCCCTTTACATGCACGCATTAATTTCAATTTTTACCCGAGAAACTTTTTGTTTGCAGCCGACCAAAAGTCGAAAGAAGGGAAACTCGTCAGTTTGGTGCATCATATTCTATTTTCGAAGATCAACGTGGACGGTTTGAACGAGAAATTTCGAAGCTTGGACGATGTTTTCCCGTTGCTGGCTTATATCACGTCGGAAGTTACAGAAGCGATGAATTTCATGTTCGATTTGCGAAGCCTGTCTCTCTTGAAGATGATGGAAATCAATGACGCCGCGAATAGGTAAAATTTGGATTAAATCTCTAGTGAAAATAATTTTCAAAATCTTCATCAATTTCTCAGAAATTTCTACAGGATTTGAAAATCAATTTTCAGAGATTTTCAGTAAAATTGGTCACAGATAATACTAAAATTTATTTGAATATTTTCAAACTTTCGTTGAAGTTTCTCTGAATTTTTCAGAGATTTTCAGATAAATTTATCTTGGAAATTTTTTCAAAGTTCTCTGAATATCCATATTTTTTTCGAAATGTCTAAAAAAGTTCTAAAGCAAACTGCGGTATTCTTGAAGAGTCGTTGAAAAACTTTTGAAATATCCAAACAAAATTTTGAAAATTAATTAAAGATGTAAAATCGAAAATTCGCAAAAAGCCTCGAAAAAATTTAAAAAAAAAAGTAACTAGAGCTGAAATACAAAAGAAAAATGGAAATTCATTTAAGAAAATAAATATTCATTGATTATCTATTTATTAATTTATTAATGTTTCTGAAATAAGTGTAGAGTTCCATGCGGTAACTTTCCGATCGTTTTTCAGGATCACTTTTTGGTCGTGGACGAAAGCCATGCTGACAATTCTCATCGTCACGGTGAGCTTGAAGCCGTTTAGCGAAATCTCAGCGGACGATATCGAAGTGACTCGTTTGATAGGCAGCTTGGACGAGTATGTAAATATTCCCATTCTTCACAGAGTAGAGATAGGAATTGTCGAAATGACGGAAATTGACATAAAAAAAACAATAATAAATAACGCATTCATGACGCAAAGTAATTTTTTGAAGGACTCTCGTTTATTCGTATTTTAGAAATGTATTTCGAATTCTTATTAGTTTTCTGATATAATTTAAGTATTTTCCGTCATCGGTGCATTTTTATTATTTCTTCAGCGCATTTTTCAAAACTCTAACAAAGCTTGAATTTCATTGATTTGGGTATAAATGGAATCGCCAAATTATTGTTATTGTTGTTATCATATAATTTTATCTAATCAGATTAAATTATATCCGGTCGGATCTGAATAAATTCTGATTATTAATTAAATTCATTAGAACAAATCAACTAAATCAATAATTTCGTGCAATTAAATCCAAATAATATTATAATCAGTCAAATTTTACGGAAATTTTCATTAAAAAATATCGTTTTTATTTTTTTTTCCGGGAAATCTATGTTCCTATAGTGATTATAATATTTTAATTATTGAAATACGTCACAATTGGAAATCGAATTTTCGCATTATGAGAATGCTTTTAAATCGAACTTTGGAATTTAATAATCAGATTGAATTACATAAGCTCCGATTGTCGCGTTTTACTAAACAATAAGGCGGCACAATTACGTATCTCCCAATTCCACCGTTCAGCAGGTGGCTTTGAGGAAGGTCGTATTGTGCAAACGTTCTATTTATTATCCAGCCAGTCCAGCTGCGTTTGACTGGATTTCCATGGGCAGCTCAGCTCGTACTCGCAAGCTGTTGCTGCCTTTATGAGTCGTCCATGGAAATTCATGCTCTCTCTGATATTTGTCGTAATTTCCCAAGTACCGGACAATTCCAATCCTTTGCTCTCTGACACCCTGGTGCAAATATTTCTTTGGTATTTTTCACAATCTTGTGTTATATAATTCGAAACGTTTTCAAGGAATCGTTATACAAATTTTTTTCAAAAGTTTTCAAATATCTTGGAATTTCTTGAAAATTTTTCTTAACTTGCACAAAATCGAAAGAAATGTGGTGTTTTCCGATTACGTCGAAAATTACTCTGCGGGTTTCTGATATTTTTTATAACTACGACGTTCTTTCAAATTTTTCAAAAATACTTTGTAGCTTCTCTGCACTGTTCTCAAAGGTATACAAAGAAATTCTGAAAAATATTGGAATACATAAGAGAACAGAGAAATATCAGAAAAGCTCACGGTAATTCTAAAATAATTAGAATAATTATAGAATATTCGCATAAATTCCAGGAAAATTTAGAAAATGTTTCTGAGAAATTCAGAGGGTATTTCAAAAATTTTTACTGATAATAATCTCAAAAAATGTTCCCAATTGCAATCGACATTTTTGAAAAAATTCTGAAAAATCCAAAATAAATTCACTAATTTTTTGAGAAAAATCTCTAAAAAAAATTCTGATTGCAAGATACATTTTGAGAATTTTCGGGGAAATTCGGAGAAGTTTCAGGCATTTCCCGAAAACAAATGCTCTGAAAATCTCTAAAAACACTTCCGATTGCTATAGAAATTTCTGAGAGAATTCCCAGAAATATTTTCACCGAGTTCCCCATTGTTTAATTTTTTTTCTCCTCGCTAACGAATAAAAAACAATTTCCTTTCAGGTCCGAATATGCAAAGGATGTGAAGTATCTGTTCGGGAACGTCCAACGCGACTACAAATTCCTACGCAGCTTCACGGAAGACGTTTCCAAGTACATCGAGTTCTTGGAAGCCGCTCAGAAACCGGCCGAAAGCGAATAATAGCTGTCAATTAGCCTTTCAAAAAATTCCTTATTGTTAATTGTTATTTGTAATTGTTATGTCACATTGCCTGTGACGAATCTCTTTTCTATCTTTTGTAATAAATTGCTAACAGTATTTCAGAAAAAGAGAAGAACCTTTGAAGTTCGGGATCATCGGTACCGTCTGTGATTTATGACCTTTACGTGAAATTGAAAACAAAAAAAGGAACCGATGCGAGTTTCCAGTACCAAAGAGTGAAAAGGGTCTTCTTCGTGTTTTGTTTGGATAAGATTCAAGACTCTTCTTTATGTTTCAGGGATTTTCAGGAGGGATTTGGGATATAAAGAGCAGCCGTGGCTGCTGGAGCCGTTCAGTCAACCGACACGTGCGTTTCAGTCAGTCATTGCCCTCGAGATGACTAACAACGGACCCACGGTTCTGCTGCTGGTGTTGTCGATTTTTTCCTGCGTTTCCAGTAAGATATAATTTCATGGAAATTCCCAGTAACGAGAATCCTGACCTATGCAGCCTGGAATGTTCCTTTGAATTTTTTGGAAGAAGTATTTCAACGAAATTTACCTGAAACAATTCGTATATATTCAGTAAATGAATTAAAATATTGCATTGAAATATTTAACAAGATATTTCCAGAAACCCCGCTGTAAAATATTTCAGAAGTAGTTCAAATATATTTTGAAAATACAATATCGGAAATATTTTCAAACCGATTGTTAAAGATTTTTTGAAAAAACATTTCCTGAAAAATTTCTCGAAGAATTTCTTGAAAAATTTCATGAAAATTAATTATTCAAAATGTTTGTTAAAATGTTATGTAAATATTTGACATAACATTATATTTTAAAGTCAATATTTTAAGTAATATTTGCTTTAATATTTAATAAATATTATAAGTAATATTTTTATATTATTTATTAAGTAAATATTTTACATAACATTTTGGTAATATTTCAGAAATAGTAAATGAAAAATCAACTTAGGTCGACAAATATTTTAGATAATTAGAATAAATGTTAATAATAATAAATATTTATCAAATGTTAATCAGTAAAATATTTACGAAATTTTCTCGCTTTTTCCAGGTCAGGTTTTGGACATCAATGTCATACCCCGAGCCTTCCATGAAGGCGTGATCGCCGGGAACGTGCCTCCTCTATCCTCGAAAGCGTCGACTTCTCGGTACAAGGCGCAGTTCGCCAATATCACGAAAAGCCTCGTTCACGATTTTATGAGAGATATTTATCTGCTAGTAAGTAAAGTCGATTTTTTTAGAGAGAGAGAGAGAAATTGAATTTCAGATATTTTGGGATTCTCTTTATTGATTTTCGGATATTTTTGGACGTTTCATTGATTTAAGATTTTTTAAATTAAATTGTAGAATATTCATTTTCGAACAGAACCGAAAATTTACCTGAATAAAATTTTATACTCGCAAGGACATATTTTTTTTTTGGAAGGGAACCGAATTTGGGACATTTAGAGAATTTTTTTATTCAATCGTAGAGTCTTAAATTCAACCACAGAAATGAACATTTAGCCCAATAAAGCCTAACCGTAGAAAATAGTTTTTTTCTGTTTAAAAAAAATTCGGTTTTGGAAGATCTTAGAATTTTTCAAAAAACGATATGTGCCATTTAATTGCCAGCCCAGTTTTATAGAAATTCACATAACAAAAAAACATTTTTTGTTATAAGTTTTTTTGGGAAATATTTTACTCCTGTAGAAATTATAATGTATTAATTAATTAATTAATTAATTAATTAATTGTGGCGTATTATGAATGGATTCCAGGTACTGAGGGAAAGCCAGTTTTACCGGGACACCCTCGCAAGCTACCGGGAAACGATGGACCTCAAAATGAAATTCTTGCTACGCGATCCAACCTCGAGAATTTTGGAACCTTCGCTGATGGAGATAAACAACTTGCTCCGGTCGTTCCTGGAGATGATGCCCGGGAAGGCCCAACTAAAATCCGAGGTACTTGTTTTAGATTCCTCATTCGAAAAATCCAGTGGAAATTTTCAAAGAATGGGTAAAATAAAATTCCAGTTTAAAAATTCAAATATTAATTGAAAAGCGAATTAATTTTTAGAGTATTGATTTCTTTGTATCAATTGAATCGCAGATAATTGTTTTTGAGAAACCCATTATTTTTATTAAGAAAATAACAAATATAGAAAATAAGTAATTCCTTTTCTTAAAAAAACATGTCTTTTAAAAAATAAAATATTACTTATTTGTAATTATTTACTCATTAATAATTTATTATAATTTTAAATATACAATTTATAGAAACCCATTATTGAAAAATGGAAGGAACATTATTTCTTTAAAGTAATTTTCCTACTAATTAATAATAATTCCGTATTAATTGTTTAATTGAATAAAAAATTATTCACTTTCGAGTAATTCCAAAAAATTATAATTTTTTCATAAATTTCGATCAATTATTATGAATTAATATTTTCTTCTTCTAAGAAGCCTTATTATCTTTGAAAAAACTAAATTCGGGTCTGAAGTCGCTCTTTTGTTAGAAGTAAATGTTTATCGAATCAGAAAATTTGCGACCAGGAAAAGAAGTGAATCCAAGCTACTAAAAAATATATTTCATAATGATTCGTCGTACCAGGCGTGTATTGCATCATCGTGGCGCTTTGTTAACACCTTATCGGTAAACGCAATTGGATTCACGTATTTTCTTAGAATTATTGCTGGCAGCCGAAGGTGAACTCCATAATTTTATTTCCGTGAACTCCCGGAAAAGAAACATAAAAATTTCGTTTGCTTATAACACCTGTGAATGGACAGATGATTCATATTTTCCGCAATTCCTTAAACAAATCATTTTCTCATTGTCAGCAGCAACAAAAAATACCGAAAATCTAATTCCATTATATTCCTTGGATCAATTATTTGGAATTTATCCAGAGACAAATGGTTAATTAAGATTCGTTTCATGATTAATTACGTATTCTTATAATTGTTGAGAGGCAGGTAGAAAATATTTATGAATTCCCGTTCTTGTTTACTCTTTGTTTTTTGGGGGACCCTTTGTTCTCTTTTCGACGAACCTTCGAATTCTATTAATGATGCTTTTATCGTTTTGTCTCTCTTCAGCCTCAACAGGAAATCCCACCAAAGGAGAAACCAACTCTCAAGTACGATTACCTGAGCCTGAAGGACGTGTTCGTCGGTTTCTCGAGTACTGCGGATTCCCACATGACTGACGAGCTGAGGCTCATCGAAAATATGTTTCTCGACGGCTGGCAAAGTGCCCGCAGATCCTACGAAGTCTATCAGCACCAGCTCCGAAGTGAAGTAAGTATTCCTTTTTTTCCCTCCAATTTTTCTGAATTTTTTTGCATTTCTTCCGGTCGATGTTTTAATATAAATCGAATGTATAATTTGTTATTAAATGAAATAAATATCAGGTACGAAATTATTAGGATAATTAAAATACTAATTATTATTGTTTTAATAATACAGAATTAATTTAATATAGAAATTTGATAAATCTACAAATTTCTAATGACGATGTAAATTAATACAAAAATTCTATAATTTTCTATTACTGTTGAATATTTACATATTTCGAATATCCAGAAATAAATTAATCAATTATTAGTTTTTAAATAATTTCGAATATTTATAATAATAATAATAATAATAATAATAATAATAATAATAATAATAATAATGTTTATATTAAATATTTCTAAACTGTAAAACTTATCTATTAATTAACATTATTATTCAAATTTGTAGATTTTCAAAACTTTTTCATTCAATTAATTTCAAAGTGAACGAAATTCCAATTTTTATAAATATTTTTGCATTTTTCGTTTATATTACTTGGAACTCATTTATTATAGAAATAATAGAAATCATTTTCGTAAGATTCATCAGACTTGTTTCGCATACGATATTATACATATCCATATATATATATATATATGCTATAATACAATAAAATAATTGTACCGTTACGTTTGCAGTTTCTAAATGGTCCCATGCTGAGAAGCACGAACGAGACGGTGGAATTTGTCTTCCAAAACGCAGCAGTGATTCAGCAACACGTGAAGCTGGACGTCTGGAAAGATTTCTCCGATTTGGGAAATCGCATTAAAAAAATCGCCCGGCAGACGTCCGTTTGAATCAAGTAAACCGTAGAAATTTTCTCTTCCTGGTGAAAATAGTTCTCAGAAGTTTTTGTGAAGAATTCTGAAATCGATTGTTAGACTTTTCTTAGAAAAAAAAGACAATTTTTTTGTGACCATTTTTCACGTAATAGTAAGTATATTATGATAAATAAATAATTAGTTTTTCAGAAATTTTTGTCTGAGAATCTCAAACATTTTTGAGAAAACTCCAAGAACTTTTGCAATTAAATTTTTTTAAATTTCATTGCCATTTTTAAAAAAATAATAATTTCCATTAAACGAATTCAATTCTTTTAACTTTTTGTAATTAAAATATTTTAAAATCTCAGACAAATTTGTCTAAAAATCAGTGAAAATATTGCTGATCTCCATAGAAATTTCTAAGAAATTCGTGGAAGATTTCTGAGAAATATTTTTCTCCAGGCTTTTTTTTTTTGCAAATCCCGAACATTCGAAAAATCTGATCGCTACCAGTGAAATTAATTTCTTTCCACGAATTAGTAAATTTTAATTAGCGACCAGTCGGGTTTTGCAAGATTTCAATTTGAATCGATTTATTTACATGTAATTCTGTGAAAGAAAAATGAAACAGTTGCAATCGGTCTTGAAATCATGCAAATGTAAAAACGGCGATTCATCGTTTAGTTTTTTTTATTAATCTTTCGCTGTTATCTGCAGAATTGATCCAATTAGCGTGTACATGACGAATATTGTTGTTTTAGAAGCAATTTCATCAACTTCTCCGAAGCAAAATATTTTCTATTTAAATCTATGATTGATAATGTAGTCGAATATGTGTGCGTGCATGCGTTCGTATATGCACGCATGTGTGCGTGTGTGAATAAAAGTATGCGTAAATGAATATATATTTCAATTTAATAAAATGGGATGAAATGCTTATATATATATATAATTATAGCCTATATAGTATTATATCTAATTAGATTTAAGTGACAGAAATTAATATGTATAGATATGTATATAAATATATTTTTTTTAATGTGCAAGAAAGGAAAATGTTAAATAATTGACTGTTTTTTTTTGAGTTACTGTACGAATAATAATTAAAAAAAAATATATAATACAATATATGGATTGATATATATTTATTTTGTATATAAATGCATTTAAATTAAATACAGTTAATTAAAGACAATTATGAGAAAATAAGTATATACCTCGACAGATAATAAAATGGGACGGGATGCTAATATATCAATCCAATAAATGTATTATATTTAATTAGATATGATATAGTATAATTAAATATATAGACAAATATATACATATTTAAACAAAAATTTTGATACGGGTAAAATGTATAAATATATAAATATAAAAAATATATATATCGATATTTGATAGAACGAGCCGAAATACAAATATATCAATACAATATGTGAACTATATATCTATATATATTTATATATAATTATATATAAATAAATATACAAGCAGTTACACATACATTTTAAAAAAAGATCCAGAAAAAAATACAAAACAATATGACATTTTCTTTTGGTTTAACCAATAGACCACTGATACCAAGACAAAATACAATATTATATAAAGATTTATTTATATATATTTTTTTTTCTTAAATTTTTTATATAATTAATATGAAACATAAATATACAAAAAATAAAAACATATCGATATATAATAAAATGAGACGAGACACAAAAATATGAGTCCAATGAATGACCGATGTCTAATTAGATACGACACGGTATAAAAAAATAAATATATGAGCGGATAGAATATATAACAAAAAAAAATATGAGGAGATACAATTGCGCAAGAATGTACACGCATTAAACGATTTACGATTGTCTTGTTAATTATCGGTCGAATGATACTCGGAAGAAAAAATTACGTCACTTATGGGTTTCCCCTCTACCGCTTTCAATAAAATGTTTCTCCGTGAAAGAAACTCGGCTGCTAGGGCGTTTCGCGATTGGAATTGAGAGTAGTCGGCTGGAGACTGAATAAATCCTATATAGTCGCCCATTAGACATTGTTACTCGAACGAGTATAGATTGAATGACGCTTTGAATTGCGTTACTTCGGCATGCTGCCGATAAATTGCAATCAAGAATTATCGTATCTCGACGGATTCCGAATCAATCCGTGGCCACGTTGCGCTGCGGTTCTCTGAAATCCCCCAGAAAAATATTTATCATATAAAATCACCTTTTTTTTTAAATTTTTATTCTCATTATTTTTCTTCTTCTTTTTGCGGGACGAATACCGAGAAGAGGAGGAAATGGCCGGGATTTTACGCTTTTTCATGGGGTCCCATGCGGACGACGCCAAGGTCGATCCGGCCACGGGTCTCACCGGCAAGGAGAAGAAACTGGTCCAGAGCACTTGGGGTATCCTGAGGAAGGATCCCGTCGGTACCGGTACTGCAGTGATGCACGCGTGAGTTGCTTAAAATTTTAGTAATGAAGTGTATTTGTAAAAAAATATAAAATTAAAGTAAAACGATAAGATAAATTTGTACTGTAATTGTACTAGGTTCGTGCATATTTAATGACGATTATTTTGGCGGGTCTTTTTTTTTAAAGTAATTGTCGTTAATTGATACACAAATTAATCCAAAAATTACAATATATATAAATATCTATATATTTTTGTTTCTCTCTGGTGAAATTATAATTACATATAATTCGTTGTTACCATTTTACTATTTTGTTATAGTAAAATGTTAGTTGTTATTGTATTATTGAAATTTTATCCAAGAGAAAGAAGACAAAATATATGTAATTATGATACATATAATTACGATACATATGTATATATTGTTCTTTTCTCGATCGTATTAAAAATGAATAACAATATTACTACTACTACAATAATAATAATAATAATAATAACAATAATAACAATAATAACAATATCCAAGAATTAAATATGTAAATATTTCATATATTAATTTTCACGACTAAAGGAAACAACTCCAAAAAAAAATAACAATAATGATGATATTAATATTAATGAATTAATGAGTGGGAATAATCATTGATGCAACGTATGATATATATGCAATATAATATGTATGATTATTTAAATACTAAAATGAAAGTTTGAATGGAAAACAAAATTAAGTTGATAAACAAGATTAAAATATTGAAAGAATACAAATGAACGATTAATAGTTTATGCTAAATGTAATTATAATTATACTACTGGATTGGTGCATAATTATCAGGCGTTTTTAAACGATGTTATTCCGTCAGAGAAAGGCTTGATAATTATGCACCAACCCAATATATATAATTGGATATTGATAAAAAAAAGAAAATTTATTTTGGAAATTGATATTAATGGATTGAAAAAATTTGTAGTTGCAATCTATTATTTTATTTACACTGTAATTATAATCTATATCTGTAACTATATGCAAATACTTATATAAATAATACATCATAATTATTAGTTTTTCAATATGTAAATTTTAATTTTCAAATTAATTTTCTTTTTACCAATTTTTAATTTTTCTTATAATAAAAAGGGTCTTTAACCTGTGTCAAAAAAGTTTGCAGCCATTCAACGATATAATATTTAACACTTCCTGTCTCCGACGCTGGTTCTTTTCCGATATATATTATTTATAATTCAAATATAATTTATTATAATAAATAGAAATTATATATTCTAATATAAACATGACTACATGAGAGTATATAATTCCAATTCATTATAATTCATTTTGTTAATCGTTTATGTAATTACTTTACCTTATTGATAAAATTGTTAAATTGTTTTGATATTCATTATATCAATTAAGCATTTTCTTACTAAACCAAACAAATATAAATCCACATACAATAATAAAAAAAATTATTTAAGGGGTTATACGCACTTAGAAGGCCGAAAAAAAGGCGATTTTTCAAGAATTTTTCCTGGAGAGACATTTCAATTTATTAATTTCAAACTTTGTGTATATATTGTAGTAGTCCTTGACTACTTTCTCAATTTTTTTGGTATAAAAATAATCATTTTGACAGCCGCTGCAGCCAATGTCCGGGAGCACCTCGAAAAAAAAACACGTTTTGCGGTGAGCAAGATTTCTCAAAAACGGCCAAACCGATCGGTCTTAAATTTTTACACAAGCTTTATAGATATATTATCTAGTAATTGATCGTTGATTTTGACTCTACGACAAATATTTTCCATTTTATGAACAATTTTGCGGGCAAAATTCTCATGAAAAATTTATATTTCCGCTTTACGAAGTCGCCATTTTGTTAAAAATTAGTATTTTCCAAAACCCAACGATCAAACACGAGATAATACATTATGTTAACGAAAAGTTTTTGGTTTTTTTATTTCCGATAACCCAGTCCCAAGATATCGTGCTCACCGCAAAACGTGTTTTTTTTTCGAGGTGCTCCCGGAGATTGGCTGTCAATCATTATTTTTATACCAAAAAAATTGAAAAAGTACTCAACGACTACCTCAATATATACACAAAGTTTCAAATTAATAAATTCAAATGTCTCTCCAGAAAAAATTCTTGAAAAATCGCCATTTTTTCGGCCTTCTAAGTGCGTATAACCCCTTAAATAAAATAATTGAACAATTTTATAAAAGAAAAAAAATGAAATAATGCAAATTACAATTATAGTATATATACTACATATATTATACAACATATATATAATATATAATATATTGTATATTATATGTTATATATATATCATATATATAGTATATAGTACATAAATATAGCATATAATTATAGTACATAGTATATAACAGTCGTCAGATACGTATAAACCCGCAGGTGTTGCGTCGCGGTTGAACCAAACTCGCATGATAAATCGGCCGATGAGACGCAGATTCGTGAAATAAGAATGCGCGACTCGTAGCAAAATGCATCCAAACGCATCGCGACGCAGGGAAACGAAACGGGCTTCTTCCTGCCGTCCGTTTACGCCAACGTACGTATAATGCAGACGACTTAGCTTACGAAACCCGTACACGTCTGCCTCGGCTGTAATATAAACGAGCCTCGAGACGAATAACGATTGGACGGCAGCCCGTGGAAGTTCCGCGTCGCGTGCATTGGTTATTCAATTACCGCAGACGTTGCATCGCCTTGCTGGCAGGTCGTCGGTGGGGTGAAATATGTACGATTAAATTCGGACACCCTGTACGTTAAAGTACTCTAATGAATGAATTAATGAATGAATGAACGAATGAATACACGTAGATTATTGCGTCAGAAAATGATTACCATTAAATTTAGACGTATGTATGTACAGGGTGTCCGGCATAAGGTGTCGAAGCCGAAATGCGGTGGTAGATGGTGAAAAATGGAGTCGAAAAGTCAAAAACCATTTTTTAAAATTCGGGTCAATTAACGAGTTATTAATTAAAACGTTCTGGCCAATCAGAACGCCGAAGAGCCTCGGTATATATATATTAGACTGTTCACTTCAGACACTCTGTATATTAAGATCTCTTAAAATTAAATCGAGACACCCTGATTATACAATTTAATTCGGATACACCCTGTATATTTATTTCTAATACGTTTCTCGATTGATACCACCGGTACACCCTCTATACGAGAGTCTTACGAGTCACGCCTTTTTCTCTCCAAATTCGTATTTTTTTTTCAAATGATGTTTTTCAATCCCTCCTTTTTTCTTCAGATTTTTCAAAAAACACCCGGACTACCAGCAATACTTTGCCGCGTTCAAGGACGTGCCTCTGGAGGAGCTGATGAGCAACAAGAGGTTTCAGGCTCATTGCCTGAGCGTGGTGACCGCGTTGAACAACGTCGTCGACTCCCTAAATGATCCGTCTCTTCTGGACGCCCAACTGTTCAGTTTGGGCGAGAAACACGGGAGACGGGGTCAAACGAAGGAACAGTTTCAGGTTCGTTAGTTCGAAAAAGATACAACAGATGCCACTACCGAGGCTCGCAACGAGGCTCGCGGGTAGAGTGGGGGACGGCGTTCCGTCAGTCGAGGTTCTGCCCTTGACGGCGAAACATCCGGAATGTACTCGAGTTCTCCTCTGCGTTTCTTTAATTCCACCGCGTTTCCTTGCAGAACCTGAAATCCGTGATGTTGGAAGTCATGGCGGCAGGCTTGGGGGACAAGTTCACGACCGAGGTGGAGAAAGCTTGGAACTCGACGATCGACGCCGCGTATACGCTCATCTTCAAAGGAATCGAGGCCACATAGTCGTCGATGACCGGTGACTTTGGAGCTCGAGGGCATTGATCGGGAGGAGGGGTCACATCTGGGCCTTCGGTGAAATTTTATTTTTACTCCGGGATTCGAGTGAATATTTATTGGGGTTATTCTGTGGCGAAAAGGAAGACTCTTGTGCGAGGGCTTGATTCATGGGCCTTAGACGCTGAGGCAATAATTATCGGAGTTTTGGAGTTTCGTGTGTGGAAACCGGAGCTTTTGGACTCTCACCTACTCCAGTAACATTTTTGAGAAATTTCCGTATTTGTTTGAAACTCGACATTTAATATTCGACATTTTTCTCCGTTTTCTTTTATCTCTATTTCCCAAATTCGCAAATATCGGCCATTAAAGTATACATATATTCATAAATAATTAAGCGTCTTTGTCTTTATGATTAAACTCATATCAATTGTTAATACTGTTATGTTATGTAATCTTATATCATGAAATATTTTTATAATCTTTGGCGTTCATGTCGTTGCGTTTAACATCGATACAAGTTATTTCTGTAAGTCACACATTTTATGAAACCTCACTGCAGTTGGACTATTCCAATTCGACATATTTACAAGATAAAATTAAGAGGAAACAAGGCATAAAGAGTGAAATACTTAAATTTTGACGAAAAATATTATTTTTGGAATTAATTTAAGAGAAGGACATATCCGAAAATCAAACTGGAAAATAAAAGACAATCTGAGCATCGAATTTAGAACATAATAAAATTACATAAGCCAAATTTAACCACGAAAACTATATATAAGTAGAAATTCTAATACACTCGACTTCTAAATCTTTTGACAAGTCGAGACCGAAAGCTTCAAATCTTTTGACGAAATAAACCACGCCCACGGGTCGCAGTTATTGGCTGCCGGGGTAGGAAACATTGGCCTCTAGTGCCCGCGTGCTCGACACTCGCCATTAAGCTTTTAGTTTCGTAATTTGCATATTTAATTGTATTTTATCGTATTTAACTGTAATTAGCAAAAAATGTGCGAAATGAATGTGAGTGATAGCGTGAAAAGCGTCAAGAGTAAGTACATCCTGTGACATGCAGATTCACTTGATTTGTTTTCAAGCATAATATAAACACCGAGCTAACATGTCAAATTCCATAATAGCGGTAAACGCTGTTTTTAACCGATGATTTTCGTTATGCAATATATTTTGCAGAAAAGACCATTCCCAAAGTGGAAAAACGGTACAAGCAATTTTCCATTTTTGTGAAGGTTCAAATAAATGAGCTGGCGAGCAAAGCGCCAAACCATGCGGTTGCCGCTGAATAGTTCCACATTTGGCGGTAAGACATTTCGCATATCTTAACCTATTTGCATCATGCGACGAAAATGAAAGACAGTAGCGGATCGCGGAATATTCCGCTCTTGGATGCAAATGACTCAGAGGGAGTCCGTTGTCTGGATTAGGTAGTGCGGAAATAAAAATGAAATAATCCAAATGACTTTTTCTCTTCGGGATAAATAACACGAACAATCAAATTTATTCAGAAAAATTCAGTAGCAAAGAGAAAACAAAAAAATGATATAGTCGGGAACCCTCCGACTAACAATTAAATTCTTTTTATTAATCCGAAATTACGCGATAGGAGGTAGTAATGAAGGGAGTCGATAGGAAAGCCGCGATAGGAGGTAAGAAACGGGATGTCAAAAAGAAATCACCAATAAAACCCGTGGAGGTCACTCACCCCAACGATCGGTCACCGTAAGTATCCACAGGGTGCTCGATAGCACAATTCCAAAATTCCAATATCCCAAAATCAAAGAAAAGTGGTTCCTCGAAACGAGTTTGATTTCCTCACGAAAGACGTAGTCCGCACGCGTGCAAGGCTCAGAAAGGGAGTTGCTTCTAACGTGTAAAATGTCTCCGTAGCGGAGTTAAATTTTGCGCGGAAAATGTCCACCAACAGTGGGTGCTGCCTGTGCCAAAGGATTTGAAGCAAAAGTGCCAGGAGATTTGAGGCATCAAAAGGTTTGAACGCAAAAGACTCAAAGCTCGAGTGTAGACCGAACTGACAAAAGGTTTGGAAGTCGAGTTTATTATTGGTGACTATCCAATGTTTATTAACGTGAAACAAATTAATAACTATCGCTATCCCTAACGCGCGCAGTGACGAGCTTCAGAACCTCATCCTCATCTTTTTCTTCGCCACCGTGTTTTGGATCGTTCGGAAGCTCTGGCCCTTGGTTTCCGGCAAAATCAGGAGCATGATGACCAAGAAGACGCTCAGTATGGTACCGCAAGAGAAGAAGAAAATGTGTGGGCCGCGTAAATCGACGACCACTTGGTAGATGTTGACGATGCAGACCCCCAGGATCGAGCCGTAGATCGCCGCTACCATGGAGGCGCAGGGTTTTGCCGAGGTCGGATAGATCTCGGACAGCAGGCTGCAGGGAATCGTTTCCAGGCCGATCGAGTGGAAGAAATAGAAGCCGAAGACCCCAGCGATGATGAGCCACGAGATTTGGTGGTTGTCGGACATCGAGGCCTGACGGAGCAGATGGAAGTACGAGGCCATGGTGAACAAGGAGACGGTGGTGCCCAAGGTCGAGAGGAGGATCAGCCTCTTCCGGCCCACGCGATCCGCCAGGAAGCACGCCATGCAGTTGACGGCGAAGGTGAGGCACCCGGCGAAGACCATCACCAGTTTGGGGTCCATCTGCAGCGATGATTGGTGCAGCATGACACCGACGTAGCCTAACATTATGGGGAATCCGCTGAGCTGCTGTGTCGCGAAGATCGTGACTAGGATTAGAGTGGCCTTGCGGTTCCCGGGAACGGTCACCAACTCCAGGAGTTTACCGCGCAGCATCTTCCCCATGTCCTGGAATTTCTCCATCTCCTTCAGTTCTTCTTGGATCTTGTCGGACCCTCGCAGCCAGGATAGCGACTTCTCGGCGGAATGTGTCTGGTTGCGGCTCAAGTAGTAATACGGGGTCTCCGGCATCCAGAAAAACGTGCAGGCGAAGAAGATCGTTATGGAGAAACCCACCAGAGCTACGGCCTACGACAGTGACATTCATTTCCGTGAGTGACGAGGACGAATGGGTATCCTTGGAGCCGTCAAATTCGTTAAAATTACTGATTTTGCGCAACAACTCGGCAACCAACTATTACCGAGTCATTGAATTTATCGACCTTTGTGGGAAAAGTAGTGTCCACTTAGGACCTGGATGGAAAGCAATTGCAACCAATTACTACCTGGTCATTGAATCTATCGATTTTTGTGGAAAAACGTGTCTACTTAGGACCTGGACAGAGAAGAATTGCAGGATCAGAACTCAGGAGCAGGAAAGATTCTAGGAATAGTACAAAACAGAGTCCCACCAGCTAAAATGAATGGAATCTCAAAAGCTCGACTTTCGTGCTGTTCGTTCGGAGCGAGCAACTCTGCCTGAGCGCCTACAGGTGCTGTTCGCTCAGAGTGAGCGTCTATAGCTGAGCGCCTAGGCTAAATAGGACTTGGTTAGGAAGGAATTGCAGGATCAGGACCTAGGGGTAGAACGGGTCCTAGTAATTGTACAGAAACGAGTCCCAGGGGTTGAAACGGGTGGATCCTCAGAATGCAGATGGGAAGAAGTCACAGGATTAGCTCCTAGGAGCGCAGACGATGCCAGTAAATTCGTTAAAATGACTGGTTTTGCACTGCAACTTTGCAACCAACTACTACAAGATTATTGAATCTATCGATTTTTGTGGAAAAATGTGTCTACTTAGGACCTGGACAAGAAAGAAGTCCCAGGAGCTGAAATGAGTGGAATTTCAAAATCTCGACAGGAAGAAGGCACAAGATCAGCTTCTAGGATCGGAGATGATGCCAGTAAATTGGTTAAAATGACTCGTTTTGCATTACAATTTTGCAATTTGCCGTTGCAATGCCATGGAATGTGTCGATATCGTGGAAAAATATGTAACAAAATTATGAAAGACAAGAGTTCATGAAAAAGGAGGAAGAACAACATCACAACGTACAAATTTTGTATTCTTTCCGTTATTAAAATATACATTCGACTGAACTGCCTGGGGCATTTATTCAACAAGAATTGGAATACGAAGAAACATATCGGATGAAATGGAAGGGAAAATAATAAGTCGAAAGGCAGATGGAATAAATTACATGGGTAGGTCGATTCTTGGTGCAAACACCCAATTTGTGAAAAATGGCAAAGTGCATGTACGCATAATAGGAATCTTCGAACTTTACATTCTGTCAAAAAAGTATCCGGAAAAGTTCAATTAATTTTCCCGCGTTATAGATATTTGAATTTTTTTTTACGTTGGCACTAGTGTACCGAATTATGACGTCAAGTTTGAGCGCGTTCCGTTAAGCAGTTTGTTCACGGCAGCTAATGGTAACTACAAAGTCAATTGACCTCACAAGGGCTCGATACGGTTGATGGGACACCGATTTTCCTCAATCTTTGCACACTTTTAGTAGTCCATTAGGACAATATAATGTGCAAATCCTAAGGTGCACTTCTCAAGCGTTTTCGAGAAAATCGCAATCAAAGTTTGTGATATTCGACGCGACGCGTGTCTTCCCTGGCGTTACGATGCTTGACAAGCAGCGACGGCGGCCGAGTGGTTAGCGTACCAGCTCTGTGATCGCTAGGTCGCCGGATCGAATCTACTTGCGTGCATTTTTTTTTTTTCACTCATTTCATGCAAATTACAATTTAAACCAAATATTACGCGAAAATATATTTATTTTCACGATCTTTTATTACAATAAACATATTTAAAATTGTGGACGAATAAAAGATGAAACGCATTGATTTTAATTCATTATTCTTATTTATTAAACAAATAATTACAAAAAAATAAAAATCAACCAAAGATGATTAAATTTTAATTGCCTAATGCATCTTGGGGATTGCAAATCGTGGGATGATACTTATTATACAAACCTTGCATTGTATGATGAAATTTTTAGAAATGACCTACGTGTTCCTAGTTGTACATTGAAAGTGATACCTCCTAAATGTAACCCAATATGCCAACCCTGCGACGTTTATTTTTATAGGCAGATTAAAAATTTGTTTTCCGGTACATATCCCAAACAAGCCGTGTGGATGTGGGAAAGCATCTTTCATAAGATGTAGCCGATGCCATTGCACTTTATGCTTCCCCTGTTTGTATGATGAGTATTATCCCACGATTTGCAATCCCCAAGATGCATTAGGCAATTAAAATTTAATCATCTTTGGTTGTTTTTTATTTTTTTGTAATTATTTGTTTAATAAATAAGAATAATGAATTAAAATCAATGCGTTTCATCTTTTATTCGTCCACAATTTTAAATATGTTTATTGTAATAAAAGATCGTGAAAATAAATATATTTTCGCGTAATATTTGGTTTAAATTGTAATTTGCATGAAATGAGTGAAAAAAAAAATTGCACGCAAGTAGATTCGATCCGGCGACCTAGCGATCACAGAGCTGGTACGCTAACCACTCGGCCGCCGCCGCTGCTTGTCAAGCATCGTAACGCCAGGGAAGACACGCGTCGCGTCGAAAATCACAAACTTTGATTGCGATTTTCTCGAAAACGCTTGAGAAGTGCACCTTAGGATTTTCACATTATATTGTCCTAATGGACTACTAAAAGTGTGCAAAGATTGAGGAAAATCGGTGTCCCATCAACCGTATCGAGCCCTTGTCAGTACTGCGTCACGATTTTCAAAATGAATAAAAATATCGAACAAAGAGTTTGTCTCAAATTCTGTGTTACCAACGATATTTCGTGTGCGGAATCTTTTAAAATGTTAAAAAAAGACTTATGGTGAATTAGTTTTATCAAATACACAACTTTACGAATGGTACAAAGCATTCAAAGAAGGTCGAGGAGTGTGTGAAGATTTGCCTCGGTCTGGACGACCATCGACAGCATCCACCGAGGAGAACGTTAAAAAAGTGACAGAAATCGTATTGAAGAATCGCAATTCAGCTTCTTAAATTTTGAATTTTTTTTTTTCATTTAATTTTTCATGTGTTCTTAAAGTATCAATAAACGAATGATAAAAAAATGGATAGTAAAAATATTCTTTGTTTTATTTTTACAGAGCGCGAAAAAACGGCCGAAATTCATGCTTCTAGACTAGAATACCCCCTTAAGAGAGATAGCACAAGAGCTAAACATCTCTCACGCTCGGTTTGTTCTGAAAGAGCTGAATTTTCTTTAAAAAGAGTACCGCAAACAGGTCTCTTTGGACATGCTGGATCGTGCTAGTTCCGATCCTACGTTCATGGAACGCATTATAACAGGTGATGAGACATGGGTCTACGAGTTTGACATGCAGACAAGTCAACAGGCATCCGAATGGAGAACAAAAGACGAGCCAAAACCGAAAAAACCACGACAAAGTCGATCGAAAGTGAAAGTGATGCTGACTGTTTTCTTTGATATTCATGGTTTGGTGCATCATGAATTCCTTCCAGAGGGACAGACGGTCAATAAACAATATTATTTGAGCGTTTTGAGGCGTTTGCGTGAAAAAGTCCGTCGAAAACGGCCGGAATTATGGAAGAACAATTCGTGTGTTTTGCACGATGATGATACACCATCGCATAGAGCCGCAGTTCTGAACGAATTTAAGGCCAAAAACTCGACAAATACCATCGAACAAACACCGTATTCACCAGATTTAGCCCCACGTGACTTTCTTCTGTCCCCGAAACTAAAATTACCTCTCCGAGGAAAACGTTTTGAATCGGTTGAAGTCATGAAACGAAATTCGTCGAGGGAACTGAAGGCCATCCCGGAAACGCTCATAAAAAATGTTTCGAAGATTGGAAAAATCGTTGGCACATGTGCGTCGCATCAGATGGGGCCTACTTTGAAGGCGACAAAATAAATATTGACAAATAATTGAATAGTTTATGTTTGATTTAAAAATTCCGGGTAATTTTTTGACAGAATGTATGTAACTGACGCTGCCGAATATTTGGAAATTTGCAATGCAATGCGAATTAGTAGCGCATACAGTGTTGAAATCAGTCAAACAAAGCAAAAATGTAACAGCCAACCGCGTGGCAAATTTGTTAGAGGCGATTAAAATTTTAAATAAAGGAGGCGATAATGGTAAAATTGTCGCTATATATATATATTGCAGGTTGAAAAGTAATTTTAATAAATTTACAACGCAATAGCGATGGCAATGAAGTAACTTCCTTTTCTTTTTCTAAATCTTGTATTTTTAAATAACTTCCTTAGATAGTACGTTAGAGTTAATACGTTAACCGCCCACTGGTACTCTAGGCAATAATTCAAACGACGAGTTAGATCATAGTTTGGTTATCAGCGTGTTAAAACAATTAGATTTGCAACTCATATTCCGTAGTTGGCTGTTACAGATTTATCATAATAACAAGAAATGTTTGCGATTGTGGAAAATGCAGGAAAGCAGTAAAGAAACATCACGGCCTCCATTATTAAAATCGATAGCGTTTGGCAGAACACACAAAATGTGCAATATTGGATTGCATAACAAAACAGCACTCCACATTTGATGTGCCGGAGAGATTACTGAATTTAAGAGAATATTACGAAACAATCGATGACGAGAACGTCAAATTGGCGCAATTAGAATGGACAATGACTAGTGAAATATTAAACAAGTCGAAACCAGCACGAATTGCAACGAAACGATTGCAACCATTGCAGAACAATTATTAGTTCGGAATTATTACGGAATTTTTGGATGATGCGTTAGCATCAAAGCTATGAAGCGAAACTGTAACTTTGCAAATGACTCAATGATAGAATTAGCAAAGAACTGGAATGGGAACTGTGACCGAAATCAATATTACGTCAAAATTAATATTACTCCAGTTTAAGGCAAATTTTTAAGTCAGAAGCGATATGTAATACTTTGAAAGAATTATTATTAGAACCTTATTGATTTTTGGGAAGAACTGAGACAATCAGGTCCCAGCAGTAAGACGGCATGAAATCTCAGGAGTCTAACGGGATGGAGTTTCCTGAGGAAGATCAGAGGGAGTTCTAAGAATTAAATGAAATGGACAGAACACTAAACCTTTGTTTGATGTCATCAGGGACGTTGTTATAGCAGTTATTACGAGTTGATGGCACTAAAAGATAAGGCGGATTTTTGGCCCCAAGGGAGCACAGAGTCGCAACACCTTCATTTTTGTATACAGGGTGGGTCACCACATTTTGCCATCATTTTGCTATGCATAATGGCAAAATGCGGTGACCGACCCTGTATATGATGGCTTTGATGTCTTTTACAACATACATAAAAAAAAGTTGTGCACAATTGCGCTCATACTAAAAAACGTGCTTGAATGTACCAAAAAAGGTATTTAAAAAAAATATTATAAAGACTTAGGTTTGCTCCGATAACAAAAGGCTTAAATTCATTAAAAATGACTTAATATTGCTCCAACAAAACACTGAAATTATTAACAAGATTATTGTTACCTAAATCCAAGATACTATGATTTTTAACAATTATTAGGGCCGAAATCGTGCGTTATGGACCCGCATCCTTGGTTTAAATTACCATGCAAGAATTTTGCATCCAAGTGCTGGGAGGTTATCAACTCTGTCGATTTCGTGAAGAAAAAAGTGTCCACGTGGGACGTGAATGGAGAAAATTTCAATCTAGATTAGAACCTAGGAGTTATACCTAAGAGGTCCTAAGAATAAGTCAAAAAGCAGCTCTGGTAACCGAACCGGATGGAATCCCGGGACCTCAGAGATGCAATTACAGAACCAAGAATTAAGAACAGGACAGAAAAGTGTCCACGTGAGATCTCTGAATCAAGAAAAGCCATAGGATCGAAACCTAGGAGTTAGATCGGGTCCTAGGAATAGGGCAAAGAGGAGTTCTATAAACCAAAAATAATTGGATCCCAGGCCCTGCATGAGATACAATTACAGAACAAAGAATTAAGAACAGGGAAGAAAAGTGCCCACGTGGGACCTGAATGAAGAAAAGTCATAGGATTGGAACCTTGGAGTTAGACCGGGTCCTAGAAATAGGACAAAGAGGAGTTCTGGAAACCGAAATTTATAGGATCCCAGGACTTGGAAGAAAAAGAGACACAGAATCAAGATTTAAGACCGGAACAGGACGATATCCTTGAAGCGGGACAGAGCAGTATCTTCTAAGGACAATAGTGAAAAGTTACGGAAATCCACAAGGGATGAAATTCCAAGCTTTGGGCGAAAAAATGTCGCGGGAGCAGGATCAGAAGTAAACCTATGGGCGAGATTAACAAAGACCCAAGGCTACTGACAATTTAGACATCGGGCAAGAACCAATCTCAAACTTTGATTTACCTCTTTGGAGACCCACGGACCAATGACTAAAGCCGCGAGGTTCCCACTCGTGGATAAGAGGCTCATAATGCTGACCAGACCGCCTCGGAGCCTGTTCTCGGCGATCTCTCCCAAGTAAATCGGCAGCACCGTATAGTTTGCACCGATTGCCACCCCGGTGATGATCCGGCCCAGGAAGAGCCAGACGAAGGAGCGCGATTTGTACACTAGCGCCCAGCCGAGCAGGTGCGGAACCGCCGAAATCAAGTGCGTGGTCCTGCGGCCGAAGTGGCTCAGGAGGACCACGGTGAGCAGGTTGCCGAGGCAGGCACCAATTTGCAGCCCACTGACTATCCATACCACTTCGCCCGGCATGATGACGCTGCCCGAAGCTTCGTCGTTTAGTTGCACAAGGGCAGATGCCGCCCAGCTGAAGGCCATTCCTGAAGATATCAGCGCCGTACAGGCTACAACGGGAAGCGAGGATTCAGTGAAAAAGTCAAGGGTTCCCTTTCGTGGTAAGGCATGGCACTTACCCAGGAACGCTGCCAGCATCTGATACCTGGTGCGCCCATGCTGGCCCTGAGCCTGACTCGCGGGCACAGTCCCAGGTCCACTGGAGACCATAATGAGTCTCTCGCTCTGCGCGGGATACTCGCACCTTGCAGGTTCTGAAAACCGCCCATGTCTTGGTTTAGGCTTAGTGCAAGGAAGAGCATAGGCTTGGGTTTGTCTAGGGTTTTGTTAGGCCAGCATAGGCTCGTATATATACCGATCACTCGTTTGTTGGTCACGTATTTGGAGTCTTCCATTTCGAATTTCGTTTAACGTTCCCGATCTCCGACGAAAGCGCGGAGCGATTACTGCCGGTTTTGCCGTCCACATGGTGCCCGTTCGCGTTTATAAACTTTCTTCTTATCTTTGTACCGACGACTTGGGTGAGACTGCGTACGTCATGCGTGCTAACGCGTCTACCTGCGTTTTGCGGCACAAGAACTAGCGGAATCTATTCAAACCTCGCTTTACTTACTTTCTTTATACGAAATTTTTAGGTGTTATTATTTCTTCTGGCTTAACGACTTATTGGTAAATATCTTTATTAGCAAATCTTGTAGTACCAAGACAAAGCTATTTCATTAATTTTTATTGCAAATCTTGTAATACCAGGACAAAGCAATTACTTCATATCCCATTTTCTCGCATTTTTAAGCGAAGAGTGATACATGGAAAAATTTTCTTTGTATTATTTCTAGCTCTTTACATTTTCTTTATAATATACAGAGCGGACGGTTTAGAGTTCGAAGCTAAAAGGTGGTGGTAGAGGCTGCAAATTTGGAAACAAAATGTTATGTACCATTTTTCCAAATCTACTGATATAAATAAAAACGAATGGCTAAATGTGCTGCTAAGCGCAAAACTCGAGAACGGCTGGACCAATTTGGCTAATTTTTCTTCTTCAACTATTCATTGAAGTTCGAGGAAGGTTCTTACAGAAGGTGTTCGAAGTGATGACCATTGGTATTATAACAAATCACTTTATTTTCTCTTCTTCTCTTTTATGGGAGAGTTACAATTTTATCTGTACATATTTAGTTACTCGCCTTTAGTGACTATTCGTGAATTTCCCGGAGATCTATGGTAGGTTCTGGGTCCTCCCTGCTGTCCCTCCCTTCTTCCTTCGCGTTATTTGACCAAAGGAATCTTGTCCACCGTCATTCGCTCTCCAAACCAGATCCGTCAATTTTATTTTTTCCTCCTTAACCTCCAATGTGTCGTCAATTGTGGGTCGTCTCCTGTCCTTATTTTAGACGTCTATTGAGTTCGACTTCTTCTGATATTAGATTCAAATAGTCGTTGATTTTCATTTGGAAGGATAAATATAGGACTTCACGTATTTGCGAGTATACCATCGGAGAGTTTTCGAACGACTGTTCATTCCCGTATTTCCCTCTCGTCACACCTCTGATCATTCTAATATCGCTCGATGTACAAAAAAAATTATATATTACCTACCATCACAGCTTTTATATATCCTTACAGTATGAATGCAGTACTGCAATCTCCTTATCATGGATCGAGTTGTATTTCTTATCACTTCGGCATTTATCGAAGCACATGCTCTGACAATCCTCTCTCGCATATTTTTAGGCGTAGTTGGAAGTTCTTTGTAAACAATGTTTTTTATTCTCTATAGCCCTCACTGAATTTTTTTGGCATTCTCCGTAAATGAGAAGCATATCGGTTTGTTCTTCAAATGAATACATCATTTACATTCACTTGATTCGACAATACTGGTCTTAGAGTCCTGATGATTGGTGTCTTGCGACATCGTCCGCACAGTGTTTACTTGGCATTGTGTTTAATCGTCAGAGCGTATGCTTCAATAAGTGCCGAAGTGATAAGGAACACCACTCAATCCGTGATAAGGAGATTACGGCACTGCATCGATACCAATGTTCATCACTTCGAACACCTTCCTGAAACCGTAAGTTCATTTTAACGTTTTGACCTTCGTTGACCTTCAAAGACCTTGATGCTGCACATCATTGGATTCGTCTCGACAGCCACTATCAGAAAATAAGCACCAAAATATAGCATCCTATTTAAAAAAAACAGTTGACCTTCAAATCTCCGAAGCGACCCCACCTGGCAACAAAAGACTAACGTCATATAATAGCCCCCGTTGTCCCATGCAAGTTTGGTTTCAAAAACTTTTCTACTGCTATCATACTTTCGGAGTTATTCTAGGTGGCAATAACTGGTGACTCACCCATAACACATCACTCAGTAAGTCCCTGGTCTAACTGACATAAGGAAAACAAATTTTTTTTTAGAAATTCCACTTTATTCATTAACATACTCTCCTTCAAGAGTGATACATTCATTCCAACGCTCCTCTAACTTTTCGATGCCCTTCATGTAAAACGATTTGTCTTTGCTCTCAAAATAGGCCTCAGTTTCGGCAATGACTTCTTCATTTGAGCCAAATTTCTTTCCCTGGAGCATCTTTTTCATGTCTGCAAAAAGCCAGTAGTCGCTGGGGGCCAAATCTGGAGAGTACGGTGGGCGGGGAAGCAATTCAAAGCGTTATTTATCCAATTTAACCATTGTTTAAGGAGGTTCGAGCGTAACTTGTGAGTCAAAATAATGTTTAAATTTTTGTTTACTTTCAGTCTTCCCAATATTCGTCAAAATTCTTTATTTTAATTTAAAATAATTTGAGCAATTTAATAATTGATGATTTTTACTTATTTAATAAAATAAAGTAATAAAATGACTTTCGTATTTATTACTTGCCGGATTAAATAAACAGATTTGGCAACAGCGCGTTTGATTATACCCATTACAGAATTTGAGGTTATACATATACCAATGTGTACCTATTATTTTCTATAGTTTCTCTCTCTGTAACTATATTTCTATCCTTTTCTTTTTTCTCAGCTGCTGTCGCGACGTTGCCAAATCTTTATTCGAATAAATAGCTGACGATAAACGAGTTAAAAACATAAAATTTAACTTGAAATATTTCAAAAATTCTATCGGTAATGTATTATTATTACATTTTTTTTATATTTTACAATAATCCAAGTTTCTTGTGTATAGTTTTTTATTCGTTAAACGTGGTAGGTTAATATTGAAAAAAGTAATTACAGTCTCGACTAAAGTTTGTCCGCCATAAGAGCCCGTGTATAAGGAGATCAAAAATGTGATTTTTTAAATTTAATATCTAAGTAACTAAACGGTGAATCTTTTTAAAATTTTGGGATTAGATAAATGACGTATTTATTTATACGTATACTTAATTTCAAAGCTGAAAGTTGGAAATTATTTTTTACATTAGATTCGCTCGAGCCTCCTTAATCCACACATGAAATTCCTTTATATCCATTGTCTTAAAAATTACAAAACTGGGGTCACTAAAACGACTGTAACTTCTAAACTAACGGTCAGAATGCCGTGAAATTTTGACACGTACTCTTTGAAGATTAGTGCTACCTGGAAATCACATTGGTCGGTCAACAATGTTGCCGTATATGTGTCAGACCGGGGACTTATTGAGTGATGTGTTATATAACTTTGTTAAAATAATTTGAAGTCGAGCTTTAAGTTACCTTCAAGTTGCTTTTGCATAAACAGAACCATGTACAAGCAGCTAGACTGTTTCTATCGTTATTGCATATATGCACAGAAAAAATATTATAGCAATTCTAACTATTGCTGTAGTTGGATAAGGCATCAATCATATATTTCTAATTATTCTACTTACACTTATTGCCATTCCAATTAATTTCATGATTAAGTCAACTAGAAATTAAATGATTAGTGCCTTTACTTTTTTCGGTGTGTATATCTATGTAATACTTTTCTGGAAAAATTAAATAAATAAATAAATAAATAAATCTCCTAGCAACAACGATCGCACTTTGACAGCCAGGGGTGCCCTCCCCCGCCCCCTGCCACATGATACCACCTCTGATTGGCCAAAACATTTCAATTATTTAGTCAGTAATTATTCTGAATTTCGAAAAATGGTACATCCCTTTTTCTCTCAAATTTTCACCCTTTAGCACCACTTATGCCGCAAAACCCTAGCAAACCCTGTATTAGTTCTTGCTCTTTACATTTTTTTTTTAATAATACACTGCTCATAATTCTTTTAAGCAATTATTTTCATGTTGTCGTGGCATCCTATTAATTTGTATTAATTGGTACATTTGTTGTTATATTATGGAAACTTACATTCCCAAATGGATTTATGATTTTTATCCTTGTCATTGTTGCACTTAACTTCGATATAAATATTTCGTGTAATTCGCATATTCAGTGAGTTCCCGCTGCACTTGGATTTTTCCTATTCGATAAATTTACAAGATAAGATTTAAAGGAAACTAAGGAAAAAATGTGAAATAATTAGGAGTCTTTGTTGCAAAATATCACTTTTTAATATTAACTTAAGAAGAAATACATGAAAAAAATTAAGCGTGAAAATAAATTAAAGGAAAAGTTAATTTCCAAAAAAAGATTCAACTCATTCATAAACTATACAAAAATGGAGAAATGAAATACTTAAGGGGGGGTTCTGCCTTGTAGGACCGAAAAAGTAGGTGATATTTCCGAATTTTTTTATAAAAAAACTGTTGAACGGGTTTATTTGAAATTTGGCAAGTTGTTTCATTGTACCCTTGAGTATTACTACAAATTTTTATGAGGCTCTACAAAAAAAAATGTGCGTGTGTAGAGCGTCGATTGCAGAACGTTGAGAAAACAATGGCTCGTGCTGGCGTTGAAGGAAAGTGTCCTATGGTTTATCTGAAAAACAAAAAGGAAAAGGGATTCTTAATCTACATAAACATGGCTATCTATGGTGCTAGAATTATGGCTGTATCTGTTACCGTTCTTTTTTTATTTAAATAACTCCTTGCGATTTTTGGACGAAATTCGAACTTTTTTTACAAAAGGCTGCCATTTTAACAGTTTTTCATTTTTCTGAATTGTTCTAGTACCATAGATAGCCATGTTCATGCAGATTAAGAATCCCTTTTCCTTTTTGTTTTTCAGATAAACCATAGGACACTTTCCTTCAACGCCAGCACGAGCCATTTTTTTCTCAACGTTCTGCAATCGACGCTCTACACACGCACATTTTTTTTTATAGCCTCATAAAAATTTGTAACAATACTTAAGGGTACAATGAAACAACTTGCCAAATTTCAAATAAACCCGTTCAACAGTTTATTTATAAAAAATTCGCAAGTATCATCTACTTTTTCGGTCCTACAAGGCAGAACCCCCCCTTAAATACTTTAACCCACGAATTCTATAATTTCTCATAAAAATTAGAAAGGGTCGTGATATGAAATGGAGAATTCTGATATTGTCACAAAGTCTGTAAAAAAAAATGACTAATTACCGTAATCACTAACACGTTTGGTAACGAGCTTCAGATCTTCACCGTCTTCTTCTTCCCCGCTAACGTGTTCTGGATCGATCGGAAGCTCTGTCCCTTGGTTTCTGGCAATATAAATGCCATGACGACCAAGAGCATGCACTGGATGCACCCGCAGGCGAAGAAGAAGATGTCCGAGCCGACGGTATCGGTGAGCGCTTGGTAGGCATAGGTCGTGCAAACCGCCAGAAACGAGCCGTAGAGAGCGGCGATTGTGGAAACGGAGGGCTTAGCCGAGGTCGGATACATCTCGGACATGAGGCTGCAGGGAACCGATTCCAGGCCGATCGAGTGGAAGACGTAGAAGCCGAAGATCCCAGCGACCATCAACCACGAGAACCGGTGGCTATCGGACGGCGGGTTCTGATTCAACAGATGGAAGTACATGCCGACGGTGAACAAGGCAACGATGGTGCCGAAGGACGACAGCAGAATCAGTCTCTTGCGGCCCACGCGGTCCGCCAGGAAGAACATGATGACGTTCCCGACGAAGATGAGACAGCCGGCGAAGGCTATGGCCAGTTTCGGGTCCATCTTCAACGATGTCTGGTGCAGCATGAACCCGACGTAGCCTATCATGACGGCGTGTCCGCTGAGTTGCTGAGCCGCGAAGGTCACGACGAGGATCAGAGTGGCTTTGCGGTTCCCGGGGACGGTCACTAACTCCAGGAGTTTACCGCGCAGCATCTTCCCCGTGTCCTGGAATTTCTCCATCTCCTGCAGTTCTTCTTGGATCTTGTCGGACCCTCGCAGCCAGGATAGCGACTTCTCGGCGGAATGTGTCTGGTTGCGGCTCAAGTAGTAATACGGGGTCTCCGGCATCCAGAAAAACGTGGAGGCGAAGAAAATGACCGTGGTGAAGCCCATGACCGCTACGGCCTACGACAGCGTGAGCGGCTTAGATGAGAATCAAAGACGTACCCTTGGTCCAAATGTTAGTATCAATTCACATCAGACCCAAAGCAGTAGCCAATGGCCACAAGTCCCAATTGGATTTACCTCTTTGAAGAACCACCCACCGATGATCAACGCCAATACGAATCCGGTTATGACCAGGAGACCCATGAAGCTGACCAGCCGGCCCCGTAGCCTGTTCTCGGCGATTTCTCCCAAGTAAATGGGCAACACGGTAAAGTTGGCACCGATGGCCGTCCCGGCGATGATTCGGCCCACGAAGAGCCAGACGAAGCTGCGCGATTTGTACAATAGCATCCAACCCAGCAAGTACGGGATAGCCGAAATCAAGTGCGTGGTCCTGCGGCCGATGCGGCTGAGAACGGCCACTGTGAGCAGGTTGCCCAGGCAGGCGCCCATTTGCACCCCACTGACTATCCATACTCCCTCGCTCGGCGTGATGGTGCTGCCCAAGCTTTTGTCGTACAGTTGCACCAGGGCACAAGCTGGCCAGCCGAAGGCCAGTCCCGCGGATAATAGCGAGGTACAGGCTGAAACGGGAGCCGAGAAGCTTTTTGTAGTGAAAAAGCGCAGGGTTTTCCCTCGTGGCGAGTGTGGAAGGTGTGGACTTACATAAGAACGCTGCCAATATCTGATACCTGGTGCGTCCAAGCTGGTCCTGAGCCTGACTCGGGAGAAATGACACCTGGTCACTGGAGATCGAGGGGATTTTCTCGTCCATCGGGGGGTCCTTGGACCTCGCAGGTTCTGAAAAAGGCCCGTGGCTTGGTTTTAGGAGAAGAGCAGCAGCCAAATATATATTCTCCAAACTATATACATATATGAGCCGCTCAGTGCACACATCGATTAACTCCACTTTTGAAAAATCTTAAATTTAAGTGTCAAAGCACTTGGTGTGGTCATAACTTTTTATATTTGAGCCGTTCAGTGCACAAATAGATTAACTCCATGAAAAATGAATTCAAGAAAAATAGTAAAATAGCATATATTGCTTTTGAAAAACCTTTTTAAATAACAAATTTAAAAAATGGACAAAAATGGAGTTAATCGATTTGTGCATTGAACGGCTCATATATACCTATATATAGATGGCCGGTCCCGAGCGTGTCTTTGTAATCGTCCATCACGAGGTCTTTCCCAGGTCCCGGGTAGTCAATGAAACCGCGAAACGTTGATTGCCGGCTTTATTGTCTATACTGTGCTGGTTCACCTTTATAAACTTCCGGCTTATCACTCTACCCATGATTCAAGCAAGAATGTAGACGTCACGCAGATTACCGGGTTTACCTGCATTTTGTTGAATAACAAGTCGAGTCTATGCAAACCACGGTTTATTTATTTATGACCATACGCAAATTCACGTTAGAGCTTTGGACTTTGTGTCGATCGTTGAAGCGAAGACGACGATTAGGGGTTTCCAATTGTTATTGGAATTATGGAACTGACACTTGATATCTTGAACCATAGACCCTGGGGATTTAATTGTGCCGATAATATTGCACCCGCTGCAGCCAATGCAGCTGTAATTAATGATCTGGGGATGAAACATTTTTATCCCCACAGTTGGCGCGTTTGAAATTATTGTAATGAAATTAATTTGTCCCAATACCGAAGAGTATGGGCTGATTGAAATTATTATAGGTACCAATCAATTTCCTAAGCTGCGAATTGGAAGGATATTACTATGAAAGAAAAATTATAGCGAATGCACGAGTTGTAACAATTGAGGTAGAAATTTAATCGCTCCCAATAAGAGTCCCAGCTATTCTTAGGAAATCAATAATCTTATTGAAAACTCTAATGTTCCAGATGGAATGGCGAAAGTGAAATATAATGTTGCTATACCCTCGAGGTTTGTACAAAGACGTCACTGATTAATTTTGATGTTTTCTTCATCAATCAGAAGAAAATAAGAAACTGATTTTTAAAATTTTTAATTTTAACGCATTTTAATTAAATTTTCGATATTTTTATTTATTTGCCAAAAAATTGTTTGCTAATAAGTACTAAAGATTCTTAAATTCCTAAAACAATTACATACTACCGTCACTGAAATAGTTATTGATTACTTGAGGTCTTCACCTTTATTATTTGCTATATATAAATTGAATTTTCGACACATGCGTATGTTTTTCGATTTTATTCTGCAACTAAATAATTCATATCTGGTGTAAAATAATAAAACTTATTAAAAAATTTGTACCAACATTATTTTTGAGTAACAGGGAAAATATAACGTGGAACTAATTAATAATCAACTCAGCTTAAATGAATTAAAACTATTTGAAATAATAATGCAAGCATTTCTGTATAAAGAAATTTATTTTATTTTTCAGAAGAACATCATAAACTGAGGAACTTTCAGTGTATTCAAGTAAGTTTTCGTCCTCACACATTGTCGCATGAAGTTCAGTTATTATGTTAAATTACAGGCAAACATAAAAATAGAACGCACGCTATTATAATAAAAACAGAATATATTTCAATAATTTCGAGTATCGTCTACGTAATTTTAATTACTCTTATATATTTTTTTTAAATACTGCATGCAATAAATTTTTGTTATGAGAATGATCAATAATTAGTTGAACCGCTTAAATTGAAACTGTTTCATAATTACTAACATTTTATAATTACATTAAAAATTAAAACTTATAATTTGCATTTTAAAATTAAAATGCGTTAAAATTAAAATTTGAAAAAATCAGTTTCATATTTTCTTCAATAAACTTAAGATTTATAAAATCTATGTAATATAAGCACTTTAAATATAATGAAAAATATTTCTTTAATAAAATAAATGAAAATTTGAAAGTATTCAGGACAACGATGGACCATTAACATGCAAGATTCCTTATGTCACCCATAAGAAAGTTGTCTTTTCTCTAATTTTTTAAAAGAAACTGAAATTAGTTGTCACTATGCAAATATTTCAAGCAATCACTAAAAGTTTGAGTGATTTAAATAATATTTTATTTTTTAATTAAAATCAAGTTTCTTATAAACAAAAAGGGAAAAGTTGACGAATTGGTTGGGAATTAGTATTTGATCAATAACCGGTTCAGTAACGGTATTAAAAAGAAAATATGAAAAATCAATCGCAGATAGTGAGAAGTGATGGTCAGGAGTATACAGATATATGTATTTATATACCAACACAAACTAACAATAAGTTCAAAATGAAATTAGCACATTTTAACCTCGACATGCCAAAATAAGGAAAACATAAATGACACAAAGCATAAGATAAAGATTCGTGATTCAACATTGTTGACAATAGAAGGAACCTACGTGTTGGAAAAGGTCATGAAATTTATCAATCGATATAATTGATATTAACTACAAGTTATTCGACGTTTGACGATATACATATATACAAAAAAATTGATGTCAAGAACTTCCTCAATCGAATTAAAAATTTTGAAATACCATAACATACCAAAGAATACCAACGCTTTGGTCAATTCTTTTTATGAATTGTAAATTCTATCCTCTATATATATGTTCAACATTTAAATTACTTGATTAACTTTTTCCTGAATACTTTGCTGCATTTTTTCCTGGAAGAATGGATAGTGGCTCATTTAGTTTAAAGAGGGGAAAAACCAAGAAAATAAAACAAAAATTGTAGCACATTTTTTCCACAAATTATTGAGATTTCCATTTATGTGATTGATAAATTCATAACTTTAGTAATTTTCTTTTTTCTTTTCAAATTTCAAGAAGATATCTAAAGAAGACCTTAACAGGTTAATTGCCATGTTGGTCACCGGTGACCGACATTAACATTTCCGATCGGGCCGCGCTAGTCATGACAAATGCAATACCCTTGCGACCCACGCGGCGTGAATAGGGATTCACGTAAATTTGACGTGGCAGTTAACGCGTTAACCATAAATGAGGTCAGATTTCAAGGTCAATTTAAGGTGTTAATTGATTTTTATGATAACAAAATGACCTTGAAATCACCTTTAGGATCAATTTGAAGGTTCCTCTACTCGTTGACCTTGAAAAATCAGGTCGATCTTAAAATGAACTTGACGAATGTCATGTAGGGCTTGTTCAAGGTCACCACGCTCCCATTGCCTTAGAGCTCTGAGACTTCTATTTAAAAATTGCTATCCATGAGTCCACAGACACGCGGCTACTGATTGGCTAATCTTAGGAAATCAATATAAAATCATAAAGGTTCGTCGGAGAAAAAATTTGTAAAGGATTTTTCGTCTGCATTTGAGGTTAGGAATACAAGGCTACCGGAAAAGGCGCGAATCGTAGGATACCCAGTATGTACATATATCTACTGTTGGGAGCCGAGATTTTGGCAGTCGGCTCTGATTGGCTGTAGATAACATTTATAGTTACTCGCTCTGACGGTGTAAGCGTGCCATATGTAATATATAAAAGTACAAAACGGAAGTGACGTCATATATTGTTAAGCCTAATAAATGTTTATGCTGCGCTCCGTGCGACGGAAGAAGATGGCGCTCGTGCCCATTGCGATTAGAGCGCCACATGCCTTCGTGTGTCCGTTGCGGTTTTGAACCGATCTCGTTCACGCACCGTATTTCTTCTTCCTTGGACCGAGCAGGATCTAAATCGATTCAGAATCGCGACAGAATCGTTTGAGTGTCCCGCTTAGAGCGTGTTTCTTTTCAAGACGTTATTTTTCTATAGTTTAGTTTCTTTTCGCGGCCTTGATTGTTATTCTAGTGATACGCTTGTGTGGAAATTTGATAATCTTCACGTATAGAGACCAGTTGTTCTAAAAGCGCCCCCAACTAAATAAGCGGCCGATATCGGAAATTTAAAAAATGGCTTAAACCTGTGTCTTGTTTGCGTTGTTGCGTTACGATGTTTTATAAAAAAAGTCAAATTATTTCAGTACAGACACTTCATAAGCACACAGGTTTCAGCCATGTTTTTTCTTTCCGACGCTAGCACCGCGGACTTAAAATGGTGATCACGGGTCTCTATTACCGAGGTCAATAAATTCTTATTGATATACCAAAAACTCGTTTCCATTGTGTACAAGGTTTAATAGAATAAAATAAAAACCTCAACAGTATCTACTGTTTGGAGCTGGGATGTTGGCAGTCGGCTCTGATTGGCTGTATATAACATTTATAGTTGCTCACTCTGACGTTGTAAGCGCGCTGTATGTAATACATAAAGTACAAGACGGAAATGACGTCATATATACAGTTTCCATTTGAAGATCGATTTTCTTTTTTAACGATTTTCGCGCTACAACTTCGAAGTATAATAAGTTACTTCAGCATGACCGGAAGTGACGTCATTTATGCAATATCGATTCTCTAGCTTAACGACTTTCGCGGTACAATTTCATATTACAATAAGACGCAAGCATTTTTCTCATTGGCCAAACTCTCACAAATGTTACTTTCAGTTGCCCTTCCGACTGCCAACTTCTCAGCCCCCAAAAGTACGGTCTAGAGACAGCACGTGCAAGAGCGACTCGTTTTTGTATATAATTCCTTTATTTCTCGTGACGGTTTCACATATCTCGATACCACTTTTCTCTCTTTTTTTCTTTCTATGCGCTAAAACATAAGTATTTATTTTTCAAAAACGTGTTTTCGGTGACGTAACGACTATTTGTATGTATACATCAGGTATTGTATAAAAAATCACAGTTTCCTAAAAGAACGTTATTTTAGTACTATTGCTGCAACCCGACAGTCCGAAAGGAAACTTAAACGCTACGTCGAATACGTGGTCGAAGATGCTCGACGAAAGGTAACTCGTGGCGGTCGCGTCCACATCGCGACCCCTTTGGACGATTTTTCATACCAGATAGAGGAGGGGGTAACGGTCCCGGGGGGGGAGGACTTTCGATCTCCTCCATGTTTGGCGGAAAGGACTCAAGTCTTACAGCGAAATTGGGAAGGAATCCAATCTCTTGGCTCTACGTTTCTTAACTTATGGCAAAACCCGCTACGGATCGTCTCCTAATCCCGCGCAGACTCGCGAGATCTCGGCTAAACTAGGACACTCAAGAACTCGTTACTTTTACCGTCTGCCGTATGAAAACGTATATATATATATTTTTTTTTGTTTCTTCGTTTTTCTATTTATCCTCCTTTAAATCTATTTCAACCTCTCCTGTGACTATATATATACACATATTCGCATCGGAAGCTTCGATTTTACTGTACCCATCAAAGGGAAATTAAAATGAAGGAGGAAATGAAACGGGAGATTGGGCCCGAAAAGGCGCGAGCGCCTCCAGTGAATGAAACGTGAACTAATTCCCACGGCCTTGGCCGATGGTGGCGCATAGTGGGGGTAACCCGGTCTTTAATGTTTCCTCAGCGACGATAGCGCCATCTCGGGTGGGTTTACCCCACTAATTTGAGGTTAAATATAACAATTATTTATTAAATTTGTTTTGGCATTGAATTTTGTAGAGAAGAAATGACTCGTAACAAAACAATTAATTGATTAAGTTTGTTTCGTCATTCAATTTTGAAGGATCCAATAATATATTTCTGGAAATCCAGAGGTAAAATTTGCAACATATATTAGCATTGCAACAGATCTGATTGTTGAATCGAAACAAAATTATTAAAACGGATTGAAACCGTTCACGCTATTACAGAGGAATAATATCAAATTAGTAATGAAATTATTGATACCAATTAGCGCTCCTGCGATAATTAATTAAATTACATTTGGGAACACCGTATTGAATCGGATTAACAACGCCACGATTGAAACGAATACAAATCGATTCCGATTGAAAATGATTCGTTACCGACTAAACGGGATTCCAATATAATATAATTCGTAATACCTATTAGTTCTTATTGAATTTCATTCGTTCGAATTAAATCAGATTGCTGTTAATCATAACTTGGTTCTATCGGATCAAATTTAATTAAAGCGCTTTCAACGAATCGAAGATGATGAATATTTAAAAATACAATACCAAACAAATCGGTTTCAATCGGCCATTTTCCGCGGAATACCTCTACCGGGTTCGCGTCAACGGAAGCAAGAGTGCGCCACCGGTATCAAGCCGTTAAGAATAAAAGGAGACTCGGGGGGGAACGCGGTTGTTTCGGGACCCGAGCCGTGGTGCGCTTAGGAACGAAAGAGGAAGTGGTAAAAGCGGGGCTTCCCGTTACTCGGAAGTGTGTTCGTCGTTAAAAACTGACTCGCGTTTCTAGGTCCTACAAAAAGTTCAACAATAAGTCAAACCGAGAAAATACACGATAAGGTTCGTTAAGAAAATATTTGTCCTCTCTGTAAAATCGAATTGCCTGGATGCCGATCCTGCGATAAGCGTCGGTGCTGGCGATGGTCCACTTTTGTGTGTGACTCCCCCTATCGTTGTCTCGCTTCTCCACTTCATCGTGTATTGCGGCGCTGTCCTACTCAGTGCTTGCAATCTGCGGTCAGAGAAAAGAACTTTCCTTAGGGCTCGTATCTTGCCCCGAGACGGGTGGCCTTGGGGGACCGACAATGGCGACACCAAATCACGAGAGGGCGGGAAATCATTCTGATTCAAATTATTTTCCAAAATAGTCAAAAAAAGCTGGATGACCAGTCAGTGGATCTGATATTGTTATTGTCATTATGATTATTATTCAACAGGAACGTGCTATTCTAGTGGATATTCAGATTTTGGGGCAATTTAGTGACCTTAAGGATAGACAGTAGCGATACCAAGCCACAAAAGGGCGGGAAAACATTCGAATTTAAATTATTTTGCAAATTCGGCAGATTTCGAAGGAATTTCGGTGAAAGTCGATCATTGATACCTCGCAGAGACGATTTTGCTCTTTGAACGCAGAAAGAGATAACTCGCAAGATAACCAAATATTCCAGAGACAACTTACCTAATTACAGCGGTATTCATTTTCCAAGGAAGTGTAAAAATCTTATGACTATCTCTCGAACAAAACGTGTGCAATCTTGGTCCTGCAGGATCTCCGTTCTTCTTATACTCGTGTATCGTTAAATTCCACGCGGTGCACGGCCCTAACGAGACAAAATACGCGATTCTGGTCGGTAGGATCTCGAGACAAAGGACTCCGCACATTTCTTATTGAATTGAGGGTACAGTCGAATTGGCTACAAATTTAGTACCTTATAGGATTTGATTTCCTGATCAAAAATTCCAATGGCCCCGAAGGTTAATAGTCTACCATTTTTAAAATATGGAGCGCCCAAGGTCACTGATTACCTACTGTTTCTGGGTGTCTTTTCTCTTTCTGTACCGTTATTTCCATAAAAAGTGTGCGGGGTCCTTTCAAACTCTTCTTCTATCCGGGACGATATACTCACGGCTCTGGAGCGACTCGATTTCAATGATAAGCTGCCGATCCTCGTTCGACTCCAACACCCACGTGCACTTCTGCTGGTAGAATTGGTTGACCTTCTGATGCTGCTCGGCGAAGTTCTCGCCCACGACTTCGCCCTCCAGCTTCGTCGTCGATCGGTCTCCGCAATAGGCGTCCGGCGAGAACTTGTAAGCCGCCTGGAAGCTGATCCCGGTTCTCGACGCTGAAGATCGGGACCACTCGATGTACATGGGGGTCCAGCTCTGGATCCCCACTGGCAGCCATTCCTGAGGACACAATCCCATACAATCGTTAAACGTCTAATCGGACCCCAGGCCAATCCAATCCGGACCAACCCAGACATGGATCCTACTCCCCAACGACCCTGGAGACCCACCTTGAAGTCACCGCAGAGACACGTAACGATGTACCCCGTCTCCGAGACCAGCAGCAAATGGTCCACGTCGCTCAGTGGCTTGAAACTAACACAGCGACAGCCTCCGTCGCCGCATTGCGTGTCGCACGAAGTGCTGGAGTGCTTGATATTGCTTTCCATCTGAACATAGCAACGGGAGATTACCGATCGTACCATTTAAATGGGACCCTCGCCCTTTACCGGGAACCACCGAGGACCCTACTAACCGTGATAATTACGGACTGGTTGGCAGCCGGGATGAAGTGCTGCCTGCACCTGAGGGGGCCCTCGATTGCTACCAATCTGTGCGGTTCAGGATTCAGCACGACACCGGTCTCCGGGGAACTCAGGCCATAGTACTCCACGTCGCAGAGGCTCGCCGGTTGCTGGGTACCGCCCTCGCGTTCTAGGAACAGCGAAGGTCGCGTTACGAGAGATTACCTCGCAATAGTTTGTGAGGAAACTCACCGTCGTGGAAATAGAAGGACACGTCCATGAACTCTTCGTCCGGTGGAGTGTTGGAGGCCCTTCTCAGCACCACGGTGAGGTCCCGTCCCGAGGAGGAGTAACGCTCCAGGTCGACCAACCTGCACGAAGAGCAACGGAATCGATTAACGGTCGGGTCGCCGCGGATGCGAAGGACTCACCTCTCGCTCGTCTGCGAATCTCGCGAGGACAGTTTCTGCGACGGACTGCAAATTCGCTTCAGTGACCGGACGATTCCCGTGCCGTCCAGCGTGCCGTCGAAGATCTCCACCATCGACAGGCACGACGTGGCGCTGCAAGGAACCGAACTCTTATCCGACTCTTATTCGACCTCGCGGAAATCGTGACGGAGGGGCAGAATTTACCTGAGATTGTAGCTGCCGATGACCACGTGCACGGTGTCGTAGACGCGCCCGTGCAGCACCAGGCGACATGTGGTTGACTTGAGCTTGCCCCTAGTGTCGTGTTGGCCGGATCTGATGGCCTCGCCGTTGACCTCCAGGTCGCAGCTCCGGGACGTCGCCTGGCCCTTGCGGTGTTCGTGTAAATCGCGGTTGTTCGGGGACTTCACGGCGTCCACTTAAGGGTACAAGAAAATCCCATCACTTCTGGGTCAGTGCTTGTCTATTAGTTTCGAAACCATGTCGAAGGGATCAATGGTCGTTTGGTCTCAAAGGAGAAAGGAATTCACGTGACCTTGAATCGCCTAAACGTGAATGACCTTGACAGAGCATTTTATTGCTAACGCGTTTGAGTATCGCTCTACCGGATGTAGAGAGCAGGCCTGCGCGGTCGGTGTGGAGAGGAAAGAGCTGCTTCTAAGCACGCGGTTGAGTAATTTTTGTAATCCAATTTCCTGGATCAAAATATCGACCATCCGTGGGTCTAAATACCGTGGAACCTTCGTCCAGGTGGCAAGGGACACGGGTACCCTAATATTTTTGTTCACGAGCTAACGAGTGGTTCTATTTCTAAGTAACCCGAGCAGGGAGTCAATTGTCTCCGAAACCGAACGACAGTTCCTTCGGTCGCTCTTTCACGTCGTAGGATAATAATAATAATAATAATAATAATAATAATAATAATAATAAGGATAAAAATAAGGATAAGAATAAATTTAATTAACCTTTAGAGGGCCGGGGGGTTGAAAAATTTGCAATCATTTTAGGAGAGTTCTATAACCTCTACACATGAATTTTCAACCAATTTAGATGGAAAGTAATGAGTAAAATTTTTTTACGCTTCTAGGCGTTTTCCGGCGCTCTAAAGGTTAAATTGTAGCTTCATTTTGGTAAAAAGGGTATGGGTCCAAACGCTTACATGTGCTCGTCGTGGGCGCCTCCGTGTTATCCTCCACGAAATTGACGGTGGCCATGAAGCCATTGTAATTAAAGGGATAAACCTCCGAGCCGGACCTGCAAAGGCGTTCCGAGATTCATCGTTATTCACACCGCTGAGAAGGGAATCGTTTTTCACCCCTTTGCGCCCACTCGGAGTCTCGGCTCGCGCATTTCTACCGCGGTCAGGCGAGTGCAAAGGGTGAAACAATACCCTAGCAATACCTGAATTCGATTAATAGATTTTTTTCGTTGTATTTCAAAGAGGCTTTCTGCTGCTCGCACAGCGTTTTTAACGGCGCGTTTGAAGTCGTTGTTCCTGAGTAAATGGCGATGTTGTGACTTGCGCAGTGGCTGTAATAAAAATGGAAGGAGCTCGACACACATCCAATGCCACTGATGGTTGCCTTAGCAGGACCCATTACTAGCCAGTCTTGGTCGCACCGGATCTAGGGTTAAACCGGAAAGATGAAACAGTCTCCAAAGTAAAAGTAAATACAGAGAATTTTTCTGAAGTGAAGTCAATTAAAGTCCTCGTTTATGATTAAAAATCCCATTTTCAAAAACTTCTGTGTCCTTATCGAGAATCCCGTTATTAAAAAAAGAAAGCGATAGACACTTTTTCTGGAAAACCCTAAGTTCAAGGCAAGTGTAGCAATGGAAGTGACGTCACTTCATTCGTGGCACAGGCAATATGGGTTTTCTATCGAGACATTTTCATCGTCCCGGGGAACCCTCGAACCTGGCAACCTCACAGTGTTACCAGACTTGGCCCCGTCTTGCACACGCGCATGCGTTCCAAGTATCTTCGTAGGACTTTAGTTACAAGAGTTTGACTAATGAGGGCTTTGCGCGCCAATACCAGATAGAACCGCACAACGTAAAGTCCAGGAGTACTTTTTCCGCAAAATTATTTCAGCACCGATTTTTAAGTTACAATTTATACTTGATTTCTACTTTTAAAAAAGTTTTTCTAAATTTTGTTTTCTTTTGGGATGCTTAACACGTTGAACGCCACGTCAAATTTACGTGACTCTCTACTCAGGCCGCGTGGGTCGCAATAGTATACACTATTGCATTTGTCATAACCGGCTCGGCCGGACCTGAACGGAAAGTTCAGTCCCGGTCACCGGACATCGACATGGCATTCAACGTGTTAAGGATGCCAGTTTTGTTATTGACACTTAAAATTTTGCGCATGCATGAGTCAGGACCAAGTCTGCTAATCTTCAAACCAATACCGGCTCGTAGTGGTTTTACGCCAGCCGAGTGCTGCGCCAGCGTAAGACTCCCGCCTACTAGATATAACCAAATGCGACACCAGCGCTGTACTTACTCTTCAGGCAGGAGAACATCGGTAAAATTGATAACGATGGATACCTTTTGTACCGACGTAATGAGATATCGACATTGAATGTCCCTGGGATAAATTCCTGGATATCCAGGACTAGCCAAAACACACTCGTTATAACAATCTTCGTAAACCCAATCGCATTCTAATGTATATACAAACGAAAGAAACGACAGGATCAAGGCGGGCCATTGCCAGATAATGTAACGCTTGCTGCCATTTCCACTTACCGGTGTTGTTCACCTGGTTACCTCCTCTAATTGGCCATCCGACAGACATACTCGTTTTCGAGGTAAAGCTGAAGTACGCCATAAATCGAGACCGCGTGGTGTTCTCGTGGATCCTGCATCAGAGAAGGGTACCCCAGCGTCAGCTATCGCTAATCCAGCGACATATTCTGCTACGGATCAGCGGAGAATCGAATATACAGATCGGGGGTCACCAATCCGGGGGCCCCGGATATGGTGGACCCGGCGAGACCTCATGTTCGACCCCGCGTTAGAGTAGAAGGGAAATATTAACTGCATGCGAAGAGTGGCCACGGGCTTGTCCGAGAACAGCACGACCGGGCGGTCGAATCTTTCGTTGGCCCCGCAAACCCTGGCTCCACCTTCGAGCTGCAGCCATCCTCCTTGGCAGCTGAAACAAGAGACGCCGGTGGTTCAGCCGCGAGCGCCACCGGAGAAGGACATCGGCGGTCCCCGGGACTTACGAGCCTCCGTTATGGCGGCCAACGGATATCAGGCGGTAGATCTGCAACTCGACCCTTTGTCCAGTGTCAGGCACAAACTTGTAGGTACACGTAGCGGGTCCTTCCACGTAAGGTGACTTGATTTCGCCGAAGCCACGGTTCGACTGAGCGAACAATTGTTTGCTGTCCAAAGTTATATTACACACTGTAACCATAAAGAAGATGGCGCTGGGGTTACCGGTCGTCAAGGAGGCATCGTGACACGGGATGACCCGGTTCGCAGCCCCAGCCATTCTTGCGGAGAGCAACGAGCGAGGTTCTAGGACTTGATGTCATTTGGTGGCGGTCTAGGGGTTGAAACGAGCCAGCCCGTGTGCACGCCAATGCGGTGCACCGTTTGCAAATGAGAAACCCACTATTTCCACAATGTTGCTCGAGACCACATTGGACGCATCTTCGGGGCGATGCGACGCCGCAGCTACAACCACCGGACGGAACACAGCAAGCGCAGTCATTACTAGAGATATTAAAGTTACAAGTACAGCCGGTATCCGTTCGAGTCCAAAGATCCACTTGACCTGGATGGAGAAAACGCGTGGTAATATAACACAGCCCGCCTCTGGTTGCCAATATAGCGGGCAATTCTTGCCCGGGTGCAATTAAAATTCGGGGTTTACTCACTGTACGTGCCGACGTATATGGGCGTCCACGTGAGCTGGGAACAGACTAGCGGTACCATGCTAAATAATACGATGTGACACCACTGCTTCCAACAGACTACTCTAATCAATTCGGCAGTTTCAGTTACAACCATTTTCTCTCGTCTATTATCCCTAATCAATTCGGCGTTCCACTGACATATTCACAAACGGTTTCGAGGAGGTCCCTTCTTTCCACCGTTTACTTGGCTCGTGAGCTTACTTTGTTTATTGGTATTCGTTCAATTCCTCGGTAACGTCTCGCATTGTCGTATTTATTTCACGGTTGGCGCAAGTGCCTGCAACAATCGATGGCCCTGACGTGGATTCTCGGAGCAAAAAAAAAAAAACGATTGGCCCTAAACTATACTGGAGCAAGAGTTATTTGTTTAACGCTCTGGGACGGGTCCCCTAAAGCGCGGAAATAGAATATAAAATACAGAAAATACGAATTCTTACCGTGTCACTCTCAGTTTGTTTCGAAATAATTTTGCATAAAATGGCTCCAAAATGGAAGGTTCTTTCACAATTTTAGGAGGCACCCCTTTTTGTCTTTAAAAACATTGACTCTCGGTCGAATTGTATTTTCCGCACAACCATAGCATACACATACCCGCCATTTCCACGTCATTGATTCCGGGTAACGCTAAAACTGCGAATGTGGAAACCAGAGCCGTGCTAAAATGAAAATATGGCGTAAACGGAGGTCGGACCGCGATATCCTTTGCCCAAATAACAAATTATTAAAGTTTTCGCGAATCCCATTTTCCGAAGGAAATCTCGGCGTAGCCCAAAGTTTGGCCGAAAGTCGACTCAAGGTATCCCGCTTTTGCCGGGTCGCTAGTACGTGCGCGTATGTGTGTGGTGTGGATTTGGGTCAATTTAGGTTGATTGCTTTTTGTCGATTGGACGTTTTGCGTTGATGTAAACAAGCCTTTGTACGTCTGTTATATACCTACCGGCTAACGACGTTTATATTGAAAACTTACCGCACGTTCGGTTAAACCCTGTATCCTTTACTCCTCATTTTATCGGGCTTCGTATCGAGCTCTGTCGCAACCGCGACCGCTATAAGCCAATCACGTGGGCGTATGATTGGCTGCGAGCTATTGCCTATCTGTGCGCAAAAAGAAAGACCAGTAATAATCGATTCAATGGATTAATCGAGTCGTCGATAAGCCGAATTACCGGGAGGACCTTTTTTTTCTAACCGACGAAAAATAGTTACCAATATCACTCCCGCGGTTTGGCGCATTTACTTCAAAAAGAAAGAAATTATATCGGAGGAAGTTAGCTCCCGCGTGTCACGTGACTCTGGACGATCGACACTAGCGGCGCCAAACCACTAAATGGCGGGAAACCCGAGCCGAGATCGAACGATTCTTCAACGTCGAGTCAAATAAGAAATTAAATTATCGATTAATCGACGTATACCTTCGATGGGTGAATTAGTGTTGGTGCCCGAAATGGAACCCACATTTGTCAGAAAGAAGCGTTTAACAAAATATTAGATCCCGCACGAGTTGCAAGAAACGCGCAATTAACGAAATCCGGGGGTCGCTTTGGCTCTCGAGTGTACGCGAGTCCCGTGAACCGACACCAGCGACGCCAAACCACGGAATAGCGGGAGATCGAACCAAGTTCAAATGTGGACCAAAGAAAAACGTGGATTTCGTCGTGACAATGTATTGAATGGACCAAAATGGTAAACACCGTCGTTCCTTGTACCCGCGGCGAAGGTGTCCTGGTGACCCGAGTATAAATAACTCGAACCTTTGACGGCGATAATAATCGGCGCATTCGGAGCATAATGCAACGGCGTACAAAGATGCCTTTATTCTCTCATGCGAGAGATCGTATCACAATGCTCACGGTGTGACCTATATATCGCACCCGTGGGAAACGCCGTGCCGGGGGGTGGGTTCGGTGAAAGTTGGGAACGACACGTCGCCAGCTACCGTGGAAGATTTTTTAATTAATTCATCCGCGTCCATTAAGAACGGGGCAAGAAACTAAAGCCCAGGTATCCGAGGCACGGGACAAAAGGTGACGCTGCGTCTTAACTGGCTACGTATTATTAATGGCTGTTACAGGAGCGCAAATATTAGACATTGTTTTCGAGTTTCGACTCCAGCCAAGTCGAGGGCCACTGCATTATATATATACACATATATATATGTGTCTGTATATATAGATACGCTGTTCGAACGACCTCACCGGTAATTAACGTCCGCCCGGGTGTCTGTCTTCGGTTGTGGCTAAATTACAGGGGGATGACGTTACAAAGTGCTGCATCGGCACTTCTCGGTCCACACCTACCCGTGTATTGCTTATCGATCGTGCGGGACGTGTTAACACGGCCACGATTTTCGGAGAAACGTAACGATTGGCTCTTACTGTGGCGTCAAGTCCCCATAACATTCGTGGGGGTGAGTCTTTTGTGCAGCCTCTTCCTTAATCCCGTCGTGGCTTCGTTCCAGACCATAGAGTTGTTTAGGGAAATCCTCTGCAACGGAATGAACACAAGGTACACATTTACACGCTGCCCAACACTCAGCATTTTGGGCCCGCGGTTTCATTTGGAGTGGCACGATCTCAAAATGCACTTTTAACGCAGACAATTGTCCCCGATTGCGAATTTTGAAGGCCTCGGTTGCTAAATTGGACCTTGGACCCAAAATGAAGAATGCACCAGCATCGGACGAAAGAAAATGCAACCCCAAGCCTCTTGGTCAAGGTTTAACTCCAAAATCTACTAATTTCGGGCCTGAGGCTTTATTTGGAGTAGCACAATCTCAAAATGCACTTTTAAAGCAGACAATTGTCCCCGATTGCGAATTTTGAAGACCTCGGTTGCTAAATTCGATCTTGGGCCCAAAATGAAAAATGCACCAGCATCGTACCAAAGAAAATGCAACCCCAAACCTCTTGAACAGCGTTCAACTCAAAAACTGCCGAAACGATTTCGGTTAATGTTTTTTTAAATCATTTGTCGACTTTCCGAGAAAGTGTATAACAGGTTTTATTAACTCTTTCGGGTCACTATGGATCAGTTTGATGCTTGATTTAGGCTCGAAGCTTGGTATTACGCGTGAAGTGAAGTGTTAAGATCTTTTCGCGTACTTTGGGTAACTCAAAAACCCCTTCCCAATTTCTTTAAGTCAATAAGATAAGGAAATGTATACGTACAGTAGAACCTCGTTATAACAATCTCTTCCAAGCTTTATAAAAATCCATTTCTGTGTATAAAGCACAAATTTACCTCCCGATAACAATCTTTCTAGCTCCCACCTCGTAAGCTTTTCGAGCAACCGCATGGACCTCGCTATAACAATTTCACTTTAAAACAATCCCTTTTTATAAGGCGCAAAATTACCTTCCGATAACAATCTTTCTAGTGCGCGGATCTTGGAATTATGCGTGGATCCAAAATTACATACATGAAAAATATGCGTAATTGCAGCGAAATTAATAACCATAACAAACATAATGGATATTAATTCTAAAAACCTATGTCAGGTCTACCAGCATGTCGTTGCCGCTGGACCCAATGATAAAGATCTTCCTCTAATGGCGAAATTATTTATAAGCACGATATACTTATTTTTTTAATAAATTGCACTTGCAAAAGTATCTCACTACATCTCACATTTGAGGTTACGCGATAAACAGAAAGGTAGAGAGAAAACTTTTCTTCTGCGCATACCCCCGCGCACTAAGCTTAGACCCCAGTCACGCGGAGTGGGAGTCGAGGGAGAGATCGTTATAACGAGGACCCGCTGTACGTACGTGTCCAGATTTGGTTTCGACTAAAGTTCATTTCAGCTGGAAATTAACGAGATGAGGGATTACATACAAGCTTTTATAATTCGCGTTTGATCCCTGATGGAAGTGACATGGGATTAAAAAAACGAGTCTCCTTTTGAAAGGAACGCGCGAAAATAGTTTGAGGGTTTGGGGTTACATTTTCATATTAATAAATAACCAAAAGAAACAACGAGAGGCGGGCGTCAAAGCGTTTTTTGATTTCGGCACACTCGTCCCCCCGGGTCAGGCTCACGCATCGTTTGAGCGAATCGATCGAAAATATTATCTCTGGCGCGAAATCTCACAGGATTACAGCGTGTGACAAAGAGCACCTGGGTAAAGTGGCGGATGTAGGGCGAGTATAAATGAGAAATACGTTCCTTACTCGTCAAATAAAGAGTATGTACACATTAATTATCCAATTGCAAGCGCTTCCGTGACCCCCCACCCTCAGCGGGTCCCGTCACACTCCACGAAACAGCCCGGAATCGCACTAACGAGGGTAGGCTTACGGTCGCGGACTTTGGGATTTGGATGACATTTTTTTCGGTTGACCCACGTCTCGAGAGAGGGCCCGCGTGTGCGAGCGTTGGCGGAAATGGGCCTCGGGAGCCGAGGTAGTAATAAATTGTCAAGGTTCGCGCTGCCGAGCGGTGATCGGTAAACGTGAGTGTGCGGTGGTTGATTATCTTGCGGGGCTTTAAAGAAGGGCCGGGAACTCGAGACGCCTAAATTGCCAAGGCAGGAGATTTAACCGACGCGGAGGGTAATTCAATTAACGCGAAACGCACGAGGGAAGGTTTGAAGAAACGGAGGGAGGAAGACTCGGTGAGAGTCGCAGTCTTTAGAAGGAGGAGACTCGATGTGACATTTGCAGAAGATGAATCTTAAGCGGAACAGGGCAAGAGGGCGAGACAGAGGGATAGAGAGAGGATTTACGTGAGACGTGTGGGTACGCGAGAGAGGAGAAGAGAAGCGAAGCGAAGAGAAGAGAAGAGAAGAGACGAGAAGAGAAGAGAAGAGAAGAGAAGAGAAGGGACGAGACGAGACGAGACGAGAAGAGCTCGTGAAGTGTCCTATATAGAGATAGAGTAGAGTGAAGTAAAGTAAAGTAAAGTAAAGTGAAGTAAAGTAGAGGAAAGTAGAGTACAGTAAAGTAGAATAGAAGAGAGTAAAGTAAAGCCGTTCTAAAGCAAGGCGGGCCGATCAAAGCGGAATAGGGACGAGTCGAGACGAATGGAACTGAATAAAGGTGAATTGGGTTGAATTGAAGGATTAAAGTCAAACTGAGTGGAATTGAATCGAGTTGAATCGAATAAAGTCGATTTGGATCAAAAGGAATGGAATGAAAAAGAATTGAGTCGAGTTGAGTATTCGAAATTGAATTGGATTGAATTGAATAAAATCGAGTTGAGTCGAATTCGGTCAAATAAAATCGTGTTGAATCGAATAGAGTCGAGACGAATAAAATTGGGTAAGGTCGAATCGAGACGGATTGAACGATTAGAGTAAAACTGAGTCGAATAAAGTCGAATTGAATAAAATCGATTTGAGTCGAATCAAATTGAATTGAGTCGAATTCAGTCAAATAAAATCGTGTTGGATCGAATAAAGTCGTGACGAATAAAATTGGGTAAGGTGGAATCGTGACGAATTGAACGATTAGAGTAAAACTGAGTCGAATAAAGTCGAATTGAATCAAATTGAATTGAATTGAATTGAATAAAATCGAATTGAGTCGAATCGAATCGAATTGAGTCGAATAAAGTCGGATTGGTGAATCAAATTGAATGTAATAAAAAAGAATTGAGTCGAGTTAATTCGAATAAAGTCGAATTGACTTAAATTAAATTGAACAAAACCGAATTGAGTCGAACCGAATTGAAATGAGTCGAATTCGGTCAAATAAAATAGAGTTGACTCGAATAAAGTCGAGACGAATAAAACTGAATAAAGTCGAATGGAGACGAATTGAACGATTGGAGCAAAACTGAGTCGAATAAATTCGAATAAAGTCGATCTGAATCAAAAAGTATTGCATTGAATCAAAGACGGTTGAATACAATCAATTTGAATTGAATAGAGTTGGAAAAGTCGAATCAAATTGGGGTCAAACTCAGTTAAACCGAGTCGAATATAGTCAAATAAAATGGAATTGAATCGGATAGACCCAAATTGAATGGAATGAAGTTGAATATAGTCGAATTGAATCGATTAGAGTCGAGTAAAATCGAGTTAAGTCGAATCTAGTCGTGTCTTGTAGAGTCATATAAAATCGAATTGAGTCGAATAAGACCGAATAAATTCGTCGAATAAATGAGTCGAATTGAATAGAGTCAAAGAAAGCGAGTAGGATTCGAGTTAAGTCGACTAAGATCGGATCAAATCGGGTCTATTCGCGTCAAGTGGATTCAAGTCGGGTCTAATCGAGTAGAATGAAGTCAAGTCGAATCAAGTCGAATTCAGTCGAGTCCAATCGAGTATAACCGAGTCCCGACGAATCTACTCAAGCCAAATCGAATAGAGTCGACTCCAACTTCGAAAATTAATATAAAATCAGCGGTGCGTCGGGGAGAAAAGTGGTAAAGGACTTTCCGTCTCGGTTCGGGCTGAGGAATGCGAGTAAAATTTCGCTAAGACACCGATTCGCGATACCAATAAAAAATCGCAAATACCAAAAATAAAAAAAAAGGGTGTGTCCGTCGGAGTAATTTTTCTCCGGGTCTTGGACCCCGAAAAAAAAATTATCACAAACACTATCTTCGCGGGTCGAAGCTTGTTCGGGGGGAGGTGAAAAAAACAAAAGGTGACCTGAAAACTGTCAGTTGACATACACACACATCCACGCTTATAAACCAACAAATGACGAATCCATCCCTCATCCTTCGACGTCCGGGTAATTGTTTTTCGACACTAATTTTTCCATAACCCGGTCGTGCGTACGTGTACGCGCGCGTGTGTGTGTGTGTGTATTGCTTCGGTATAATTCCAATTATTTCCATTATCTTCCCCATGAACTTTCGCGCGACGTCGAGCGAGGGTCGTAGGGTTGGAGGGAGCGAGAGGTCGCAGGGAAGAGGAAAGGAGGCGATACTAAAATCTGGCGTTTGCATCAAACGACATTTCGCGTAAATCGGTTAACGGACCATGTTTGCATAATTTTCAATTTTCCAACAAGCACCCCTCCCCTCCCCTCCCCTTGCCCCCTCTCTTCCCACACTTTACTTTACTTTTAACGATTCTGCGCGTAGCTCGGAAAACGGGGGAATTATCGTTAAACGCGTGTTTTCGGGACTGCGAATGACGAGAACTCGAAAAACACAGATACTTCTCGCTCGAATCGATAGGATCGGGCGCCGATCGGATGCGAAGCGCGATTTCTCTCTTATTTTTTTTCTCTCTCAATATTTTTGTCACAATGGTACATCGATCGGCGACTCTTATCGCGTTTTTCGATCGGGTTCGGGACGGTTGTCGGTGCGAAATGGAAAATAAATGGCATAAATAAAAAAAAATAAGGGTACAAATCATAAAAGTGGTGGGGGCAACCGGTTTCACGTATTTACGCTGCCGGCTTTTGATCCTCCAGTGCCGGAACCACTCCCAAAAGCTCCGAGAGGCCGCATTTAGGTGGGGACACCCACGACGGCTCTCACCTTTAATTGAACCCTCGATTATGAGAATGTGAACGAAGGGAACCACGAATTGCACTGAATCTCACGGATTCTCGGGCTCTCGCGGAAGCCTCCATCGCCACCCACCCCCTTGCGAAGAGGAGTCGGGACGCGCGCTGGCGCGCGCGCGTGTGAGTATGTGTGTACGAAAATGTATTAGGTGTATTTGTAAGTTGTGTGTGGCTGTATTTGTGACAGCGTACGTTTGTGTGTGTTTGTAGATGTGAGAGAGGGTATGTGTGTTGGAAATGCAGAGAGAGTATGTATTTTTCTGTGGGTGCGCGCGTGTGTGTATGTGTGGAATGCGAATCGCAACCGACCCCTACGTGCACGCGTGTGCATGCGGCGGATCGGCGCAAGCGCCTAATACTTTGTGTATCAAACAATCTTAGGGGTAGTGGCGACCGACCGCTTGCTTGCCTTTCTGCCGGTCTAACAGCAAAACACCGTAGCACTTGGATCTTGAACTCTCTCGATAGCACGTGAACGACCTCTGCACGGGGAGATGTTTTTTTTTCTTCTGCTAATTTTGTTTTGTTTGGGTCTTTTTTTTCTTCTTCCAGAACGAATCGGAATTTAGCGTTAGTTCGGAGACGATCGTTTTCGAAGCTCCAAGTTCCGTTTCGCAATAAGTGGAACTAAACACCGTAAAGGTGTCGCCCTCTAAGAGGGACAATGCAAATAAATATTTGGAATAGTCAAATTAAGAGCGAGTTCCCAAACTATCAGCTCCGAGCTCCAACCTCGGTCATTTGACGAACGACCGCAGGAAGGAGGGGACGCGGAAATTCCTTTCTCGCCATAATTCACTCGAACGAGAGAGAACCTCAGTTGTGTAAAAAACGTATCAACGTTAAGGGGCTTATGACAATTTTTTGGGGGCGTTTTCTTAGTTTAACTGTAAAAGAAATTTTAAGAGATGTATTTTATTTTTCGAAACTTTGTTTGAGGAAAAGCCCGTTACATTATTCGATTATTTTTGGGGCTTTGTCATTTCCATGAAAAGGGAAGGTTATTGGATTTCGAAATGCTAAAGAAAATCGAATATTTGTTTTTTTGAAGGTCGTAAACATCCACAAGCGGAACAACACTAAAACTATTTCTACTCTAATTAAAGAAGAAAGGACATTTTAATTCCTTTCTTTCGTGGATGCTGTGGAATCTGTAGACTGCAAGATCCGAGATGAACTCGGCAAGGCGATAGAACGGGTGAACATCTTTGACAATTATCGCAACCATTTTATAAAAGGATTCACGACAAAGGAGGCAACTTTAACCCATTCGAGACGGCGATTTTTTTCGAACACGCTCCCCAAGAGCGAAATTTGTTTTTTTTTGGCGAGGCTATAAGACCGGTTGCACACCAGGTGTCAAATCAACTACACACCGTGTGCAATCGGTCTTGGATGGGTTAAGCATTTGTTATAAACGTTTCTTTTTAATGTTATTATTACGAGTTAAAGAAAAGTTTTTATTTGTTTGGTCGTGTATTTGTTTATTTATCTGTGGTGAACAATCAAAGTCAACGCCAGAAATCAGTTCACTTGGGTCGAAAAGCGTTAAAATTTTCAGAACGTTCCGTACTTTCTACTGCCGCGTCTGACTGGCGATATTGTCGCCGATTTCTTGAAAAACATATTACCAACGCTTCTGGAAGAGGTGTCGCTTGACGTCCGGAAAAAATTAATTTTCCAACACGATGAGGCACCAGTCCACTTTCAACGACAAGTCTGTCATATTTTAAATCAAAATTATCCCGACAAGTGGATAGTCCGTGATGGTCCGATCATCTGGCAACCACGGTCGCCAGATCTTTCGCCCTTAGATTTCTTTGTCTGGAGCTATATCAAAAACCTCATCGAGGATCGGCGTGATAAAACGGAAAATGAAGTACGTGAAGCAATTGTTGCGTCCTTCGGTGCTATTCCCCAGACACAACGCAGCGTGCAACACGCGGAGTTGTTCGATGGGCCGAACTTTGCATACAAGAAGGAGGACGGTATTTCGAACAATTTTTGTGTTAATTATGAGAATGGATTAGGCCTACTGGGGAAAACATTTAAAAATTATTTATATCGTCAATTACATTAAACTGTTTTGAATGAATTCGAAAGGAAATTACTAGAAAGGGGATGAAAATGGAATATTTCATTTTCCATTTTGGGGCATGTATTCAAGGTCAGCTCAAGATCAACATTTGTAAAAAATGGTGTAATAAAAATTACAAAATTTTAATTAAATGCAATTTAAATAGAAATCTTTCGGAAGAAAATTAGAAGGGCGAGGAAAATGTAATTTTTCATTTTCCATTTGGGGCATAGGTTCATGGTTAGCTCAAGGCCAACATGTTTTAAAAATGGCTTTTCGTTCTAGGCAAAGAAGATTCTGAAAAATAATTAAATATTACAAAACTCTAATTAAATGTAAAAAATAAAAATCTTCAGAATTCGCGAAATTAAGAGTTTCTTTGAATGGCGGGAATCCCTAAAAGAGGAAATAAGTAAAAACAAAAACAACCGCCGGTGTGTTTTTTTACGCAGAAGGAGGTCACCGTAAAAGTGAATTTTTTCATAAAACGAGAGATAAAGGAGGTCTCATTAAATCCAACCGCTGTACAGCGTATTAAAAAAGCCTCTCGGTTACAACACACACTCGTCAATCTCATATCCCTTTATGAAATCTTCATTACGTCTTTAAACATCCGGAATTTCATGAAACGATAAAGACCCGCTGCTATTCGGCTTCGTATCCCGAAATACGTGAATTTGCGGACGAGTTTAGTTGCAAAAAGCGAAAAATCGTCGCGATTTTCTAACAGAAATTAGCAATTACGATTATATGCGCGATCGGTGAAGATTTGCATTCAAAAACTAACATTGTCCCGCCCCTGGGTGCTTTGATGTCGCTAGCGTCGACTTGATAAAGTCACATTTCGGGGAAATTGAACAATTTTTTATTCCTAGAGTGATTTTTGAGAAATTCAGCCCTCACGAGGTTTCTTTGCAATTAAATTATGTGTTTTGTGTAACACAATTTTTTGTATTATTAAAGTATAAATGAATACTTTAGAATATTAAAAACAGAAATAGAAACAATTTGTACATTTTTGTATCCTATTTTTTTTTCTTTTTTTATGTTTTTGATACGTAAAGTATTAATTTATATTTTAAAATATTGATAACAAAAAATCAATAAACAACTTCATTCGTTATTTTAGAGGAATTTCGATATAACTGCAAAAACCATTTCTAACTTTCCATAAAATTAAGAGACAAAAATACATGGATTCTCTCAGTTTACCGCAAAAATCGTTACTAATTTTCCATATGCAAATACGATAGAAATATTCCTCACGACTTTGTTTCTAGCAATTTTAAGTAAATCTAGGTCGCAACGTTGTTCTTTTATTTAAAGAATTTTTTTTTCAATTTTTGGCGGTTGGTTGAAGTCAAAACCACGATATTTGCACTAAAACTGGCACCATTTCATAGTTGTAAAATCGGTCTCAAGCGGAAAAAAAATAAGTACGTTGCTACCTAGTAAAATATGTATTGTAAAACTATGTTCAATATGAATGGGATCGCTACAGAAGTTTTTGAGATATCGCGTCCATGGACTTCCAAAAAGTCGTTTCAAGAAAAACGCATTTAAAGTTTTGAAGTATATAAAAATTGGAAGAAAACATTTTTTTTCATATTTACACTTCAAATCGTCGATGCCAGCACCATGAAGCACACAACTGAGTTTACCGACCGAGAAAACCGTTAGAAACAAAGGCCGCCCCTAAATTTTACATTGGGAACAAAATTTGAAAGAGAAGGAAGTATAGCTGCTCTTACTACTTGGACCTGAGCTTTTGGGAGAATATTTTTAAAAAGTTGTACTTTTATATAAAAAATTTCCAAAAAACGGATTTTTCAAAGTGGTTATACCATACCCCCCCCCCCCCCCCCCTCCCTCAATTGTAACATTTCGCCGCCATTCTGCTCGCTGGATTGAAATGATAATACAAGGGAGAAGCGAGAGATGCCTCTTTCAAATCCTCGCATCTTATAGTTTTTCCCGATACAATTCCCCAAATTTGCCTTACTATTGGGTTGTCCCATAAGTTTTTTCCGCGCCACGCTATGTATGACCTCGAGCCGGAAAGGAAGAAACTTATGGGACAACCTAATATTTTGAAGTCGCCATGCTAGAGTTTGGGGAGAGTTTTCAATTATCACCTGAAAACCGTAATTGACAACAGCGCCATGAACTAAAGACGAAGCGCGAGGGAGCGGGAGAATGTAAATTTAAGGGGACAATAATTCTTAGGACCTGCAAAGACTCGAATTGTTCGAACTCACGTCGCGGAATCGTCCATGTGACGTTTAATGCCCGCTCGTATGAGTGCAAACGCAAACTTCCGAAGTTATAATTGACAGAACAAACTGCCGAACTTCGCGAAGAAACGTCTCGAGACCGGAGAAAAAAGGAAGGAATGAGCACTCCAGCTCGATACACGCCGGTTGGCTCCTAATGCATCGCCGGAAGATGCATTTTTCATTTTCTTCCATAAACATGATTTACAGCAACCGCCTTCGCTGCTGCAACGTAAAATAGTAAACTATGCCGGCAAGGCTCAGAAAAAGAAACAAGATGCACTTATTATATATTTACCTCGTTACAGTATTTTATATGTATGCATGTATATGTATACATATATATATTTCGAGGTACACATACATACTGATCGAAATAGCCTCAAACGAATTTCTTATTTCTTATTCAACGCAGGGTTTATCGATTAACTTCCAACTTTATATTTATATTAATATAATTGAAAATAACATCTGACCCGAATAACTTTTGCACTCGAGAAAATGCACGACGATCGATACCGTGGTGAAAATATGCTTTTGCAAATTTTTAAGGAATTTTGGATGAAAAACTCCGACATCAATTCTCAGGATCTTTTTAAATTACAATTATTCACAGAAAACAAATTTTCATAGAAATTTTCTAAAATTCCCTTTTTTGAATTTTTTTATCCCTAAAATTCTGTAAGTCTATCCCAGGAATTCCTGAAAAATATTTTCTACAGGGTAAAAATTCTGGAATAATTTTCAATATCAAAACAGTTTTTATTTAATACTCATTTTATGGTTTTCACCTCCATCGCATATTTCTAATACCATAACGGAAATTATCATAATTGTAATAAACATTTTTAAACAAACTAACAAATTCATGGAAGCTCCAGAGAAGTTTAACAAGTTTCTCTAAAAATTGTAGGGTTATAAATTGATAGCGATATTAATTATGGCTAAACATTTATTCCTATAGAAATTTTCTAAATTTCCTTCTTTCTATACTTTTTTTTTAGAAATTTCGTAGGAAATTAAAAAAAATTCAAGAAAATGAATAAAAACATTTTCTCCAAAAATCTCTGGAAGAACTTTCAATTACCACAGAAATTCTTCCACGGCAGTTCATGGCAATAAATTCATTGCAATACTGATTATGTCAAAAAAACGTATGTTGGAAATTTTCTAAATTTCCTTTTTTCGAATTCCTTACTTCACAAATTCCTTTAGGAATTTCCGAAAAATACTTTGAGCTGAGAATAAAGTTCCCAGTTAATTCCTAATATCGAGATTTTTCAAACCTCAGAAAAAAAAAAGAGAGATTCAAAGTTTAACCGGCTTATCTCGGGTACAAATGTGCTTCCGGTTGGAGGATAAACGCTCTGCGCACCTTGCCACAGTTGGAGTGGTCTTTGGCGGTCAGGTACTGCCTCATGGGGGCCAGCAGGTACTCCACGGGGTCCATATTCAGCTGGTACTCCTGCATGGCCCGGTAAACGGCCCGGAAGGGCGGCTGTTTCTGCGAGTGGAAGGTGCCCCTGGAGCCGTGCAGCACCAGGGCACCTTCTCTCTCGGCCTCGGGGCAGACGGACATGTACATGCAGTGATCGGGTCGGTAGTTGTACCGGCAGGGGTAGACGTAGAGCCTTTCCGGGTGGTAATGAAAGATGATATTGATGATGTCCTGGTCTCCCCAGGTGATCTTCAGCCGGTACTCCCTGTGGATGGGCACTACGTAGTCCGTCCACTTGAAGGCCCGCATCCTGGTCAAGTTCATGAGCATCACGCCCGAATTGACGCCCAGTTTCCCGTAATAGGGGTGCTTGGCGAACCGGTTGTACCAGCCGGTGTTCGGGTCCTCGTGTTCCGGACTGAGGGCCGCCAGTTGCGTGGAATTCATCCGCTGAAACTCGCCCCAGACGATCTCCGGCGGGGACAGGAAGAGCGTGTCCGTGTCCACGTAGAGAACCGCGTCCGTGTCGTTCAGCACCGCCTGGAAGATGGAAATTTAGATTCTTGTTTATTTATGAATTTATTTATTTTTTGTTCTTTACGATGATTCGATTAGAATATTAATAGTCTAATTCGAATATTGCACAAATTTGGAATTTTAGAGAAATTTACAATAATTTTAGTAGAAATTTGAAATATAAAAATCAGCAACAGCAGAAGATTTCTAAGATACAAAAATTTTAAATCTTAAAGAAATTTCGAATAGTTCCAATGAAGATCCTAAATTTGAAAATCTTCGAAAGCAGAAAACTTTTGGATTAAAAAACACAAAATTTTTGGGACTCGATTCATTACTAATTTCAAGGAAGTCTGATAGCATTTCACTCATTTTCTGAAATTTTAGAATAATCTCGAATTTTAATATCCATTCAATTCAGTTACATGGTATCGAAAACCCAGGCACTCGAACGACTTTTTCCGAACAGGAAAAATTTCTTCGGAAGAAAATTTCTTTTCGAGAATACGAACCGGTAAGAAAAGCCTTTGGGCGGCGCAGGGCTTGAAGAGCTTCCTCCACATAGGGACGTCATTGGCCAGTGGGAATGTGACCGGACGTACGACGAAGTCGAAGGTTTTGTTCGACTGGTACTTCCACTCGAGCAGAGTGTCTCCGAAGGCTGGTATGAGATCGTCATCCGCGAAGACGATGAACCTCAGTGGTCTTCTTGCGAAGACCAGGGCGGACTTCAGCATCGTCAAGGATTCCTCTAGCCGGTCATGGCCGCATGCCACCACACAGATCGTTATCACCTCGCTTTCGTCGGAGGAACCAAGGATTGGCTTGTCGATGGGGTCGGAAGCAAAGTTTGGTCGAGTCTCGTCGGCTATCCTCTTGCTGGAGCTCGACGCATAGCTCAGCAACGCGATAAGACTCACCAGGACGAGGCATAAGCAAACTAGCCTAAGATTGGACTTCATGGTGGCCTATATTAGGATTACCTTGGCCTTTGATCCACCATTTGCACGATAACCATGATAGTCTCTAGTTTCTTTGGGAATTTCGAAACAGGGACGACCTGGAGAAAAAAGAGTGTTGATATTAATATAGTAGTGTATTTGAAATGGGTTATTTTAATAGTAGTAGTAAATATAATACATAAGTGAGGTATTAATGATATTAATAGTAATAACAAAAATAATAATATTAATGATGGTAATGTGGTAATAATAATTGTAATATTATTGACGATACTAAAATTGTCGCTAATTAATGTTGCAATGTAATAATAACAACAACAACAACAACAATGATAATAACAATAATAATAATGACGATTATTTTTAAAATCAATTCTGGAATTGAAATATAAGGATGACAATAATATTAATAATAATAATTATATTTATTCAATTTTGTTCAACCGAGAAATCTTTCGAATTCGATTCTATGATTTAAATATAGTAATTTTCAAGACATTTTAGAATAAATTAATTTTCCAAATTTTTTAGAAAGTCTTCTAAAAAATGTTTTCCGACTGGAAACATTTGGTACCGAAATTTGTATTCAGTATTGAAATATTTTTTTAAATACAGAGATTTTATTTGTATCTCAATTTTAAGGTATTTCGGAATAAGCTCCATGATTTTTGAATTCTTTAAGAAATTTTCTTTCTGGAAAGGTCATTCCGAATGTATATTTCAAATTTATAGTGTATTTCAAATTTAGAATTTTAGTATTAAAAATTTATCTTCAATTTCAAATTCTTATATTTTTTGAGCAAAAAATTGTCTACTTGCATTGATTTTTAAAGCATTTGTATCGGAAATATTGAAGATTTCTATATAATTCGAAATTTTTGTATCCTTTAAACTAGAAACTTTTTGTTGTTGCTGATTTTCAAATTGATAATTTCTATTGGAACCATTGAAAATTTCTTTACAATTTCAAATTTTTGAAACATTCGAAACAGAAGTTTTTTGGTTTAAACATTTAAAAAATTTAATATTTTAGGAAAACTTAGAAAGGTTTCAACAAAAATTAGAAATTTTAAATATACATATTGAAAATTTCTGTCCCTCATATATATATATACACATATATATTTATATATAAACAAACGTTTCTGTTTTGCCAAAATACACACGCGCATATATGCATATATACATATATACATATTTCCGAACATGGATTTGTTCGACGTCGCTGGGGAGTAAGCGCGACTTGCATTTATTATATTGCCGCTAGATTCGTTATTATCGACGCCCACTTACTCTGCTGGTCGTTGTATTTTTATCCTTCTTTCCGCGACTCCGTCCGTGGATCTTCCGCGCGACGAGGAATCGCGTGGGCACTGCTGCCGTCTTGGCACTTGGCACTTGGCAGGAGCACCTAACCTGCTTGTTTGCTGTTTCCTTCTTATTTTCTCCAATTCGCGCTTTTCGGTGTTCCGGGGTAATTATTATTATTGTTATTGCCGATATTGTTATTGTATTGTTTTGGTATCGGGAATTGGGCGCCGCAAATACCCCCTCGATTGGTTTCTTTTTTCCTTCTTTCTACCCCCTGCTCGACCCCCCCTGGTTTTTCGACATCTCGAGCCCTAACATTCCAAACGCACGGAATGTGAGACGCAATTAAAAGAAAGAGAAAGAAAGAAAGAAAAAAAAAGAAAGGTACGTATCTGAAGATCCAATGCTCGCGTTTCTTTCAACCCTAACCTGAAAAGCTCGATTAAGAGGTTATGGATCGAGGAGTTGTTATTATTCGAATACAATATCAAATCGTAATGGTCTCGCATGACCCATGAGGTGTTGTAATTATTGTTATTATGATTATGATGATTCTTATTGATATTTTTATTGGTAATACTGCTGGTATTAATATAAATTGGTTTTGATATCAATCGATAATATAAATTTTAGCAATGTTAATAATAATAATAACAATAACATCAGTTTTTGTTATTAGTAATTTTATTAATGTTAATAAATGAGTTCTTGATAATTGATTTTATGAATATTGATTATTGTTGTTTATTATTATTATCGATGTAATTGTTATTATTATTATTATTATTATTATCATTATTATTATTTTCATTGCTTTCGATAAAAATAAAATTTATACCAACAAATATAAATATTTGTAATAGTATTGATTTTTAACATCGTTTTTATTATTGCTGTTGCTTTTCTTCTTATTCTTATTAATATTATTATTATTATTATTATCATTATCGTTTATATGATTTATTATAAACATTTATTATTATAAACATTATCGTTATTATGATTATGTTGATTGTTATTGATAATATTGCTGATATTAATAAAAATTGGTTTTGGCATCAATGGATAGTATAAATTTTAGCAATGTTAATAATAATAATAACAATAATAACAATAACATCAGTTTTTGTTATTAGTAATTTTATTAATGTTAATAATGAATTTTATAACAATAATGTTGATATTGATTTTATCAATATTATTTTATCAGTATTAATATTATTATTGTTGTTATTGTTACTATCATTATTATTATTTTGATTATTATCATTGTCATTACTGTTATTGTTGTTATTTTTAATAAAAATTACATTGTACTATTATTATTAGATTAATATTAACAACAACAACAACAATAATAATAATAATAATAACCATAACTACAAAGACAAGAAAAACAATAATAACAACAAGAGTGACAATAATAACAACAACAATAATGATACGGATAAGAGCAATAATAATAGTAGCTTTTTTTGTCCTATCGATGGTTGAGTGTAAAGATTTCGGACAACACCATCCAAATCAGTGCTACTAATTTTGGGTGCTTAACTTTCACTAATTACTGGGTCAATTACAGGTACGATACTCGAATGAGAGAATCTCAAGATGCCGGGGAAAATCAAAGTGAAGATACTGGCTGGTCGAAACCTCCCAGTGATGGATCGATCCGGGGACACAACCGATGCCTATGTGGAGATCAAATTTGGAAATACAACCTACAAAACGGACGTCTGCAGAAAATCCCTAAATCCTCAGTGGAACTCGGAATGGTACAGGTTCGAGGTGGACGATGCCGAGTTGCAAGACGAACCCTTGCAGATTCGCTTAATGGACCATGATACCTATTCTGCGAACGATGCCATCGGCAAGGTCTATGTTAACTTGAACTCTCTGCTGTTACCCGGAGTCCCACCACCAGTCAAGAATATTTGGACCCTGGAAGCCACCATGAACTCCAGCGCAGGATCTCAAGGAGGTGATTGTCATGGATTCGAGATCATCGCTTTGTCGAATTTTTGAGATTTCTTTTAAATTCTGGTTGGAAGTTCCCAGTTTTGGGGATTTGTGGATGGGAGGAAAATTAATTAAGGGAAATAATTAATGAATTAGGAAAAAAATTGCTCCTTATTTTTCATAATTTTACATTTTAATTGTTAGCTAAGGAATAATTCATTCTTTTTCTAGATTCTCAGGTTTCAGATTTATTACAATTTCAAAATATTCTAGAATAAATTCTTCAACTTTTAAAATGTTTTTGGAAAATTTCCTAAAATTTGATCCAACTGAAAATATTTTCTAGATTCCGAGATTTCAGAGTTATTGCATTTCCAACAAATTGCAGGTTCCGTTATGACTGGATGGATTCCTGTTTACGATACAATGCATGGAATTCGAGGCGAAGTTAATATTATTGTTAAAGTCGAATTGTTCTCGGACTTTAATAAGTTTCGACAATCTTCCTGTGGTGTGCAATTTTTTTACTGTAAGTCTATCTTGGTAACTATCATATCCTTATCAATTCAGGTTTACTACATTTTAAAAATATTGCAAAATAAAGTTTTTAATTTTTGGATTTTCTCGAAGATTTCCTAAAAAACTTGATTCAACTGGAAATATTTGATACTGAAATTTGTATACGGTATACAAATATTTTTTGGATTCTGAAATTTCAGTTTTGTTTCATTTAAAAATATTCCAGAATAAATTCCTCAATGTTTGAATTCTGTGCTTTTATTTTATCATTTTCAACATACACAACGTATCATAATTATGACGAATTCGTTTTGCAGCTCCAAATATACCATATGGTTACCATGCTCAAGTTATACACGGATTCGTTGAGGAGCTCATAGTCTGCGATGACCCGGAGTACAAGTGGATTGACAAAATACGAACGCCACGAGCCTCCAATGAGGCTCGGCAAACGTTATTCTTTAAGCTCAGCGGCGAAGTTCAAAGGAAAATCGGCCTTAAAGCTCTGGATCTCGGTGGAAACGCCGTTATCGGGTAAATTTGTCATTTAATATGATTCCATATGGTTCCATTTACTACACATTTTTTAATCCTCCAAAAGTAAAGAAATTCAATTATTGAAAATCTTTTGTGGATGCCAATATTTTTTCAGTAAAAATTTAGATTTCAAAAAACTTTTTTTAATTTAAAAAAAGTTTTTTTAATTTTATTAAATTTAAAAAAATTTTAATTTTAGATTTTTCTTAAAAAAAAATTGTTTTTTCATTTTGAGACAATTCCGTCAGCAAAAAAAGTATTAGAAAACTTTTCTGCTAAAAATTCCGGATTTAAATATGGGAATAAATAATTACTATAATTTTCGAACAGGTACCTTCAAAATTTCGATTTGGAAGGAGAGTCCGGTATAGTAGCCAGAGGGATCGGAACTGCGGTTACTCTCGGAAAACTCTATGATATGTTTAACATCCCAGCAGAAGTGCCCAATCTGGACGAGTGAGTATTTCATCACGTCGCTCTTTTTTTTTTAAATACTGTGATATATATTGTTATTAATTTCATTATTGTTATCGTCTATACATTTTCTTCCTTCTTTATTGTGAAAAAATAATTAACACTTTGCCGTCCGCGCGTCTGATCGGGATTCTTTCTTTTGGCGTCGGTATAAATCTTTGTGTACGACACCAACGTGGTGCTACCGGCGCTTGCCCGATAGTTTTCGCATGGCACCAACGTGGTGCCACCGGACGGCATGGTGTTAAAGGCGTTCAGGCAAGAGAAAGTCTTGCCTGGAATTTGAATCTTCATATTTGTTACAATGACGTCATTAGAAATTCTGTATTTCTGTAAGCCGATGACTCGATAATTATTGGTTTTCTATAGATTTCGCTGTTTTTTATGGAATGACGAATTTGAGATTTCAAATCAAAATCAGTAATTTCGAATACGTTGGATTTTTCCCATTGAATTTGAAATTATTATTATTATTGATACTGGGAAATTTGATTTTAAGATTCTGAAATTATATAAAATTAATTGTGTAGCAAAAATTATTTGTTTTTCATAAATGTTGCTTTTTTTTGTAAAATAAAGAATTCAAAATCCGATTACTGTGTATAATCGAAATTATCAATACAATTGAAAGTTCCAATAATCATTGGAATCTCAAATTTCATATCCTCCAATTTGTTAGCTACTAAAGATTGATTGGTCTTATTTCGGAAGCTCATCAGTTTTTAGCTTTCTTCGTAATTGCAAATAATTATTATCAAATTTTGTATTTAAAAATAATAATTAATTAATTATTATTAGTTAATTTCCTAATTACTTATAAATCTGTATCCGCTGGTTTCAAAAAAATCCATACGTGATTCCGTCGCCCCCCGGTAAATTGACTGCAACAATTATTTTCACCCCCCTCCCCCACCCCCGAAAAAAAAACCAACGAATTAAATAAAAACAAAATGAAATCGAAGCTGAAAGGGACATTTCACACACAGAGAACAAAATAATTGTTTTCTCTTCTATTCGAATGCAATTTTTAATCCAAAACCTTCTCTTTTGCCCCATTACAACCCGCATGTTGAAATTAATATAGTTTTGCATCATCGCTCCACTCGCAACCCGAGTGCGCTGATCCCGACGAAACGCAATTAATCCCTAACACGCCGAATCGCAGCCCCATATTAGCCCTCAAACACCAGGTCCCGCCACCCACGTTCATAAACGACTCCTTTCAAAATCCCAAGAAACCCTCGAGGACGCCGCTGAGGGTCTCCGAGTACCGGGGGACCTCCAGGAAGCAGAAGCTCCGGCAAATGTCCCTGCAGTCGTCCTACGCCTCGCAGAGCTACCCCATGGGGAAGCAACGCAACGCCACCTCCACCCTGTCGCTCACCGACGACCTCATCGACGAGCTCTCGCTGAAGACGATGCTGGCCCTCGAGGACATGAGGGGCGAGCCCTCGGGCAACCGCTTCTCCCGGGGCCTGAAGACCCTCAAGTATCTGCCGAAGAAGGTGCATCACCTGAGGTCCAGGTTCTCGGAGGTTTCCTTCGACGAGGAGAGCGACCTGGACAGCACCTACTCCAGCTCCTGGTCCATCGGCACCAACACGGACTCCAACAGGTCCTCGCTCTTGGAGGAGCTGCACCAGAGCAGGAAACTGAAGAAGAGGAACACCGGCGAGGGAATGGCCGCGCTCCTGATCCGCTCCGTCCACAGCAGCCTGCCTCTGGACAGCGTCCGCGAGGACCGAGAGACGCCCACGCCCTCGCCCATCAAGTTCCTCGGCGACTTCCCCGAGAAGGAGCCGCAAGCGGTGGCGCAGGAACCCTCCAGGAAGGATATCGAGCGCTCCATCCCCATGATCTCGTCCTCGGAGACCGACACCTCGACCTCCGACGAGGACGAGGACGAAGAGGAGGAAGAAGATTTGTCCGAGTCCAGCACCAATTACAATATCCTGGAGGACAGTGCGTCCTTGCTGGAAACCTGCGTAATTTCGAGCGCCAGCGACTGGAAGTCGCTGGAGAACCAACACGAGGCGTTCAAGGAGGACCTGGAGGCCACGCGTCTCTTGTCGAATTCCGACGAGGACGAGGACCAAACTCCAAAAAGGGTTTTACCGGAAATCGTCGGGGTCCTGAGAAAGGACCAGCTGGAGAAGTTTCGCGAGAAATTGGCGTTGGAGAGCGAGAAGGGAGGAGACGTATCGGTCGAAAGCGGCGGAATTGCGATTTTGTCTGATTTCCAGAAAGAAGGCGGGACACCGGTGTCACTGGAATTCCAGAGAGAGAAGGAAATAGGAAAACTTGAATCGGAAGTTAATAAATCGCTGGAAGATTTATTCAAGATCAATTTTAAACCGGAACAACGTGTTGGAAGAGAGACTCCTGAATTTCCTGGAAGTTCCAAGAGGGATGCAGTTCCAGGACCTGCAGTAAAAGGCGACACTCTAATTCCAGCGGCGCTGCAAATTAGTGAAAATCCGGAGTTTGCCACTTTTCCGGAAGTCTCATCGAATTTTTTGGTGTCTGAGGCAAATGTTGAAGGTCAGAAACCGGTGTCGCTGGAGTTCCAGAGGAAGAGGGATATAGGAGAACCGGAACCGGAAGTTCATAAATCGCTGGAAGATTTATTCAAGATGAATCTGGAGTCGGAGCGACCGGTTGGAAGAGAAACACCTGGATTTTTTGAATGCTCCAGAAGGGATACAGTTCCAGGACCTGCAGAAAAAGGCGACACGCTAATTCCAGCGGCGCTGCAGATTAATGAAAATCGGGAGTTCGCCGCTTTCCCGGAAGTCTCATCGAATTTACTGGTGTCTGGGGCAAAGATTGAAGGTCAGAGACCGGTGTCCCTGGAGTTCCAGAGGAAGAGGGAAATAGGAGAACCGGAACCGGAAGTTCATAAATCGCTGGAAGATTTATTTAAGATGAATCTGGAGTCGGAGCGACCGGTTGGAAGAGAAACACCTGGATTTTTTGAAAGCTCCAGAAGGGATGCGGATCCAGGACCGACGGAAGAAGGCGAGAAATTAATTCCAGCATTGGCGGATTTTAATAATAAACAGGATTTAGTCGTTTTATCGGAATTCTCGTCGAATTTACTGGAGTCTGGGGCTGGGGGGGAAGGTTGGAAATCGGTACCACTGAAATTCCAGACGAAGAAGGAAACAGAAGAACCGGAACCGGAACCAGATTTATTCCAGATGAATCTGGAACCGAAACAACCGGTTGGAAGGGAGACTCTTGAATTTCCTGGAACCTGCAGAAGCGATGCAGTTCCAGAACCCGCGGGAAAAGGCGATAAATTAATTCCAATGTTGCTGGATTTCGATCAAAATCGGGAGTTCGTCGCTCTACCGGAAGTCTCGTCAAATTTACTGGAGTCTGGGGTGAAGAGGGAAGGTCGGATCTCGATGCCTCTGGAATTCCAAAGAAAGAAGGAAACAGGAGCATCTAAACCGGAAGTTCATAAATCGTTGGAAGGTTTCTTCAAGATAAATCTCGAACCGGAGCGATCAGTTGGAACTGCTGGATTTTCTGGAGCCTCCAGAAGGGACGCAGTTCCCGAAACAGCGGGAAAAGACGAGAAATTGAATCCAGCGGTGCTGGATTTCAATGAAAATCGGGACTTCGTCGCTGTACCAAAAGTTTCGTCGAATTTGCTGGAGTCTGGGCCCAAGGGTCGGAAATCGGTATCTTTGGAATTCCAGAGAAAGGAAGGAACGGGAGAACCTAAACCGGAAGTTCATAAATCCTTGGAAGGTTTCTTCGAGATAATTCTCGTACCGGAGCAACCGGTTGGAAGGGAAACACCTGGATTTCCTGGAACTTCCAGGAAGGATGCAGTTCCAGGACCACCGAAAAAGGACCTGAAATCAATTCCAGCGACGCTAAAAATGAATGAAAATCGAGAGTTCGTCGCAGTACCAGAAATCCCGTCGAATTTACTGGATTCCAGATCGAAGGGAAAAATTTCCAGCGAAACGCCTAGAAGCGATCAGATAAATTCAAATTTTTTCGGACGCACATCCGCGTCCAATCCAACCACTCCGCCTCCAGGGAAATCCCTGGACAAGGACCAGGAGCTCCGGTTTCCAGTAAAGGACAAGTTCCACTTCCGGCAGTCGAAGGCCACCCCTAAACTGGCCACGATATCCTCCAGCATGACCCCCGGCGAGGTCGAGTTCTCGTACGATTCCGAGGACGCGCTTCCGGTGGCTTCCAGCACTCCAGTGGAGTCGCACTCCCCGGAGGAGTCGAAGTTCCCCTTCCCGGAGCGGCAGGTCTACGAGAACCCGCGGAAAAAGGACCCCGGAGCGACTGGAAAGAAGCCGGAGTCTTCCGGAAAAACGAAACCTCGCGTTCCGGGTTCCAGCCTGGCGGTGGACGAGTCGGAGCTGCACCGGAAGAAGGAAAAGTCCCCGAAGAAGGTCCTGCGCACCGACACCGTCATCTACAAAGGTCCCGTCAAGGACATCGTCAAGGTGAAGAAAGATGCGTCCTTGGACAAGGTCGACCTTGATCCCTCGGTGACCTTGAGTCCCATCCCGATCATCGTCAACCCCCCGGTGGAGAACGACAAGAACCACCTGAAGGTTCCGGTGCTGGAGGCTCCAGTCATCAACGTGAAGAGCCCCTTCTCCCTGGAAGAGGCCAAGGTCGAACGGGACGCCTCGGAAGTCGTCCTGGAGCATCGGTTCCGGCAGCACTGCATGCAGGAGCTGCTGAAGGTCATCGACGCCAAGATGATGGTGCACCACGACCGGAAGGACTCCAGCAGGAGCAAGCGCAGGCGTCACGAGAGGTCCCACAGGAACCTGACGCCGTCCCCGGACTCGGTGCACCGGGTGCGATCTCACAGGCGGAAGTCCAAGTCCCCAGAGAGACACCCCTCTCCTCGGCACTCTCCTCGGATCCACTCCTCGCCCTCTGGCTCGCTCGTGACCTTGAGTCTGACCCCCAAGCACGGCAAGAGCCCCCAGGACTCGAGACCCGATAAAACCGGTCGCGAGGCCCCGGGGTTCGATATCGAGCTGAGCGAGCTCAGACCCAGGGTCGCCCAGGAACCGACCCCCGCGTGCCCTTCGAAAGAGGTCGCTTCGTCCAATGTCGAATTAGCCAAAGGCGTGACTAACTCTGCTAATGTAACTGACAACTTGTGTGTCCCTTCCTCGCCACCCACCCCTAGGCAACAGGACGAGGCTTCCCTGAGTCCGGCCAACGGGCAGCTACCGGCCGTCCCGAACAGCCTGGGGACCAACAAGGTGGCCCACTCGCCGGCCACGAAGACGAGCGGAGCCGTGCCACCTCTGCACCGAAGATCCAGCGACTCGGATCTCAGCATCACCCCGAAAGGTAGTATGGATTTTTTTTTCCTTTCTTTCTTCTTGTTACATTTTTTTTTTGGTTTTTTATTGGTTTGTTTAATTTGGTGATCAGTATCTATTAATGAACGATTTTCAGGTGATTGTGAGTAAGGGACCTTGCTGAAATTTGAAACCGTCGTTGGGAAGTTTGCAGACCCAATTTCTGAAGTTTCACGGTGGTACTGGTTTTTTTACATTTATTTTTATTTTTTATTTATAGTGAAACTCTTTCGGATCGGAGTTCTTTTTATTATTATTGTTATTATTATTGCCCTGTTGGAAATGACGTGGTAACGATAATGATCAAAATTATCTTCTTTAGAGAAAATTGCCCGCATTTATAGGAAACTCGTTTTTATCTCCATTAAATTTGAAATTTTGGTAATTGCATAAAGGAACTTCGAATTCTATAGAAAAAAAGCGAGTTTTCTATAATTGTTGGAATTTGAATTTGCAAATTTCGTAGAATTTTCAATTATTAATTTCAAAAGGGAAATTTCAAAATTTATAGAGAAAAAGAATTTTCTGTAAACTCTAGAATCTAAAATTCGCTTTTTTACCACAGAATATTAAATTTCTAATTTCAGAAATTATATAAATAAGAAATTCGAATTTTATGGAAAAAAAGCGACATTTTTACAATTGTTGGAATATGAACTTTCAAATTTTATAGAAATCTGCAATTATTAATTTCCAATTGTATTTGAAATTTCAACAACTATAGAAAAATAATTTTTTTTTATACGGAACTCGGATTTCTTATAATTACCGCAATTTGAAATTTCAAATTCTATAGGAAAAAAGGAATTTTTTCAGAATTTGAGAATCCGAAATTAAAGAAATACTTGATAAAATAACGACTTTCGTTTTTTATCAGAGAATCTGAAATTTCGAATTTGAGTAATTTTAGGGAAACAAAATTCTATAAAAAATTGCGAATTTTTCATAATTGTTGGAATTTGAAAATTCAAACTTTGTAGAAAAAAAATACGATTTTTTTCGTTAGAATCTAAAATCTGATATTTGATATTTTATGAAAATTCAAATTCCGTAGAAAATAGCAAATTTTCTGTTATTGCTGAAACTTGAATTTTCAGATCAAGCCAAAGTAGAAAATTCGCTGTTTTCCATAGAATTTTGTAGGAAAACGACAATTTCCTAGAAACATTGAAAATTGAAAATTCTGATTCTGTGAAAAAAAAGGGGAATTTTCTTTCAATTACTGTGACTTGAAATTTCAAATTACACGAATTATAGAAAATCTTTCTTTTTCTCTATGATTTAAAATTTTTTATAATTACAAAAATTTCAAATTTTATAGGCGAATTCAAATCTAAAAGCGAAGCTTTCCTTCGAAGAAAATGCAAATTTCCGAAAGTGACATAAACGCACGGTTTCAAACTTCAGCGAGTGCGGTTTCGGTTCTTTTGAAGTACAAAAGCATGAAAGTAGGGAAACTCATTGAAAATGAAAAATAATACCGTAGCTTGTAATCGCATAGACCTTCGCAGTTGGGATTCATGAGTTTCTTGGAAAAAAATTACTACGCCAGTTTTTTGTGTGACTGTAGGCTAGGAATTCGTAGACGATCTCGTTGCCAAATTGGCTCATTCTTGTCACCATAGTTCTCACGTCACTCGAAATTCCATGTAAATTCGTTCCCCGGAAGCCCCAGCGAAAAACCGGTAGAATATTTTTTAGAAATTGACTTCCATCCAAATTTAAAAAAAATAAATAAATGAAAAAAGAACTTTCTCTTTTATTTTCATGCTGAATCGGGACTCTTTGTTGTACAGAGAGAGGGATAAATATGGAAATCTTGGAGTATCTTGAAGTGGAAGTAATTTTTTGTATATACTGGTATTCGAAATTTCAGGTTCCAGCGATAATAGACATTTCTCGGTTTTTTTTATAGTCTTTGAATTTTCCTATAAAATCTAAATTTTCAGATTCCAGCAATTACAAACATGTTTCTATTTTCTATAAAATTTGATGTTTAAATTCCAACAACAATTGAACAATTCGTAATATTCTATAAAATTATTTATAGAATATTACGATTATTTATAAAATTATTTATAAAATATTACAATTCTTTATCAAATTATTCCATAAAATTTGAAATTCCCTCAACTACAAAAAATTCATATTTTCTATATATTTCGAATTTCCTATAATTATTGAAATTTCAAAATCCAAATTTCAGCAACAATAAAATAAATTCGCAGTTCTATAATTCTATAGAATTTGAATATTCTTAGAGAATTTCCAATTTAAAATTCTCAAAACTACGGAAAACTAATTATTTAACAAAATACAATTCGAATTTCCTGTAATTACTCATATTTTTGATTCTAAATTTCAACAGTAACAGAAAAATTAATATTTTCTATAGAATTTGAATTTTTTTTATAGAACTTTGAATTTAAATTTCCAAAAAGGGTCGAGAAAATGTTCTATTTTCTCTAGAACTTCAATTTTCTTCCAGAATATAGAGTTCCCTTTCCTTTATTCGAGATACTCCAATATTTCGATACTTTCCCTCAGCCCGTGAAAAATTGACGTTTACCTGCAAAACTCGTATCTTTTTTACCTGACGATTATGATTTCATTCTGCCATATTTTTCTGTTTCATTCCCATTGTTTCTCCTGCCAGGATTTTATAGATACTTTCACAAACGTGAGTACTGGTAGGAAAATACTGATTATATTCGCTGTTGCATTTTTTAATCAAATTTTCACTCATTCTTTCATTCATCATCGCCATGTTAATAACGTAACATTACATAACATTACATTACATAACATAACATTACATAACAGAATTTTTGTCTGATTGTTACGTACTTTTTTGTAACAAATTGTTGTTAATTAATGTCTTATTCTTTTTTCTTCTTCAACAGACTGAGACCAGTGTCTATAATTGTCGTGATATGATAATTATTATAACAATAATAATTAAAGAGACCGATTTTTTATTTGTATTTACCAATAACACGTAATTTTAGTGATCAGGAGAAAAAAAAAGTGCAGCCAAAAACTAAGTAATGGTAACAATGATGATAATAATAATAATAATAATAATAATAATAATAATAATAATAAGCACTGTTCTCAATGCATGTATTTGTCTGGTATCGATATTATCGGATCGATAAGATCACGATAATTATTTTACAATTTTATTATTTTCGATCGATGTGTTTTTCGTTTCGTCCCTATTTTTTTATTATATTTTTCATTGTTTCTTTCCTCTCGATTTTTTGGGGTAATGCTGAATGTCGAAACCCATTACACTCTTACACGTCGATAGGCATTATTATTACATATTTATATATAAACATTACATTGCATTACATTAATTATTTATTAACGGTGAAAAACATTCGTTCAATTTTTCCACGAATTTTTTTTTCAGATTCAATAAATTAATTTGCCTTCATTTATTTTGACAAAATTTCATTTACTATTTTATATGAAGTTTTTTTTTTTTGAAATATTTTTTTACCAATCAATATTAATTGCTGAGGAGAGGAATATATAATTTCCGGTTGAGAAATTTTGTTATTTTGTTTTTCCTTTTTCTTTCCATGCCGTTTGTTAATATTTGCTAAATTTTATTATATCGAAATAATTGATATAGAAGTACAAGAAAATACATTGTAATTTTATAAAATGAATTTTGCTTTTGCATATTTATTGTTAAACAAATGTTTTTCTGGAAACAAGGTTGTGCGTCTAGAAGGTGGCATTTATTATTACAGTAATTATTTTTATGCATATACATATACAACACGTCCTCGTAGAGAAATACTGGAAATTGATTAAAAATAAATAAAATGAAATTGAGAACAGATTGGCAATGACGAATTGGGAAAATAAAATATGTTCAATGCTATGAGATCCAAATATTTAATATTTTTTGATTTTATCTTTTAATCTGATGAACTTTTCATTTTATTGTGTATGAGAATATTAACGTTCGTAAATTTTCTACAGTGTTAAAAAATGTTATATCGCAATTTTTTAACTGAAAGTTTTCAAGAATCAATGTTCTAATATTCCAATATTTAATAGTAAAGTTTCATCAATTCTAATTATTTATTTAATTACAGTACATTTTAATATTCCAAAATCAAATGATATTTTATTCTAGTATATTACAATATTATATTTATTATTTTATCAAACTAAATTTTGCATAGTGGGAAATGAAAAATGATTTTCTCAATTTTCGGCAAAGATTCCAGTCAACAATTACCAACCGATTTTTTTTTTATAAACATAACAACTACTTGACACGAAAACAACAATATTAAATGCAATGCATGTATTGAGAAATGCTGAAAATTTGATACCCCCCTTCCTTTCTGTTTTTTTCGAATTTTATAAAGGCGTTTCTAATTTTCAAACTGCTTCTAGAAACGAAAATTGTTTTCGGGAAACCGAAAAACAAAAAACAATTCGGAAAAAATCTGGATCTGGAGGAATCGGTTATAGATTATTGATAAAAAAATAAGTAGATAAATAAATTCACAGAAAGACCATTTACAGGATTTATGTGGATTTTAATGAACGGAAAAATAAAAAATGTCTAATAACCAATTAATAAACGTATGTTTTGTTTTCCTTTATATTTAATTTATTCACGGAATTTCATTATTTATCATTATACAGGTAACTCTCTGGCCGGTAGCGATAGGTCCATGGGAGGATATTTAAAACCGACGACCGCCATCGTCAGGACCATGAACCAAAATGCTCTGGAAATGCTGGAATATCCGTTTATCACATTGCAACAATATCCACCGGGTTTCGTATTGCACATAGGTGAATATTAATTATATATCATAATTCATTTGGATTTTTAAAAATTAATTATCTCATATGTGAAAAAGATTTCGAAAAATTCATAAAAATATGGTTTTTTAAGTAATTTTATATGGAAAATTATTCAGATTTGGGTTAATTTTAATTATTCATTTAATTATGTTGCATTTCAAAAATGTCTCATATTACATAATTGTCTCTTTCACATAGAAACTCTTTTTTTCTAAGATTTACATAGAAAATTGGAAAATTTGTGGAACGAATTTTCCCCATTTGCTCTAATTTAATTTTGATGCGAGATTAGTTCCAAAGAAAAATAAATATAAGGCTAATTCTATTTTAAATCACCATTTATATTTATTTTTTTGGTTATTCAAGATTTGAATGAAATTTAATTACTCTTAAATTTAATTTCCTCATATGTAAAAAAATATTTCGAAAAATTCATAAAAATATGGTTTTATTTTTATCAAGTTTATATTGAGAATTATCCAGATTCGTGTTAATTTTAATATTTATTTAATTATGTTGTATTTGAGAAATTATAATATTACATTATTGTTCGTTCCATATACAAATTTTATTTTCTCGAATTTACAAAGAAAACTGAGGAATTCTTTCCACTAATTTTCCATTCAAATCCTTTTTGCTAATTTAGTACTAGTTCGAAAATCGAATACCAAAAAAGAGGTGATTCCGAATTTGCAGGAGGACTCGTGTCTGCCAGATCCGTGAAATTGGTGGAAAGGATAAGCAACCAGGAGGAACCGGAAGGTCGAGATTCTTGGTGGACCGAAATCAGGATGGAAGTTCGATCGCACGCTCGTGCTTTGGCCTGCAACGTGGTTCTGGGCTATAGAGAAGAAATTAGTATCTGGTGAGTCACTGGAGAGGGACAAGAAATTCAGAATTGGAGGAAAATAGAAAAGTTTCATTGGTCTTAGATTTATAGTACAAATACTTTCCTTCCTGAAACATTTTTGAGAAACATTTTCACTACAGCACTCTATTTTGTTATTGTACGAGCTTTTTTTCCAAGAATACTTCCAAATTTGAATTACATTTAACTCGAAAAAATGTATGAAATCAGGAGTACAATTTGTCGGATGAAAATTGCAAAAATAACTGTATTCGAAATTTGCAATATTATATTAATTATAATATATATAAACATATCTCAAAATTTATTAAAAATTTATTAAAATCAGGTTTGGATGTAATTTTAAATTGCAGCAACTAGTTTTTCTAATTAACACAATTTCAATTTTAAAATTCCGTGAGAATGAAAGCGAATTTTCTGTAAATGCTGGAATGTGAGATTTCAAATTCCTGAAGAAAAGAAAACGTAACTTTAATTGTCACGTTTTACCACGGATCTGAAATTTCGAATTATAGTAATTACAAGAAACTCAAATGTTATAGAAAATAGCGAATTTTCTGCGATTATTGGAATTTCAACTCTAAAATTCCATAGAAATCTGTAATTACCAATTTGCAATAGAATTTGAAACTTGAAACACCAGCAACCACGGCAAAATTGCTCTTTTTTTCATGAAATTCAAATTTCTTATAAATACGAAATTTTAAATTTTTAATTCTATAAGAAAAAATTTCGAATTCCTAAAGAAGCAGAATGTATTCTGAAAATTTGAAATTTGTTTCCTCTAATAAAAAATTCCGAGAAACAGAAACTATTTTGAATGACCCCTTGGATAGACTCGATTTCAATTTCAATCACCTGTACGAAGAAGCGTTCCATTATGCAGTTGCAAAATGGCAAAAAGAAAAACATTAATAATTAAAGTCGTTATTTACGTAATTCTTATTTGTTTTCCGGACAGCGATGACGTCTGTGTTTTGAATGCATCGGGCACGGCGGCGGCTATCAACCTGCACAACTCCGGGCAAGATGCGGATATGCTTTCAAATCGCCTACAGTCGAATACATTAATGACCAATTCCACGGACTCGGACCGCGACAAACAACAGAAAGCCAAAAACGAGAAAAGCGAGCTGGAGAATTCCACGACGATTTCGTCGGGCCAGCAGACCTTGGTGAAAATACTTCTCGAAATTATTGTAGCAAATTTTAGTCACAAATGTTTAGAGAAGCTACAAAGAAATTCTGAAAAATTTAAGGGATCAGAGGTTTTCCATGAAATTTGAGGATCTTCAAATTACTGTAATTCGAAATTTCCGCTTTTGTAACGAAAAGCGAAATTTCAAATTACGTTTTTTTTCTTTAAAAATTCAGAACTTCTCATTCCAACGCTTACAAAAAATTAATTATTTTCAACAGAGTTTGAAGTTGCATCTCATTAGATACAATACAATTATATTTGCACCTTTCTTATAATTTCCGTTTTCATGATAAAAAATGAAAATGAGGATTTTATTTAATTTCGATATTTACAATGTTATGTTATTCATTTCGGAAATTATATTATCCGTTGATTTATATTTTATGACGAAATCAACGCATAAACTTTTACTGAAGGGGATCTGCAAAAAAGGATCGAAACGTATAAATAACAAAAATTACAATTGTCGGTTGAACAACAAAACAAAGGAAAATAAATGAAGAATTTGAGATTTTATGTTTATAAAATATTTATAAAAAGAAACCAGTTTTTTTATGGTTGGCGGAATTTCGAATTTCAAATTCTAGGAAATCATTTAGCAATTGTAGATTTCTATGGAATTAGGTATTTCGAATTCCAAGAATCCTAGAAATTTCAGATTTCATGATGAAAAGTGAAACTTCAGATTAGGTTTTTTTTTCTTCACGAATTTTAAATTTCGCATTGCAGCGTTATTGGGAATCGATATAAACGCTACGACATCGGGTGGCAAAAAAACAAAGTTATATTTAAAAAAAATGATTTTAATATTTTTGTTGGGATTTGGATTTTCAAATTCCATTGGAAATTTTTGCAATTATATGCAATTCGAATGCAAATTTCATTGAACAAAATTGGGAAAAATGCAAAATGGTAGTAAATAAAATTGCTACGTTTTCAGAAAATCCCAAATTATATTCTTTCCGTTGGATTGAAAAATTTTCGAATAGCATAATTTCCAGGAACAAAAAAAATCATCTTTCTCTAGACAAAGAACCGAAATCCTGAAACTCGACTTCGGTCTTTTCCAAATAAACGTCAAAACAATTTTTTAAAATTTATTATTCAAAATATTTTTTATTTATTATTCAAAACATCTTTTTAATTAAAAAAAAATATATGCTCCAGGGGATCCAGGCACAGCAGCAGGCGAAGCCGAAGCGCACGTCCGAGAGCAACGAACACGAATCGCCCTACGTTCTGCCACCGGCCAGTTGCGTATTGTGTCACCTGCCTTACAGCGAATCCAGCGTCCCGTTCCGGGTGAACATCTCGAAGTGCTCCGTTTGCAAGCGGGCCAAGGTCCCGGACGTCCTCTTCACGACCATCGACCTGCCCGAGAACATCCCCATAATCGGCAGGGGCTGTTTCATCCAAGCCACCGTCTGCAAGTCCAAGAGAGACTTGCGGGGCGAGCTCAACGCCAAGGAAATATCCGACTGCCTGCCTTTCCTCGAGTACGAGTTGCACAGCCTCCTGCTGAACAAACTCCGGGTGAAGGGCATGAACGCCGTGTTCGGTTTGAAGGTTCAGATCTCGATCGGCGAGAGAATGGTCATCGGCATGGCCACCGGCACCGCGATCTTCCTCACAGCACTTCCCACACCGGCCATACCGCAAATAGCCTCCGGCAATTCCTGGCATAACGAGGACCAGTTGGCGGACATCCGCAAGTCGCTGGCGGACAGTGTCAGGAAGAACCGCGAGTTCTATCAGCTTAAAGCGGTTCCGGTGAGTGCCCTGGAGAAGAAAGAAAAAAGAAAGGGAATTTCCTTTCTGCAGAGATCCTACATTTTTGAATAGGGAATTTTCGAAAAACGAAATTTCGATTTTGAAATCTCAAATTATGCTGGAAATTATTTTTTTCTTTATGGAATTTTTGCATGGAATTTGAAATTCCAGCAACTGTGGAAAAATCACTTTTTTCTATCCGCAGAATTTGAATTTCCTATAGTTACTGAAATTTCAAAATTTAGATTCTATAGGACAAACATCAAATTCTCTGTAAATGTTGGAATGCGAAATTTCAAATTCCAGTAACTACAAAAACTTGCCTCTTTCTATAAAATTCGAATTCCTTTGAAATTTCTATGAGAATTTTAAATGGTTTTTTAATTACGTCATACATTTTTCCAATATTTCTTTTAAAATATTGGACATTTTTTTGCAATAGTTCCTCTAAAAATTTCCGAAACCACCCCAAACGCTATGGAAATTTCTGAGAAAATTCTGAAAAATTTTGAAAAATATTTTTACCAAGTGATGATTGGGTGGAAGAGAAATGGAAATTTTTTTCAGCATCAAATTCCCGCACTCTTTCTTTTTTTGGGTCATAAATATATAAATACAATTAATCCCACCAATTAACCTCTTTTTTTCCCTTCTCAGGACCTGGAGAACGGTCGGCAGGCAGCTTCGGACACCGACGAATCGGACGACGAGCTGCCAGAGATGGACCTGGGCCTGGGTACCAAAGACGCCTGCGTCTTGGAAGTCGACGACGTGGAGGACATGGATCGCATCGCCCTGCTGATGGACGATCGACCACCCTTGGACATCCATGTGGTGAACACTCAGACTATCCCGGGGTTGGAAGAGCTGGAGATCGTGCGGAACCTGCAGATGTTCATCCAGGTGTCGCGGACGAAGATTCCCGCTGGACAATTCACGTCGATGCCGTCCAAGTACTTCGCTCGGTTGCTGCAGGTGATGATTCCCTTGCTTGCGGTTGGAAGTCCTATGAGAAATTCAAAAATTCTAGAAAATTTCGAAAATTTTTAATGGAATTTCAGAAATATTCGGAAAAATTTCTAAATTATCTGGAAATTGATTTATTTATTTTTTATAAAATATTGCAAGAAAGATTTATAAAATCTTTAAAATATAAGAATCTTTCAAAAATCTCAATTCGTTATTAGAAAAAAATAATTTACACTGAAAATATATTCTATTATTCTACAATAATTGCTTTGTATTTTTTTTTCAGACGATTTATTTTAAGCTGCGAAGGATGATCCCCTGTGCACTCTGTGACATGCAGTTTAGAGTTGCACTGCCGGAACAGGACGAGATACAATTGTCGGTCGTGGGCATGGCGCTCGGTTTGGGAGAGACCACCAAGGGTTCGAAATTCAAACGGAAAGCAGTGACCCAGTCCTCCAGCAAGGACCATTTAAGGAAGACGGGTGAGGGATTCTGTAAATTTCCGAAAAACGTCAAAGAAATTACTTTAACGTTTTTTTTTTGACAACGGAAAATTTCTCAAGTATCTTAGAATTTCTGAAATTGCTACCGAGTAATATCTTCTTTCCCATACAGAAAATCTTTCTTGAAAATTTGCAGGAATTCCCATGCTAATTGGCAGTGTTTTGAGATGAATAGCTCGCAGAAAATTTTTTAGTCGGCAGCAATTTCAGAGAAATTCAAAAAAATTGTTTAGAAGTTCTGAGATATTTGAGCAATTTTCAAAAAAATTATTATAAACATTTTTGAAAAAGATTTGGAATTGTAACATAAGTTCCTGAAAAATGTCAAAGAAATGTGTTATAAAGAAGTTTCATAGAAATTTTTTAAAAAGAAGCTCAAAGCTTTCTTGAAAATTTTAGAGATATTTAAATTCAGAAAATTGCGGAATTCCAAAATTAAATACAGAATTTTATAATCGATATCAGAAAAACACACTTAATTACAGAGTCATAGATTTATTTTTAGAATTACAACATTTTATAATTAATTACAGGATTACAGAATTAATTACAAAGTTGGATAGGAAAGAATTATAGAATTATAAAAATTCATAAAAATTAATTTGCGTGATTTATATATTTCTTCTTTTAGATGACACGGACATGATATTCAGTCTCGACGAAGATCAAACAGAAAACACCGCCACCAACGATAACACTCAAACCCAGGGATCGAATGCCATCAACACCCCCGTGAACTCTGGCACTCACGGCCAGAAGCCTCGGCCTCGTTCGCCTTTGCAAGGAAAATCTCACGTTTCGCACAGACACAAACACGTGAGCGGTTTTTTCTGAATTCTAATTTCTTCTTTTTCGAATTTTCGATTTTCAATTTCCAATTAATTAACGACTATTGGACAAATTTCAGTTTCCGTTGAAGGAAAGGTACGGAGTCGATATAACGCCGCTCTCTTACCTGCCAGGAGGAAGAATCGAGAGGTACTTGGGCAACTTGAATTTCTTCTTTATTCGCGAGAGCACTTCTATCAGGGAGGTAAGTATTTTTTTCTGGAAATCCAGTTTATCTCGTTAGAAAATGATTTTGTAAGAATATAGTAAAAAAATAGTAGAAATATAGTGACGAAGAAAAGTGAAATTATAGCGCCAAAATATAGTAAAAATATAATATATAGAGATTATAGTAAAATTTAAAAAAATTTTTAATTGGTTTATTATCCCCTGGAGTCCATGGGCCAATTAAAGATACAATTATAATTACAAATTACAAAGTAAAGAATTGACGCGATTGAGGCATATGTCATAATTTTGTGTGGGCAAGTAAGTGCCACTGAAGCAGTGTAGATGAAAATAATTAAACAATAATTATGAATTTAAAATACTTTGAACATCGTAGAAAGTAATTAACCATTTTAAAAGAACAATTAACTTTTTTAGTTAAATGCAGAAATAATCATATTATTCCTAAACATTTAAATTTTAAAACTAGCAAAGTTTTCGAAGGTCAATTTAAAAAAATCGTTTGAAAAACATCATTTAAATTATACAATAAATATTTTCAGACTAGAAATTAATGAAAAACGTTTAAAAATTTACAAATTAAAAAGAGAAATATATTTTACAAATATTACATTATATAATAGCTTACCCAATAAAATATTAGAAAAATTAAAAAAAAAAAGACCGATAGACTGAAGAAAGAATTCATATTTATTTAAAACCTACGGTCAAAGAAGGGATAGTTCAAAAAATAAATGTGAAACATGAACAAATGAAAATGAGTTTCAAAAGCTTTACCGAATTTGAAAATGAATCAACAATTCAGAAATTCAGAGAAATGTAAAAAATTTTCTGACAATGAATGTTGAGTATCGAGTAATATTTTGCAAACATTAAAAACTCAAAATGGCGAACTCGGAATGAACCTAAATATCTCTGAATGTCTAAAATCACTGAAAATAATTTCAATTCCTATAGAAATTTTAAAAAATCCAGATATTTTTCAAAAATTCCGAAAAATTTCTCAGATATCCAGAGAAACTTGTTTTTATTTGGCCCAGAAAATTAATTGAAATTTGTAACTTCGACATTTCAGAACGGAGGCTTGAGTGGATTCACGCACAGTTTTGTCAACGAAGTCTTGGCTATCGTCCGAGCCAATATCACAGCCCTGGGTGGCAACGCTATGGTTGCTTTTTTCATGACCCAATGTGTACTTCTGCACAGTCCCCATAAGAATCACGTAAGTTCTTTACCAACTTTCTGCAATTTGTTTGTTTGTTCAAAGTCCAACTCGTTCACTTGAAAATTTCTAATATTTTGACGATATTCTTTTTTTACTTTTTAGCTGAGGAGTTAAGAATTTTTGCGGAATGCGAATTTTTATCTTTAACTAACACAAATTTAGAAAAAAAAATAAGTTACTGAAATTACAAAATTGATCGAAATTTTGTGATTTTCACATTGCGGCAGATTTCTATTCTGAACTTTACCCATTTACTTCCACAAAATATTCTAAGTGCTGGTGCTACCCTTCAATTGCACAAAAAAAAAATGTTTGAGAAACCGTGAAATTATTGCCTTATTCTAAAACATAGGTTGAAAATTTAACTAACAATAAATTTTTAATATTAAATTTCAGAAAAACTCAGTCCTTCTCTGACAAGTCCCAATTATAACGAAATTTATTTTCTTATTTCATAAACAATTCTCAGTCTTGAAGTTCGAGTTTGTCAGGGGAGTTTTACGTCAAATAAAAATTATCTCCAGGGTTTGGAAGTGTTCTTAGTGATAACTTAAAAAAAAAGACGGAACCAATTTTTTTTCTTTCCCTCGAATTTCCTTTAAAAACCCTGATTTCAGTAAATAAACCTAAAAAAATTAATTCTAAAAAATACGAATGTCACGGGATGAACAAAATTGTAAAGAAAAACGTATCAGCCAAGTAAATTCAAATTTGCGATGCTTTTGTAGAGGGAAAAGCCGGAAAATTGACAAGAAATTGACAAAGAAATGATTTCAATCGGAAAGTCTAACTCTCGCGTAATTTTCCTGATGGAACTAAATTCTGTGGGAAATTTTCATAATGTGGCGAAAGGCATTGGTACCTCGAGGGTGTTTGCTTTCGTTACCTATTTGCACTTCATTTTAATAAATAGTTTTTCATCTAAAAAAAAATAAGAAATAACTTTTATCCCAAAGAAACTGGAGAAAACCATTTTTTTTCATTTGTTCATAATTAAATGAAAATATTTCGGGAATTGTACTCTCGTTATTATTATTATTATTATTATTATTATTATTATTATTATTATTATTATTATCATTATCATTATTATTATTATTATTGTGATAGTAATAATAATAATGAAAGTATATTTCCCGAAATATTCTGTTTTAATTATGATCAAATTTAAAAAAATGGTTTTCTTCAGTTTCTTTGAGGCACAAATTATTTCTTATTTTGTTTGGGTGAAAAAATATTTATTATTGGGTTGGCAAATAAGTTCGTTCGGTTTTTAACAGTGAAATAAATCACAAAAACCGAACGAACTTATTTGCCAACCCAATAATTTATTATTGTAATAATAATAATTTTAATGATAATGACACTATTATTATTTTTATTATTACTATAAAAATTGTCATAGAGTATCCTCAAACAATTTAATATAAATATGTAAATTAGATTTTGTTTTTTATAGCAACAAAAAATAAAGAAATGTCGTAGAACTTGTTTTTCTCCGCTCGTAATTCACGTGGACTAAAAAAAGCTCTGGAATTTCTGGAGGACATCCTCTCGCTCCCTTTTCCAAAACATTTAATCAACCCCTTCTGATGGACGTTTATAAAAATTCCCCAACGGGTGGAAAACAACATGCGACTGGATAAAACGCAGAGAAGGACTTTGGCGCGTTCATTCCAGTTTCTGGCTTTTCTTTAAAAATTCATGGGATAAGATAATGCCGTAAATTAACCGGTACCTTTTGTTTAAAACCTTGAAATATTTATTAGAAAAAAAGAGCGACGAGGCTGTACTTTATTTATTCGAGGGATAATGGAATTTTATATTTACCATGAGAGCCCTTGTCTGGTGAAAATATCTCCCAGAAATTAGTCTGATAAATTTTGAAATCGATAATTAAATTACACAAATAAAACCCTGCGATGTTTTTCTGATATTTCTATGGAAAACTCAGATAACTTCTAACGGTCTATGAAAATATTTGAACTCTGCAATGACCTCTGAAAGTTTTCTGTGTACTTTTAAAACAAAAATTGTATTTTCAATTTTCATCAGAAAATTTCTTTTTTTCGTCTTATAGAATTTGAATTCTAAAATTTCAGTAACTACAGGAAATTCGAATTCTAAATAGAAAAGTGACTTTTCTATAATTGATAAAATTTTCAATTTCAAATTTCAATTTCTATTGAAAAATAGCAATTGCAGATTTTTATGGAATTTGAAAATTCATGTTTCAAAAAATTTTTAATATACTATTTTCTGTAGAATTTGAGTTTCCTCTTATTTCTGAAATTCTAAATTTTCGATTCCCTAGAAAAATCGGATTTTCTGTAATTCTTGTAATTCGAAAATTTTAATTCATCGATAGTAGACGATTTACGACATATTTTGAGGTATTCGTAGAAAATTCCGAAATTTTTTTCCCCTTAAAAACTCTAAAAACACATTCGAATCTTATATTAATGTCGAAGAAGGTTCTAAACATATTTTTCCCAGGGTTTCCATGATTTCCATGTAATCCGTCACTAATTTTGTCTCTCGCGACGAAAGTGTTGTCGCTATTCGCACATTTTACGTCAAGGTCTGACTTATTATTAAAATCTGAGATGCAGTTCAACTTTGCCGTGTTTCGCTAAAATTGAAATTGCCGTGACAAAGAGGAATGCCTGCCAGAGTTTATATCCTGCCGGTAATTGTCATTCTATAATAATGCCGATGGGTTGCACGGTGGAGGTAAAAGATGGTTGTTGGCAATCGAGGATATTGATTTTGAGAGTCATTTTCCAACTTTTTGCACTGACAGGAAATGTCGATTCTCAAGTACCCTCTGGTTTCCTTGTAGCGAAGAAATCGATGGGTTCCACTATTCTCTCTTACCAACCCTGGTGTTAAATAGTTTCCTCAATTTTCAAAGAGATTTTCAGGTGGAATTTTCAAACCTCTGAAATTTCTTAATTTTTCAGCATGCTTTCAAAATTGTCAATTGTAATCGAGGGGTTTTTTAGAAGAATTCTTTTCAGAAAGTTTTTGAAGTTTCTCTGAAAGATTTCTGAAGTTTTTCTTAAAGATTTCTGAAGTTTCTCTGAAGATTTCTGAAGTTTCGTTGAAAGATTTCTGAAGTTTCTTTGGAAGATTTCTGAAGTTTCTTTGGAAGATTTTTGAAGTTTCTTTGGAAGATTTTTGAAGTTTCTCAGAAATTAGGCCGTAGTTTCTCTAAAAATTTCTCTGAAGTTCTTCCACAACTTCTTTGAAGTTTTTCCAAATTATTTATTCCAATTGGAAGTGACGTCATAGATTGTAATAGAATTTTTTTAATATCAGAAATTTCTTTGAACCTGAAGTTTCTTTGAAACGTGTTTGAAATTTCTTCGAAGTTTAAAAAATCGCAAAAGAGAGAAATGGTATATTTTCTTCTGAAAGAATTCGCCAGTTTTTATCAATTTTTTTAGTAGTTGATAAAAGTACTAATAAAACCTCTAAGAAAATGTGCCGATTTTGAAAAGGAACTATATCAGCAATTTTTGCCCCTCAAAACTTCATAAGTGAATTAATAATTTTGAAAACTTCACAAATTTACTAAATTTGGAAAATTTCCAATCCGTCAAGTTTTCCAAATGTTCAAATCTTTGTTTTTTCTTTTACAAATTTTGTAAAATTTCTTTGAAGTATTTACTCCAATTGGAAAAGACTTCATTATCAGAGAAAATTTTCTAAAATTTCTTTCATTCTTCTCTAAAACACTTCTCGAAGTTTCTCTGAAGTTGGAATTGAATACATCAAGACCCAAGACTCAGAAAACTTAGAGAGCATACTTTGAATCTTTAAAAATTAAAATCTTGAAATTTTTAAAAATTTAAAAATGAAATCTTTAAAAATATAAAAATGAAATCTTTAAAAATTTTAAAACGAAATTAAAAGATACATATTTTTCTGTCCGAGCTCTAGATTAGCCACAAATAAATTTGGTCCAGATCCGAAATGCCCACCTTGTGTCTACCCATGGTTTTTAACACCATAAAAAATAGACCAAATATAAATTCGTGTGTTTCAGGGCCAGTGTTTGATCAACGTCGGGGGAGACGTGGTTTCCGTTTCGTATTTCGGCAACGAGAAGCAACCGAGTAGCGCCAATTGCTGACACCAACCTCCGCATTCGGCGCCCCCTTAGCTGCATCAGTCTTGTCACAATCGCCGAAGTGTTTTCAGCTTTGTACCCGAGTGATGGAACATCGCTGGTACTGGAACTGGAGAGAAGGTACTCTCGTAAACGTCGACTGGTTGAATTTCGTTGCATCCTTGCCCCGGAGTTCGAAATAAAAAGCTCCCAGAAATTCAGCCACTGACGGAATCAGTTTGCTCAAATCACTTTGAAAGTATTTTTTCGCGCATGTACTTACAGACCGTATCCAACCCGTTCTGGAGTTATTCCGAATTTTCCGGGTTTTGCGAAAACGGTCTCCTTTGAATCGAGGCAGATAAAAAATTATATTTATAGAAAAAATAGAGGGGGAAAAAAATAGCATTTTATTATTTTCAATTTGGGGACGAATAATGAATAATAATAGAAACAGAGAATTTAATGTATAATTATTTATTTAATATATTAATATAATAATTTATGAATAAATTAACTATTATATTAATAAAGTAATTTTGAAAATTCAAATTTAATTTAAAAATTATATTAATATAATATATCTCTATTTTTCTTATTTATTGTTCGTTAATATTCGTTAATATTCGAAAATGCATCTGATTTTGAATTTTAGCAATAATAATTACTTACGTTTTGGAAAATAAAAATAAAAACAGGATTCGTTTTTGTTTCAGTATTTTTGAATTAATTCTGTTTTTGAATATTACGAATAATCAATACGTATTAAAAAATACAATAGAAATGGGATTAGTTTTTCTGAATAATTTATTTTTTTTAAAATTAGATCTGATTCTGAATATTGATAATAATAATAAATATATATGAAAAATTGAAAATAGGAGTAGGGATTCGTTTATTTTAAGGATTCGATTTTTTTTTAAATTGCTTCTGATTTTGAATATTAATAATAATCAATAAACATTGAAAAATTCAAATGGAAACCACATTTCTTTAGCTTCAACAATCATTATTTTTAAATCGTTTCTGATTTTGCATATTATGAATAATAAATACAAGTTGAAAGATAAACATAAAAATAGAAATACGTTTCCTTTGAAAAATACATTATTTTTAATATTGAAATCGGGGAAAATTAAAAATATATTCTCATTATTTTTCAGTACCTGATAGGACATAATAATAAAATAAATATTGGTTCATTTTCGCTGCCTCGATTTAAATAGACCATCCTGCGCATATTAATGAAGAGAAAATAGTGGCTCAAGAAATTTTACTAATAATCGCAACGTGGAAAGGAAAGTCCATTTTATCCCAATTTTTCCAGATGAAAAATGTGGGTTTTGGGGACATGCTCCCCTTGCATCGCTGCAACCGGAGATAAGACGAATTATCTTGAAAATGATTAATGAGTTTTTTCCGGATTCCTCATTAGCTTAATTAAAATTTAAATGGATGCACGGAAATAACATTTTTTTTAAAAACGCGCTCCGATTATTATTATTATTACTACTACTACTATTATTATTATTATAATTCTCGAGGATCTTGCAATTCCTCAGTGTGCCGTTTTTCCTGTTGAAAGAAAATGAAGAATCAATTAATGAACGAATTAATTAAATAAATAATTCCACGGGAAATCGGGTTTTGTCTCGTGAAAATGTTCATTAAAAATAGAACGTTAATAAATTATTACTTCTCGTCGTCGTCGTCGTCACAAAAGCAATATTTAAAGAAGTATTTGAGACGTTTCCAGCCGAGTGGGTCGCACACGACCCACGTGGCCTGGATCTTTATTGTACGATTTTGCGAATGATTCTTCTTTGTTTTGCGACTATAATCGTTGAATTATAGGCAGGAAAATAAAGACGAGTTACTTGTTCCATCTTTTTCTTCTTCACCCCTCCAATTATCTATAAAATATTTAAATTTATGTATTATCTTTTTTTTTCTTACACACCTTGGAATGAACGAATCAATAGTATCCGATGATCGCGTGATTATTAATATTAATTCATCGTGAATCATCAAGAGGTTCTTGCTGTTGCATAAGTAAAGGATTCGTATATCATTGAATCATTGTTTATTGTTAAGAAAGATGTTAATTATACACAAAGTTTCATTTTAAGGTCGTTTTTGATTTTTATAAATAGAATCTGGACAATTTGGACCGGATACTTTTTTTTTCTCGGACCTCAATTTTTTCAAAATATTTATTTGAAAAATAACTGTGATACGATTATTGTTCTTTTATTAATTTTTATGAATTTCAGAGAAAAATCGGAAAAGATGGAAATCAATTTTTCTCAAAGAACTTAGAATTTCCATCAATTTTTTAGTAATCGATATTTTTGTATGTTGATAAACTTAATAAATAAATAAACTTTGAGATTTTCATATTCTACAAATTATCAAATTTTACAAATTTACAAAAATTTGAAATTATCCAATTTATCAAATTTTCGAAACAACCTAATCTCGTAAACTCTCGAATTTTCAATTTTTCGAATTTCCAAATTTTCTAATCTTCCGAGATTCCAAATCTTTAAAATAATTTCTCGAAATACGCAACAACAAAAAAATTGGAATTCGAAAAAAGAAATATTTAAGGCAACAATTTTGTTGTTTTAATAAAACGTAATTCCAAAAGAAAAAAAATGGAATTATTTTAATTTGAAATAATTCATAATAATAAATTTTCATGATGGACTATTAATATTAATAACTAACGTTTCGAAGCCTTTGATCGGTATCAAGATTCCCTACGTTTATCCATATGCGATTAATTAATTAATTTGAACAAATTGCTATATGCACGTTCGTCATTTGCGCATCACTTACGCCTTTTGGATATTCAAATTTTCCCCATTTCCATTTCAAAGCTGTTTTTCAACGTCTATCGTCTTTCCAACGCAATTAACGGCCTTCCGAAAAACTTGTCGCCAATTTTACTTCTGTATTCTAATGTTTTTCACCTTAAAAGGTTAATTAGCTGAAATATTAATGAAGGAAGCAACGACCCAATGAATGTACGATTCGCGCTGCCTCTTCCTTCAACCGAGTATCTGAACGTTAATAAACAATGGCCTCTTTGCATACCAAAAAACCGCATTCTGCCTCCCCGGTTTCAACTATTATCCCAGTCCAGTGAACACACAATGCAAATGTTACATTGCACTGGAATCACGAGTTACCTTCTTTTTGTTACATTTGTTTTACATAATAACGATATAACAATTCACTTATTATGTTACGTAACAATTATTTACCTTCTTGTTACATATGAGTTATATGTGAGTGTTACATTTATGAGACATAACGCTGTTGTTACTCAAACTTTATATAACAATTGTACATTTATCTTACTTTAATTGAATGTAACATTGGATATTTCTATGTTATGTGTCGATTAGGTGTAAGCGTTACTCTAACTGAATGTAAACTCGTTACTTTTATGTTATGTAGCAGTTATCTATCGAATTTTGTTTGATGCCAACATTTGATACAAATTGAGAGAGTTAAGGGGTTACATCTAGTTGGCGGCCGAAAGAAAGGCGTGTTTTTGTGAATTTTTTTGGGGGAAAATGATTGCAGGTTTCGAATGGTCTTTTTTTCATAGTAAAGGGTATATCTTCGACTATGTTTCATAATTTTTTTATTGAAAAAAATTCACAAATGTAGGAGATACAATGCATTTCCCGGACCGCCAGGTTTTCTGCGGTGACCACTGCATCTTCCACCTCACTCGTTTAAAATCAAAAAATCAAATAGATTATGTTTTTGCATCGTATTATCTAGTCCTTGATCGAAGGATTTGAGAAAATATTAATTTTTGAAAAAATGGTCGACGAAAATGAAGTGATTTATTCATCAAAATTTGGACTTTCACGTTCAATCGTCGACCATTTTTTCAAAAATTAATATTTCCTCAAATCCTTCGATTAAGGACTAGATAATACGATGCAAAAACATAATCTATTTGATTTTTTGATTTTAGTGGGAAATTTTTTGTCACATGTGAGTTTCTCGTGACTACCGCGTTATGTCATGTATGATTTTCAATTTGGTGAAATTAACGTAATATTTATATAATTATGTTCACTGGAATTTTTCTCTCTTTCATTTTCTGTTGTTGTGGTAATCATTTATAATTTGGATTATTTTTAAATTTCGTTATTTTCACTCGTAACCTTTTTTCTTAAATACATTATTGCATTTTTATTTTTATTTTCCAGTAGTTTTTCTTTTTTGCAGAGATACTAAATTTGTAAATATATAATGTAGAAAATTTGGCAACATTAAAAAATAGCATTTCTAAAAAAATTGTGGAGATTAGAAAATTTGAAATATTTAGGAACTTGGAAAATTTGAAAATTTTAGGAACTTGGAAAACATTAAAGATAAAATAAAAAATTCTTTAAATTTGAAGTTCCAAAAACAACTTCTCTAGAGATTTCTAGATACATTTTCAATTGCGGTAGAAATTTCTGAGAAACTCAGAAAAACTGGACAAAAGTTTTAAAAACATTTTGAAAATAGTACAATACAATCTCCAAAAAATCTGTTATAATACTTGCAATTGCGCCAAACGTTTCTGTGAAATTCAGAAAATTTGCAGTTGAATGTAATAAATTTCGTTTGTTAATTCGAGAACGATGATTTTAAAGTTCTCAAAAGGAAAAAAAACCTGCAACTGCAATGGAAAATCCGTTAAAATACTTGCAATTGCGCTAAACGTTTCTGTGAAATTCAGAAAATTTGCAGTTGAATGTAATAAATTTCGTTTTTTAATTCGAAAACGATGATTTTAAAGATCCCATAAGGAAAAAAAAACTTGCAACTGCAATGGAAAATCTGTTAAAATACTTGCAATTGCGCTAAACATTTTTGTGAAATTCAGAATTTTTGCAGTTGAATGTAATAATTTCTGAGAAATCGAGAGAAATGTAAAACACTGTATTTATTTTTTAGGAACAATATCGTCAAAAATCTAAAAAAAAAAAGTGTTGCGATTGCAATTGACATGTTCGTGCAGAAAAGTAGGAGAAATTCCGAAAATTCGAGACGAAACTTCGGGGAAACTTCAGAAATTTTCTGACAACCAGAAAATTCCGAGCCACTTCTCGGCAATTTCGAGAAACATCTTCTCCAGGAAACTTCCGGTGGACGGGAAACCGGACGTGACGGCTCAGACGAGGAGCCCGGATGTGCGGAAATTCGGCAACCCACGGTAGGAGCGCCTGAAGTCGTCCATCTCGCAGCAGTAGCTCAGCCCGAGCGTGGTGTCCTTCGGCTTCCAGGTCAGGTACCGGAGCTTGTGGCAGACGTCCTTGCAGACGACGTAGTCCTGCGGCAGGCTCTTGAGGAACGGGTGGTTCACCGACAGGAATACCACGCTGGCCTGGCTCCGGTAGTCGTGCAGGGCCTTGAACATCAGCTTCGGTACCGGTACCTGCTTCGCGCCATTTTTCGCGACGTGCAGGTACATCTCGCGCTGCACGCCCTTCTCGTCCGGTAAGGTCAGAACGCCGATACTACCGGTCCACTGGTGCAACGTCACGTTACGGGTCTTCACGAACGTCCGCACGTCGGACTCCAGTTTGGCCCAGTTGCCGCCGTTGATGGTCTGGTACTGCGGCACCGTGTTGATGTACTTGAAGGTGCTCCGCTGCATCGCGCCGTACACGAAGTCGGCATTCGCCACCAAGTGACCCCTCGCCAGGAAGACGTCGCCTGGAAGAGAGGGAAGACAAGGTCAACGCGGGGAAACGCAGGCTTTTGGGATTTGAATGCACCCGTGGCGTGACCTTGGAGGGTTTAAGGAAATGTCGAGGAGCCGATCCTCGTGACCTTGGGCACCTTGACTTCGCGACCTCTGAAATATGGATCTCGCGATCTCGAGGTTTTGATGTCATGACCTTGGAAAGTGTTTCCTCGAGTGACCTTGAACCTCGTTAAAATTTTTGTTTTGGAGATTTGAATGATTTTTACTTTGCGACCTTGATATTTTTACTCCTATGACCTCAAAAACTTCCCCCTCGGAACTTCAATTTTCATAATTTTAGAAACTTTGATATCGTGACCTTGAGATTTTGAACTCCAAGACCTTGGAAGTTTGGTTTCCGTTCGGATTTTCTAAATTTTCAAATTTAACACATTTTGCAAACTCAAATTTCAAAATTTTCTAATTTTCCAAATTATGACCTTGGAAGCTTTGTTTTCAGGTCCTGAGAAACTCGACTTCGTGACCTTGAAATTTCAACTTTATTGATTTGCGAAATTTTCATCTCACGATCTTGGAAACTATCTATACGACCCTGAGAAATATATACATTTTAGAACTTTTAATCTCATGACCTTGAGATTTCGACCTTTATGACCTTGAAACCCGAAATACCACGCTTCCAAAAACTCTGGTTTCGCATTTTGCGAAATTGTAATTTCCAAACACTGACGGTTCTCTCTTCGTGACCTTGAAAACTTTGCAGTTGATGACCTTGAAATATTTCCATTTATGACCTTGAAAACTGAATCGATGTCCTTGAAAACTTCGTTCTCAGAAACCTTGAAAACATTCTCGTATCCTTGGATGCTACGTTATCGTGACCTTGAAAACATTCTACGACCTTGAAATCCTCGACCCCGTGACCTCTACCCCATGACCTTCCTTTTTACTCGGCGCCCCGAGGACTTCCGACCGAAGGCACGCGCGACTTACCTTTACTCTGGATGTATTCCTCGGCGAGCCTCTCGCTACCGAGGATCTTGGCGAACGTGGCTCGCTGGTTCACTCGCTTATAGGCGTCGTTCATGTTTATGCCGGCGAAGTAGCCGGCCGTCTCGAAGACCGGCCTGGGGAGCCCATGCTGGGCGGCGTTCAAGCTCGGCAGGATCTCGGCATGGGACCAGCTGGTGAGCGAGAGCTTCCGGTTGTGGCAAACCTCCAGCACCATCTCGAAGGGTTTGCCCTTGAGGCCGAAACCCACGCTCTGGACGGAGTACCCGCTGACGTTGTAGCAAGTCTTCTTGGTGTCCCGGATTTCGGAGGCTGGGAAGGACGCGCAATTCACGTGACGCAGATTCACCCGACCGACGCTGCCTTCCTGAAAGTCGCTGTCGCCGACGCACTTCAATAGGGCATGGTTGTCCTTGGAAATGGTCTTGTTCAAGTAGGTCAACTTGCTGCCGTGACAAGCGACCTTCACGGCCTGACCTCTGACGAAGGTCAAGTCCTTGCTGGTGTACGACTGCGGGTACAGGATCCGGTCACTGTCGGGGTGCAGCAGCAGGGGCGTGGGGTTGCCCAAGCCACCGTCGATCTTCACCGAGCACCCTGCGAGCGAGCAATGGGTCATTTTGGGTTTTCCCTTTTGGGCCCGCATTTCTTTTTCGCTGGACGGATTTTCATGAAATTTGGTACTTGGGGGTTTTTTAGGGATCCGAGTTGGAATCTTCGCTCGGAATAGAGATTTTGTAATATTATAAATAATATTAACAACGTTTATGATATTGTTTTGCGATATACCAACTTGCGTTGCCTTTTCAAGCAGAGTTTGTTATACAAAAATGATGAAAATTTGAATAAGTATTTTTAGAGTATGAATTTAAAAAAGGTTATCTTATTTAATTTTCGGTTATCTTTCCAACATTAATTTAATAAGTAAATAAAGAACATTTGCAAACAATTTTGGAAATAAGAATATTTCCTTGTGACATTAACATTTTCATCATTGGGGAATTTTTTAAATAAAAATATTGATGTATTTTTCAAATTCCAAAAATACGTTTATCCGGTACCCATTTCCCTCTAACATCCCCATAGTTTCTGCAAAAAAAATTCCCAAACAATTTTGAAAACGTGAAGATTTCCCTATGCTATTATCATTTGCATAATTTGGGAATTTTTTTAGACAATGATGTTGAAATATTTTCCAAATTCCAAAAATATGTGTGTTCGGTACCAGTTTCCCTCTATCCTTGCATATTTTTGTAATCCCAAAAGTCCTCACGATTTCGGCAAGAAAAATTCGAACAAAATTTTGGAAATGCGAAGACTTCCATATAACTTTACTATTTCGACCATTGGGGAATTTTTTTAACAGAGATACCAACATATTTTTCAAATTCCAAAAATACGTGTATCCGGTACCCATTTCCCTCTAACATCTCATATTTTTAGAATCTTAAAAATCTTCGTGGATTCTGCCAAAAAAATTTCGAAACAAATTTTGAAAATACGAAAACACCCTCATAACTTTCTTATTTGGACCATTTGGGAATTTTTTTTAACAAGATTGCAATATATTATTCAATTTCCAAAAATACGTGTATTCAGTACCAGTTTCCCTCTATCATTGCATATTTTTGGAATCCGGAAAATCCTCTAAATTTTCCCGACGAAAATTCCCAAAGGAATCGTTCCTGGAAGGCTGCTGATGGGACTTACCGGCACGAGGCAGAGCCTTGGCCTGGACGGCTAGGAACACAGTGATTAGGAACACGGCGTTCATGGTGATAAAGTGGAAGATACACTGTCTTTTTTCTTAGCTGTCAGCCTCATTTTTATGAAATGCTCTTATCAGCCGCTCTAACGATGGATTTACGTAATCGTGGATTCGAATGTCTTCTCACCTGCTCCAATATTTGTGACGGATGTAGATACGAATCTTAAGGAGCATCAATCGCATATAATTGCTGAGTCTTTAGTAACTAAGTAAATATATATAGATATGTATATATTTGTGTGTATATATATATAATATATATCATGAATGAAATTTATTTCACAATAATGATAAAAATAAATATTTGATCTATTTCATAAGTTATGAAGCAAAAAAAAAATCAAATTATAGTTAAGTATATATTTGAGAATTTTATTAATAAAGATACCGACAAATTTTCCAAAGTATAAAAATATAAGCATTCGATGCCCATTCTACATATTTTTGGAAACACAAAAATTCTTACCAAAAAAAAAATACGTAAAAAAACAGATATTCTAATATTGTGATTGTTTGGATAGTTGGGGAATTTTTTAAACAAAGACATCAATATGTTTTCCAAATTCCAAAAATATGTGGCTTTGGCACCCACTTCCCCCAACATCCTATATTTTTGGATTTTTAAAAATTCTTATAGTTTCAATCCCAAAAAAAAATTCCAAGGAAATTTATAAAACGAAGATATCCTAATATTATTATAGTTTGAGTACCTTGGAAATTTTTTTATTAATAATACCGACATACTTTCAATATTCCAAAAATATGGGCCTTCTCCCTAACATTCTATATTTTTGGTATCCCAAAAATCTTTATAGTTTCCACTAAAAAATTGTCAAAGAAAAATTGTAAAAATACAGATATCCTAATATTATAATTGTTTAGATGGTCATGGGAATTGTTTAAACCAAGATACCGATATATTTTCCAAATTCCAAAAATACATGGATTCAGTCCCCACTTCTTCCTAACATCTCATATTTTTGGAATCCCGAAAATCCTTATGGTTTCCGCCAGAAAAAATTTCCAAGGAAATTCGTAAAACTGCAAATATCGTAATAACGTAATTATTTTGATATTGGGGAATTTTTTTAACAAAGATATCCATATGTTTTCCCAATTCCAAAATTTGTGGATTCAGCACTCATTTCCTTCTAACATCCCGTATTTTAGAAATCCTAAAAATGCTTACAGTTTGCAGAAAAAAATTAGCCAAGAGAATTCGTAAGAAAACAGATATCCAAATATCGTCATTGTTTGGATACTTGGGGAATTTTTTAAGTAAAGATCCCGATATATTTTCGAAATTCCAAAAATACGTAAATTCAGTACCTATTTGCTGCTAACATCCTATATTTTTCGAATCCTAAAAATCCTCATGGTTCCTGCAAAATAAATTTCCAAAGAATTTTGAAAATACGAAATTTCCTTATTCCATTATCATTTGCATAATTTGGGAATTTTTTAAGCAAAGATGTTGCTATATTTTTGAAATTCCAAAAATACGTAGATTCAGTACCCCTTTTCTTCTGACGTTCCATATTTTTGGAATCCCAAAAATCGTCATATTTTCCACCAAAAAAAAAATAAAATTCTCGAGGGAGTTTATAAAAAAACGTACCTGTGGCTATCAAATACAATTAGTGGAGGGTGTTACGTTTGAAGAAAAAAAAAACGATCGTGAGGACAAGGGAATTCGTAAGAAAGCAGATATCCAAATATCGTCATTGTTTGGATACTTGGAGAATTTTTTAAGCAAAGTTCCCGATATATTTTCGAAATTCCAAAAATACGTAAATTCAGTACCTATTTCCTGCTAAAATCCTATATTTTTCAAATCCTAAAAATCCTCATGGTTCCTGCAAAATAAATTTCCAAAGAATTTTGAAAATACGAAATTTCCTTATTCCATTATCATTTGCATAATTTGGGAATTTTTTAAACAAAGATGTTGCTATATTTTTGAAATTCCAAAAATACGTAAATTCAGTACCCCTTTTCTTCTGACGTTCCATATTTTTGGAATCCCAAAAATCGTCATATTTTCCACAAAAAAAAAAAATTCTCGAGGGAGTTTATAAAAAAACGTAGCTGTGGCTATCAAATACAATTAGTGGAGGGTGTTACGTTTGAAGAAAAAAAAAACACGATCGTGAGGACAAGGGAATTCGTAAGAAAGCAGATATCCAAATATCGTCATTGTTTGGATACTTTGGGAATTTTTTAAACAAAGATCCCGATATATTTTCAAAATTCCAAAAATACGTAAATTCAGTACCTATTTCCTGCTAAAATCCTATATTTTTCAAATCCTAAAAATCCTCATGGTTCCTGCAAAATAAATTTCCAAAGAATTTTGAAAATACGAAATTTCCTTATTCCATTATCATTTGCATAATTTGGGAATTCTTTAAACAAAGATGTTGCTATATTTTTGAAATTCCAAAAATACGTAAATTCAGTACCCCTTTTCTTCTGACGTTCCATATTTTTGGAATCCCAAAAATCGTCATATTTTCCACAAAAAAAAAATAAAATTCTCGAAGGAGTTTATAAAAAAACGTAGCTGTGGCTATCAAATACAATTAGTGGAGGGTGTTACGTTTGAAGAAAAAAAAAAAAAAAACGATCGTGAGGACGAGATGCAATTACTGTCGACGATATTTCTTATCTCCTCGTCGTCCCTTCCACAGGTGGTCCTTGCCTTGCATCCCAAGCAGCCTAGAGAGACAATGGCAATTTCAAAGAAAGCGACGTGGGGTTGAAAATCGTGCGTATGGTAAAAAGGGTCACCTACCCACCCACATTGTCGGTGACTCGAGTCAATAACACACTCTCGCAATATTCTCCTAGTCGTAATTTACTGCCACCGTATCTAATTCGTTTCGTCCTTTATGTAGATCCAGCCACGGGTGTCACGAGGAAGCATTTCTTACCCCGGTGAAATATTTCCTGGATATTTGCTTGCAATGAATTCCGTGGAATTCACCCACGGGTAATCCGGATTCCGCATAATTGACTTGAATTGCCCACAAACGCACATAAACGCAATTCAGTCCAGCAGGAAGCATTTTATCCTGCGCAATCCTGCCGGAAATGTCTTCGTAGCTTACTATTGCGAGTTTCGGAAATTTTTTTTTCAAGAGTGTCTTGAAAGATTTTTGGAAATCTAAAAATACATGGTAGTAGCTTTTGGCATATACTAGGTATACGTATTTTTGATTTTTCCGAAATCCCTCAAAATTTTGGTAAAAAAAATTGGAAATTATTCAAATTTTATTAGGAACGTATTTACTTATTTACGAACTTTAGGAATTGTTTGTAGAAAAACGGCGACGATTTTTGAAAATCTAAAAATAGGTGTTTGTAGCTCCTAGCGTCCATTAGGTATACGTATTTTTGGATTTTCCAAAATCCTTTAAAATTTGTCCAAAAAAATTGTCGAATTGTCCAAATGACAGTATAATATATTTTTGCCTTTTTCGAAACATCGGTTATTTTTTTAATGAGAATTTATAAGCACTTTTGGAAATTCAAAAATAGGAGCTATTCATTTTGAGCATCTACCAACTGCACGTATTTTTGAAACTTTCAAATTCGCTCTGTATTTTTCTGAAAAAAATCCCAAATAATCCAAACGACGTTTTAGTGACTTTTGACTTGTTTCCCAACTTTAGGAATTTTTTGTAGAAAAACTGCGAAGATTTTTGAAAATCTAAAAATAGGTGTTTGTAGCTCCTAGCGTCCACTGGGTATACGTATTTTAGAATTTTCCAAAATCCTTTAAAATTTGTCCAAAAAAATTGTCGAATTGTCCAAAAGACAGTATAATATATTTTTGCCTTTTTCGCAACATCGGTTATTTTTTTAATGAGAATTTATAAGCACTTTTGGAAATTCAAAAATAGGAGCTATTAGTTTTGAGTATCTACCAACTGCGCGTATTTTTGAAACTTTCAAATTCGCTCTGTATTTTTCTGAAAAAAATCCCAAATAATCCAAACGACGTTTTAGTGACTTTTCACCTGTTTCCCAACTTTAGGAATTTTTTGTAGAAAAACTGCGACGATTTTTGAATATCTAAAAATTGGTGTTTGTAGCTCCTAGCGTCCATTGGGTATACGTATTTTTGGATTTTCCAAAATCCTTTAAAATTTGTCGTTTGACGACGTTTTAGTGACTTTTGACTTGTTTCCCAACTTTAGGAATTTTTTTAATAGAAAAACTATTTCGAATTTTTGAAATCCAAAAATACGTAATATTTGCTTCGAGCGTCTACCAAATACACCTATTTTTAGATTTTCAAAAACCACTTGGCAATTCTCTTTAAAAAATTCGTAAAGTATCCTCGCCGATATCATCAAGTAAATATTTCGGGTTCACGTGAACACTCGAAAATTTCCAAATTTGGGAAACCCAAAAATATGAAACTTTATCATATTTCTTATCTCACAATATTATACAACAATAGCAGGAAAGCCGTGATATGGTGCAACATAACCGCGAGATACGATATACGATGGAGGTGGTAATAATAAAATACAAGAATGCGAAGGAAATATGTTGAGAGTGAAACTTTATATACATATATGTTATAATAAATATATAATCATTTGATAGCCATACTCTTACAATCAATTTCTGTGCTTCGAAGACGTAAAAATACAATTTGAAAAGCGACAATATTTTTAAGATTCATGAATATTAATATTCCGATCGGTATTAATTCTTCTTCTCATTCTTTCTTCGTTTCTTCCTCTTTCTCTCTCTCTCTCTCTTTCTCGCTTTTTTACATAAATACTTTATGTTTTCGTTAAGAAAATTTTGGCACAAGACGTCATTTCATTATTTATTACGCACTCGTATGGTACCAGTAAGGAAAGGAACCCTGGTATGATTTAACGACATTAAGGCCATCCGTGTGCTTTCAGAAAATACAAGCACTTGGTGGATTTTGAAAATTAGTAGCACCCATTTTTGGATTTTCGAAAATACACATAGTTTTTCTTTACAAAAAAATCTAGAAATTTGAAAATATTTACTTGAACAACTTTTTCAGGAAAGTTTTGGATTTTTTTTTATAGAAAAACTAAAATATTTTGGAAATTTTGAAAATATACGGGTTCAGGGAGTTTTGAAAATTAGTAGCACCTATTTTTGGATTTTCGAAAATCTTCGTAGTTTCTTTTAAAAAAATTCACGAAGTTTCGAAAAGTGTTTCGAATAACTTGGGAATTTTGTTTATGGAGAAACTCAGATATTTTGATAATTTTGAAAATATGTGCATTCAGTGGACATTCAAAATTAGCCGCAGCTATTTTTAGATCCCCAAAAAATTCTCACAGTTTCTCTCGGAAAAAAGTCCAGAAGTTTGAAAATATTTACTTGAATAACTTTTTCAGGAAAGTTCTGGATTTTTTTTTATAGGGAAACTAAAATATTTTGGAAATTTTGAAAATATACGGGTTCAGGGAGTTTTGAAAATTAGTAGCACCTATTTTTGGATTTTCGAAAATCTTCGTAGTTTCTTTTAAAAATATTCACAAAGTTTCGAAAAGTGTTTCGAATAACTTGGGAATTTTGTTTATGGAGAAACTCAGATATTTTGATAATTTTGAAAATATGTGCATTCAGTGGACATTCAAAATTAGCCGCAGCTATTTTTAGATCTTCAAAAAATTCTCATAGTTTCTCTTAGAAAAAATTCCAAAAGTTTAGAAATGTAAACATATCTAGCCTTTTTAGATAATTTGGGAATTTTTTAAATAAAGAAACAGATATTTTTGAAGTTCCAAAAATATGTGTAGTTAATGGGTATTGAAGAGTAAAAGCACCTATTTTTGGATTTTCGAAAATCCTTATAGCTTCTCTTAAATAAATTCCCAAAATTTTAAAACCTATATTGCTGTAAAATAAAAGTAAATGGGGGGGGGGGGGGGGGGCGACTGACAACTATAAATTCTGATTTAATTAGTATTTGTTTCATGCTACTAATTATATAACTCATCCAACCAATGGTCCTTTCCAAAATGGTACTTTTGTAGAGAACAGGAGTCAAAAGCGTCGCAGTATATATATATGTATACATACGTATATGTATTATACGTTAAAATTATATTTTGTGGTATATATTATATTATATTTAAAATATATAATACATACACATATGTATAATATTTATATTCATATTTATGTTTATGTCAATATTTAAATATATATATATATATATATATATATTTATAGGTTTCAGAGAATACATAGTTAATAATAATAATAATAATAATAATAATAATAATAATAATTGTCATGCTCGATTGACGCACATTCAGAATAATATCAGTCTTCCAAAACATAACAGAACTTTAAACTTTTGTCTCTTAACAATTCAGATAATTAATACTGTTTCTCTTAATTTTATTTTCATTTCCTCGATATTTTCCTACCAATTCCAGCTGGGAAATCCAAAAGAACCGTTTTCACCCACTGTGCCCCTGCCACTTGCAGAAGAATTATCAATTATTGATAGAAGAGTACACGAAATTAATTATTAGTACTTTTTTAATTATTTACCACCAATTATTAGTAATTTGGATTCAATTACCATCAATTACTAATAATTCAACTTCAATTGCTATCAATTATTGACAATTCAAAATTAATTGTTATTAATTATTAATAATTTAATTCGCAATTTTACAGGTAGCAGGAGCTTTTATTTATTTTTGAAATCGGGATCAAGATTTTTTTAGAAACTCGTTTTGCTCCTTTTTCTCTTTACTCTTTTTTTTTCATTTGGGAGGAGGAGGAGAAGGAGGGAGATATTTTATATAAAAAATCGCTTTTTCCGGAAATATTGATTTTGGAATTATTCTTTCTTATTAAAGATTTTGATTTTTTAGGAAAGAAATTAATATTAATTATCGGTAATTAAAAAATTGTTCATTATTATTTATTAGCAGACGTGAAACCAATTGCTGTTAACTAGTAATAATTTCTATAAACAAATTTTGTTTTATGTAAAAAATCGATTTTTCCGGAAAACTTGATTTTAAAATGACTTTTTTTTTTAATTCTTTTTACAAAAAGGCGATTTTTCTTAGAAAAGTAAATACTAATAATCATCACTAATTTCAAATTAATTACTAAAAATTAATAACAGACCTAAAATCAATAACTATCAATTACCAATCATTTATATAAACAAACTTTGTATAAATAAATTTGATTTTTTGGTAAACGTCGATTTCGAAGTAACTTTTAAGTCTTTTTAATTTATTTTTCGTTTAGAAAAAAATATGATTTTCCAGAAAAGTAATTGAGATGGAAAGTGGAAGTCGAGAGAGGAAAGGAGGATAGTGGAATCTACTATGTCGCCAAAATTCTTTGAATCCGAGGAAGAATTCCATGAAATTCGTCTGGACATTGGAGAGAAAAAGAAGGAAAATTCCAGGAAATTTCGGTGAAATTTGAAATTCTCACTCGGATCGGTTCCGTTGGCATAGTAAAAATGACTAGAACATTTTCAATACCGATTTTCATCGATCGATCGATCGACTGGTTGGTTTAAGTGGATTTTTAAAACGCTGCTTCTGATTTCCAAATTTGTTTTTGTAAATCAACTAATTTCATCCCTTCTAATTTCTTAACGTCGTCTTCCGAAACGCAAAAAAACGTGATCCACGTCCTGACGCTTCACTCCGCTATCCGGCAACAAGGTGTTTTCGTGAAGAACCGGAGCTGTTTAGGAAAAAAAAGAAGGAATAATAGAAATAAAAAGGAAATTTCATTTCCTTCGCCTTTTTTCCATAGAAAATTAATAAAAAATGAAAACTTTTTTGGCAAAGAATCTGCCAAATTTTTTCGAATTCTATTAACAGAAATTAAATTGTATTATTGCAATAGTATGTATGATATATAAAATATTAATGTTATTTCTATTAAATTTCGCAAAAATCTGTTACCATGTACCTTGAAAAAAGCAAAAATCAAATATTTGGAAATAATAAAGAAATTATCTAAAATGAAAAATGGAAAAATTTTAGAATTCAATTTTTTCAATTCCATAACATTTTTAATAAGACTTCAATTTTTTTAAAAATATTTTTTAATCGACTGAAAACCTCCAATAATGCTTAACAAGAAAAAATGCATTAAAATCTACTAATTGATGCTAACTTTTTAAAAAAGCTACTAAAATTAACTGAAATCTACTGAAATCTACTAAAATCTTTTCGATTCTCCTCGACATAGTAATTTTTACTAAAATTTTAGTAAATTTATGAAAAAAATGATAATACTAACGATAATAGTATAATTTTAGAAAATAATAAATAATAATAATAATAATAATAACGATGATATAATCATAATAATTATAACAATATTAAAAATAATAATAATAATAACGATGATGATGAAAAATTACCTTTATCGTCAATATAATTTTCCATGGCGGAGCTGAGCTCGTATATCGTGGAAAGCGCAGCGCAGACTTTTCGGATCCTCGGTGGGACCTCGTCCAGGAACCCGGGGTTGCACTGAGCTGGTGGCATGGCGTGGGTCTGCCTCGGGAGGGTGGAGAACGCCATCAGGAGGGCCACCAAGATCAGGATCGTGCCGTTGAATTTCATTTTTCTCTGCGAGGGTTGCAAAAATAACAAAACAAAAAACATATATTATAATAATAATAATAACAATAAAAAAAATCGTGATATTTTACAATAACACTAATAATAACAATAATAATAATAAAATCATGAGATTCTGGAGTGACAACAACAAAAATTTCATGACGTAATATGAGGAATTTAATAACAATACTAATAATTCTAATATATTTGGCATTCTGGTTATAATTATTATTATTGCATTGTTTCAATTTCCTAAGAGATACTAATAAAATTCTATTTTTTTTTTCTATACCAAGAAATCTACTAAAATCTAATAATTTCATAATAAATCATCATTATAATTTTATTTTTTCATATTATATTATATATTATTATCATAAAATCCAGAAACCCTAAAATAAACTCTTATTTATTAAAAGTCAGGGTTTCTATTATTTTTCCAAATAATAGGAATATTAATAATAATAATAATAATAATAATAATAATCATCATCATGATAAATAAAAAGGAAATCCACTCTCGGTGGGGAAATGAAAATAATAAAAAACAATAACGGAAAGGAACCCAATCCCACCCCCCACCCCCGACTCTGGGAGCATTATTGTGGCGAATCAGGTAAATCGGCAGTTTTCAGGAAATAACCACAGGGGTTAAACGATTTAGGGGTTTCGTCGCGAAATGAATACTACCCCCTACCCCCCGGGAAGCTAAATCCCGCTTTACTTCCCACATCCCGCTCTTTTATGCGCCCCGAGGATTAGTTTTCCGTTTTTCATCTTCTCCCGATTCTCATTTCGCCGGAAAGCACCGTACCTACCGGCCAGTATACCTATCCGACCCGATACCTGACCCGGGGGTGCAACAAACGAGAGGTCGGTTGCTTTGTTTTCTCGGTGGGTTGTTTGCTTCGTTGCTTCGCATTAGAATTATTCCCATCAGGCGTGCTCCGCTTTTCTTACCCCTTTCTCTACGTCGAAGTCACTTCTCAAGCGCAACCCTTGCGACTTCAAAGGTTCTTGGGAGGTTCGAGAGCTTTTGTGCGATAAAGGTATCGATGGATTGTGATGGAATTCGACGGAATTTGGCCAATTTTCGAAAATTTCAATAGCTTTCGGTAGAATTTCAAGTGAAAGTGGTTTCCAATAAATTTTGGTTGATCTTAGTCGGTCTTAGAATTTGGGAGAACTTGGAATTTCGATAAGATGTGGTAGAAGGAAATTATTATATTTTGTTGTTCGAGGAGTGTAATGAATTTCAATTAATTCCAGGTGGTTGCTCAAAAATTCAGTAAATTTTAGCAAATAGTATGATTTTTTTTAGTAGATTTTGTAAGAATCTACTAAATTTTGATGGAAATTAGAAGAGTTTTGGAGATTTTAGTAGAATTTTCGAATAGATGCTACCCAAGTGGTTCGCAAGGGTTCCCAATAAATTTTGGTTGATTTTAGTTGGTCTTAGAATTTGGGAGAACTTGGAATTTCGATAAGATGTGGTAGAAGGAAATTATTATATTTTGTTGTTCGGAGGAGGGTAATGAATTTCAATTAATTCCAGGTGGTTGCTCAAAAATTCAGTAAATTTTAGCAAATAGTATGATTTTTTTTAGTAGATTTTGTAAGAATTTACTAAAATTTGATGGAAATTAGAAGAGTTTGGGAGATTTTAGTAGAATTTTGTGGATTTTAGTTTTGAAAATTTTTTATTTATATTATTAATAGATACTATATAATTATGATTACGACAATTGAAAATCAATTGGAATGTTAGTAGATTTTATAAAATTCTGGTAAAATGTAGGATTATTTAGGAGTTTTTGGTGAAATTTAGGAGAATTTAGAATAAATTAGAATTTTATAAGTTGATTTTGGAAAAATAGTAAATTTTAGCAAACAATAGTACATTTTAGTAAATTTCGTGAGAATTCACTAAAATATAGTAGAATTTGGAAAATGTATTACAATATTTTTTAATAGAATTTCACAAAATTTTGTAAAATCTCATAGATTTTCATAAATTTTACTAAGATTTAGTAGCATTCAGTGGAACTAAATGGCTTTTAATAGAAATTCGAAAAAATTCCTAGATTTTAATAGACTTTAATGGAATCTGCTAAATTTCGATACATTACAATTGATTTTGAAAAAAAAATCTATTAAATTTGAGCAGATAACAATTAATTTAAGCAGATTTTGAACAATCAATTAGAATTTAGTAGAAATTAAGAGCACTCTGTAGATTTTAATGGATTCTAATGAATTTTACAAGAGTTTACACGAATTTATTAGAATTTACCAACACAAATTAGGATATTGATAGAATTCGATTGGAAAAAATTAACATCTTTTTGAGAAAGTCTAAAAAATCTTAATAGATTTTACAGAAATTTTATAGATATTTATGGATTTTGGTTCAATTTATTAAATTTCATGGATATCCATTGCAGGTTGGCGTAGATATCCATCAAGTTTTTCATCGATTTCTCGATACCTTGGAAAAGTGTCATTAAAAAAAAGGCAGAGAAAAAAGTTAAAAGAAAAGGACTGTCGTTTTCTCCTGTAAGACGAGACATAATAGAAAAAAGGATAACGAAATGGGAAGAGAAAGGAATTTTCTTACATCCCGGAGAGATTGATAAAGATCGTCTTTAATCTCGATCTCCTAATGATATACGAAATTGCTTTTGTTTCGACTTTAATGATATTCAAATACGGAGGGACGGTAATATTAATAATAATTGGTACCCCCTTCAGGTACAGATACAGACTTTGTACATACTTGTGACACGCGAAATTATGGGTTTGCTAAAGAGATCGAAGCCTTGGGTGTCAATTTCTGTTTGCCCTAAATAGCCAATTATCTTTTGTTTTATCGAAAATACTGTATTTTTTTTTAGAAGATACTAATTATTTTTTCTACGAATTTTTATTTAAAACAAAAGGTACCAATCTATTTCTGCAGATTATTATAGAATTTACTGAAATTTACAACATTTGTTTTTAAATCAAGTGTAATATATTGAAATCTTCCCAAAATCCATTAAAGTATTTTCAAATATAAGGAATTTTAATAAGATCTAAGAATATTTGCTGGATTCTTGTAACTTATACTTGATTTTTGTCGATTTTTATAGAATCTACTAAAATATGTTTCTACTTCATAAAATTTCCTGAGTTTTTCGAAAATCAACAAATTTTCTTAAATTCTTCTGAATTCTCCTAGAGTCGCTTAAAATCTTCTGAATTCGTCTAAAAGATACTAATTAATTTCTACGAGATTCTATTAAAATCCTGAATTTACTAAAACATACTATCATTATATAACTTACTGAATTTTTCTAAAATCAGCAAATTTTCCTAAATTCGTCTAATTTCTCCTAAAATCTTCTAAATTCCTCTAAAGGATGCTAATAATTTTCCACGAGATTCTATTAAAATTGTGAATCTATTACAATACACTGCCAAAATATCACTCGCTAAAATTTGTTGAATTTTTCCAAAATCAGTAAATTTTCCTAAATTCTCTTGAATTTGCCTAAATTTCTCTAAAAGATACTGATTAATTTTCGAGAAATTCTATAAAAATATAAATCTATTAAAATAGTCTGCCAAAATATCATCTGCCAATATTTATAGAATTTTTTTTCAAAATTCTTCTAAAATCAGCTAAATTCCATTAAAAACTTCAAAATTCCTTCAAAAGATACTAATTAATTTCTACGAGATTCTATTCATTTTCAAAACTCTCCCAAATACTCCTACATTCTATTAAAATATAATTAAAAAAATTTTTTTTTTAAATTCTTTTAAAATCTACTTTAAACTCCTCGAATAGAAAGAAACCCACCGAATTTCATGAAACAAGTTTTCAAGACACCGGATAGGTCGAATCGATTCTCATTAACTCCATTAAAACGATATTTCCGGGGAGGATTGATATCCGCGGACTAATAACGTCAAAATAAATACGATAACAGCTATAATCTCAAGTGAGCAGCAGAGATAAAAAGCTCGATATCATCCGAGCTAGAGTGTCATCGTGGTTAGAGAGTGGAGCTGGAGTTGATAAAAGACGGGAAGCACCTACCTGTTTCACGGCAACAGGTTGTTTGTCAAGGGGCGGTGTGTGCATTGTAATGTACCGACAATGAAGATCTAGTGGATGCAATTTACCAGAATTTAGAAAAATTTACAAGGTCTCCAGGGAAATAAGTAAAATTTATTGGACTTTAAAGAAATTTAGAAAACTTAATACAAGAGTATTTAATAATTTAAATATATAGTTGTTATTTAATATTTAATCGTTTAATAATATAGTAATAATTTGTATAGATTTTTGAGATAATTTAGAAGAATTTTTGAGATTTTAATAGATGCTAATGGGTTCTGGTAGATTATTTCAATACATTCCAGTTGATTTTGGAGAAATTTGGTAAATTTTACTAAATTTTAGTAATATTAGTATATTTTGGATGGTTTTATAAGAATTTACTAGGATTCAGTAAAAGTTACTAGATTTCAGCATATTTTAGATGATGAAATAAGTTTTTATAGAATCAAGTAAAATTTAATCAATTCTTAAGGAGGGATTGCGGTGTAGCAGCTTTAAAAATAGGTGATTTTCATGAATTTTTGTTTTAAAAAACTATTAATAATTCCCAAATAATCTCTTTTGGGATATGAAGAAGCATCCATGAAATATTGAAAAAAAAATTTTTTCCTGCCATTTTCTGTATTATTTATTTAGTATTCATAATCCTGCCAAACACTTCCGGATTGTTGGTGTCTAGTATAGCACCTGTTGCAAGCATCCGATAACTAAAAATGACAAATTTTCTTAAAGGTAGATAGTTTATGCTGGGGTTATACCACTTGTTAAAAGAAAACACGAAGAATCAAAAAAGTCCTAGGGTTTTGAAGAAAAAATGAATTTTTTGACACAAAAATTGATTACACATTGCCACAAAAAATATCGTCAAATAATATTAAATTAAATAATTCTATTTAAATTGTTGGTATAACCCCAGGAGAAATGTATATCGATTAGATTAAGCCTTCTGTGAAGTTGATCGATTGATTAGTTTTTGCGCTATCCTAGACACCGATTTGAAAAACGTAGTTTCGAGATAATTGCGTTTAAACTTTTTGGCGAAGTTTTACGATACTTACAGCTGCTACTTAATTGCGATACTACTTTTGGAACACGTTCTTGAAACATTGTACTTTTGATTTATCCAAAGAAAGAAAATTCGATTTTTTGAACCTGTTACACCCCAATCCCCCCTTAAAGGAATTAAATATAATTTCGAAAATTCACATAAACTCTAGCAAGTTTTGAAAAAGAATTTCATAAATTTTAATAGATTATAATATACAGCAGATTATAATTTGGAGCGAATTTAATAAATTGTGGAATTTGGTGTAATTGTAGAGATCTTAGTGGATTTTATAGAAATCTCTTAGAATTTACTAGAATTTAAAAAAACTCAAAATTTGAATATGATTCGGTAACAATTAACTAGTATCTTTTAGGGGAATCTAACAGAGTTTGATAGATTTTAGAAAAACCTGAAAATAATGTTTGTAATAATAATCATAATATATATAATATTTATATGTTTCAGTTGAATTTTATAAATTTCACGGCGACCTATTGGAATTTAATTCAATTTCACAGAACCGTCTGTTTCAGAAGAATACACTATATATAAATTTCATTTTTTCAATTGTTGATATTACTAATACTAATATAATTTATAAACACCGACACGGAGTACTCTATAAACTTACCGAAGGACCTCATACCCCTATGCTTAACGTTACAGGTATATTGATTGTCAGTGAGAAAGCACCTGAGTAAATATTATTCGAATGATACTGTTTTTGTTGCAGATATTGAGAAAGTAAAACAATTGCGACGTGCAGCTGCGAATGGCAATGTATTTTGCAATTATTACCCTTTTGCAATTCGTCCTTCTTCTCATGGTCGTTAATAGCATAAACGGCCCTATTTTGGGGGAGAACATTTTTCCCGAAAGCTAAGGAGGATTTTTGGAATTTCGAAAAATGGCTACATTTAGGCATGGTCGAAACCTTAAATTGCCTATTTTTGGAATATGAAAAAATCCCAAATTTCAATTTCAGAAAAATTACGAAAATTTTTTATACCGAAGACCCTTCGAAAGATTTGTACTTTTTTGCGATATTTGGGAATTTTTTCACATTGATCCTGAGATTTTTTGACAATTCTAAAAATAGGTGTATTTAGACAACACCGAGTGCTAAAATTACCTATTTTTACAATATTAAAAAATTGCGAAATTCGTCTTCAGAAAAATTCCCCAAAATTTTGATACTCAGAATCCTCCGAACGATTTGTATTTTTTACCATATTTGGAAATTTATTTATGACAGAACCTGAGACTTTTTGGAAATTCTAAAAATAGGTATAGTTTAGCAACATTGAGTGCTAAAATTACCAATTTTTGGGATATGAAATAATCGCCAGTATTCAACCTTAAAAAATTCCCAAAATTTTGTATACTCAGTATCCCTCGAATAATTTGCATTTCTTGCCATATTTGGGAATTTATTTATGACAGGACCTGAGACTTTTTGGAAATTCTAAAAATAGCTATAGTTAGACAACATTGAGTGCTAAAATTACCAATTTTTGGGATATGAAATAAACGCAAAATTCAGCCTTAGAAAATTCCCAAAAATTTTTTATACTCAGTATCCTTCGAATAATTTGCATTTCTTGCCATATTTGGGTATTTATTTATGACAGAACCTGAGACTTTTTGGAAATTCTAAAAATAGCTATAGTTAGACAACATTGAGTGCCAAAATTACCCATTTTTGGAATACCAAAAAATCCTCAAAATCACTGTGAAAAAAATTCCCGAATGTTTTTAAAAGCATAAATTCCCTTAAACGATTTGAATCCTTTGCATTCTGTGGGATTTTCTTATTTGGTATCCTTGGAATTTTTGAAAATTTAATAAAAGTTTATAATTGTAAGATACGGAAACATAAATCTTGTAATTTTTGGAGCGCCGAAAAACCCGAAAATACCGATAAAAAAAATCTCTGTTACATTCGGATTGCGGCTAAAATTGAATTTAATGGTACAATTTTGAAAATTGAATTACGATTTCTGCGAGAAAATGCAGTCCTACACCAGATGCACTAGATAGGACGATATAAATAATTTGTAGCAAACTAGCAGGCCGCATTCGGTAAATAATGCAGTAACGTATCGTTTATCAGTTTTCGATGCCTGTGCACAGAAGTAATATATGTAGATAAGCTAAATTAGTTAAATATTTCGAGGTAACGCTGTGTGGGAATTTTCGCGGTCAGTATTATAATTTAATTTATATTTTATCCATCTGCTGACCCCCAGACTATCGTTTATTACATTCACGTAGGATTGTGGCAGGTAAGGGAAGCTTGACATTTATTTTCTCGAATCGCAGTAAAAAAAAATAGTAATTCTTTTAGTTTTTTTTTTTGGAAAAAAAATTTCAAAATTGTTTCGAAGCCTAGTCTCCATTTTCATCACCTCCAAGTTTTAAGATCCCATGAGAAATTCCCTGAAAACTACGAGTTTCGAAATTCTAAAAAAAATGATTCTTTTTTTTTCCTTTTTTCTGTGAAACAAATACCACATTTTCAATTTCAACTTTGAAAAATCATAATTTGAAGAGGAAAAATTCTAATAATGCTCATGTATTATTTTTTACCCTAGGCTTTCAAATGTGATCCCTCTAAATTTCAAAATACCGTGAGAAATTATCTGAAAGTCGAAAATTGTTTAATTCTACAAAAAATAATTTTCTTCTTCCTTTTTGTCCTAACCATAGTAAAAATCTTAGAATTCGTTTACATCTTTTTTTGAAAAAGAAATTTAAAGAATTGTTTTAAAACTTCAAGCCACTACTTTCATTCCCCAAAAATCTCTGAAAACTACAAATTTTCTAATTTCGCAAAAAGTGATTCTTTTCTTCCTTTTTCCAGTAAAATAAAATTTTACATTGGCAACTTCAACTTTGAAACTTCATAATTTGGAGAAGCGAAATTCCAGCAAATTCCAGGAATCCTTATCTTCATTCCTGGACTCTCCACTTTCATCTTTCTAAATTTTGAGATTTTTAATACCAATTTTGGAGGAGAATTATTCCATGAAACCTTATTTTGAAGTCTAGTGTCCCTACTTTCATATCCTAAAATTTCAAGATCCCATAAGAAATTCCCTAAATTTCTAAATACAAAATTATCCTTTTCTTCCTTTTCCGTTAAAACAAAGCCACACATTTTCAGTTTTATATCCAAAAGTTTGTAATTTGGAGCAACAAAATTCCATGAAACCTTATTTTCAAGCCTGGAGTCTCTACTTTTATACCCCAAAATTTCAAGATCCCATAAGAAATCCCCTAAATTTCTAAATACAGAATTATCATTTTCTTCCTTTTCCATTAAAACAAAGCCACACATTTTCATTTCTATTTCCAAAAGTTTGTAACTTGGAGCAACAAAATTCCATGAAACCTTATTTTCAAGCCTGGAGTCTCTACTTTTATACCCCAAAATGTCAAGATCCCATAAGAAATCCCCTAAATTTCTAAATACAAATTTATCCTTCTCTTCCTTTTCCAATAAAACAAAATCACACAATTTCAGCGTTAATTTAAAAAATTCGCAACTTTGATGGAACAAAATTCCAGGTAATTCCCCGACATCTCATTTCTAAGCCTGGAGTTTCCACTTTCATCCCCTAAAACTTTTAAAATTCCTTAACAATTTCTCTGTAAGCTACAAATAAAGTGTATTCTCAAACTCAAGTACCTTTGCCTCTATATTTCCCATTTCCTGTTTTACACCCCCACTTTATACTGGAAAACCACCCTTGCCAAAAACCTAGGGCAGTTTAAAAAAAAAGTAAACCTTTAACTAAAGCCCAGAATGACCCTTTTTAAACCTCGTCATCCCTTTTATTTCCCTTTCCTCGGTAACGAACCCTAATTTCATCCCAAAAACTGAGACCAACCCCTAATAACATTGACTTCCACTCGGGGTGAAGTCGGTGTGAGGCGTTGAAATCCTTGGACTTACCTGATTGAGGGTTTCACCGGTAAGTTAGCCGAAGGGTGGCAAAAATTGGTCGCGATGTTAGGGGGTGGAATGGAAGGACCACGGTACCAAAAGTTTGCCCACTGATTTCTTCTTCTTCTTCTTTTGTTCTTCTTCTTCTTCTTCTTCCTCTTTGCTGTTGTCTTCTAAGGGTGGTTGGTGTCTTCCGGCCGCCGATTGAGGTACAGTGAGGAGAAAAGCCGGCTATCAGCCCTTAAATACATCCTCGTGACTGTGCCATGCGCGTTCCAGGGGGTGCCATGAGAAGAATCACATAGAAACTGCGTTATATGCATCCCGTTGGCGTCATCGCAACATCCGGTCGGTCTTATCTGGAATTTTGATAACACGGTAAGCCTCCGAGAAGACAATAAACACATATACGTACACATACGCATGTATGTATGGGGTATATGTACATACACCCCCGCTACGCTCTCCGATGGGGGATGAAAATCGTGAAATTAGTGAGAAGAAGGTTCCTTTGTTATTCCGTAACGTTCGGATACCGCGTAATTGCTTTCGCGATATTAGCTTGGAACTTTTCGAAATTATGGACGTTTTCAAATCTGCGGTATTTTGGAATTCTCCGAAAGTGGGAGATTTTGAAATTTTTGAATTTTGGAGTCTCAGAATGTTCGGAGAGTTTGGAATTTTTTATGGAAGAAGTTTCGAATTTCGAAGTTTTTGGAGTCTTTGAAATCTTGGAAATTTTCGAGTTTGAAGATTTTCGAAAAGTTCCATATTTCGAAAATTTCGAAGTTTATGTAATTTTGAAATCCGTCATTTTTATTTAGGGTCTTTGGAATTTTTGAATTTTGCGAATTTGGGAAACTGAAATTTTCGAATCTCGACATTTTACATATTTTGGAATTTTTGGAGTTTCGAAGTCTTAAAAGAAGAATTGTCTAAATTGGTAATTTTTAGAGTTTTTGGAATTTTGAAATTTATGAATTTTTCGTATTTCGAAATTTTTGGAATCTTTGGAATTCTTCGCCCTTGAGTAATTTTGGAATATTAAAATTTCAATATATGAATTTTCTAACCGAAAAATTTTTCGAATTCCTGGATTTTTCGGAGGTTTTAGAGTTTTTGGAATTTTTTCTAGAAAATTTCGATATCTCTTAAGTTTGGGAAATTTTGATATTTTTGAGCTTGAAATATTTTGAAATTTCCCAATCTTGATACTTTAGGAATTTCTGAACTTTTTATAAATGATACTTCCCATTTCGACAGTTTAAAATTTTTGGAATTCTTCGAACTTGAGAGAATTCAAGATTTTTGAATTTTTGAATTTTTGAATCTTTATTAGATGGATGCATATTCGCATTGCTAATTTTTTTAGATTCTTTGGAATTTTTGAATTTTTCGAACTTGGAAAAGTTTGGAACTGAAATTTTCAAAATTTGATACATTTTAAACTTTGGTATTATTTGAATTTTCAGGTTTTAATAAAAGAATTTTCTAAATTCTAATTTTTTGGGATTTTTGAAATTTTTTTATTTTTCGTTGATGAATTTTCGTATTTCGAAATTTTCGAATTCTTCGTACTTGGGAGATTTTGGAATTTTGGGGTTTTAATACATGAATTTTCTTACCTGGACATTTTTGGAACTTGGATATTTTGAAGTTTTGAAGTTGTCCGACCTCAGGATGTTTCAAGATAGGGAGTTATTCATAAAGAATAAAAGGTATCCTAAATTAATAAACTTTTAATTTTAATTCAAATACAAGATACAATTTTTATTAAATGCGTGCAACTGTAATTTTGATTTTTATCAATTCAAATTTGTATGAATTTTACATTCTAAGAGAAAAAGTTAGATTGGCATCTGAGATGGTCGTCTAATACTCTATTATTACTTGATAAGAAGGGGGTAAAACAGGCGCTTATCAATTTTTCTTGAATGGAGGATTAAACGTTCTTGAAGTCGTCTTTCAATGGGAGTACCTAAATCTCAAGACAAACAGAACATTTTATGTGCGTAGTGTGGAAAATATTGCCACATAAAATATACTAATAATAATAATAATAATAATAACAATAATAATAATAACACTTATTATTCTTATTATTACAACTACTACTACTACTACTACTACTACTTCTAAAATTATAATAATAATAATAATCATAATTATTATTATTATTATAATTCTGTGAAGTTTCTGAAAAATAGAAAATAATAGTATTTCTTTGTCTCGTATCAAATTCCAAAATTCCTGCCGTTTCTACCAACAATGATAATGATAATGATTATTATTACTATTACTATTACTAGTATTATTATTATTATTATTTTATTATTATTATTATTATTATTATTATTATTATTATTATTATTATTATTATTATTATTATTATCATTATCATTATCATTATTGTAAGGAACGGCAGGAATTTTGGAATTTGGCACGGAACAAAGAAATACTATTATTTTCCATTTTTCATAAATTTCACACCCAGTCGTTTTCCTCCACCTCCCATTCCGATTCCGCTATTTTCCAGTTTTCATATTTACTGCAGTTACTTAGACGAGAGGGAGGAACATTGCTCGGATATTTCCCGAGCTTGTCCTTCGCCTTTCTTCACCTCCGTGTGTGAAATCTGCTGTCAACACTGGATTCAATCCCACGGGATTGGATCCAGTCGAGTTTCATATATTATACCAATCCTTTTTTATTTTCTCCATCTCCTTCCTTCTCTAAATACGCATACACACGTAATTTGGTGTACAATTTCGCAGCCTAATGGTACATTCGGTATGTCCGAGGACGGTCCCCAAAAGGTTTCGTGGTTATCGACCACTTTAAGGACGTTTGGTCGCTCCGAGGACGGTCCTCGTACGGTTCTACGCGTATCGTACATTTCAGGGCCATCAACGGCACCGCAAAATGCGTGCTTTACGCATGGAAACGTCGGCTTAACTCTTACGGGTCCAGGCCCGCTGGACAGTGGACGGGTCGCTCATAGTCAGTCTAGTACCAACATCGTGCTTTTTCCATTGAGGGGTTACATCTAGTTAGCGGCCAAAAAAAGGGCGTGTTCTTGTGAATTTTTTTTTGGGAAAATGATTGCAGGTTTCGAATTGTTTTTTTTTCATAGTAAAGGGTATATCTTCGACTATATTTCATAATTTTTTTATTGAAAAAAATTCACAAATGTAGGAGATACAATGCATTTCCCGGACGGCTAGGTTTTTTTGCGGTGACCACTGTATCTTCCACCTCACTCGTCTAAAATCAAAAATTCAAATAGATTATGTTTTTGCATCGTATTATCTAGTCCTCGATCGAAGGATTTGAGAAAATATTAATTTTTGAAAAAATGGTCGACGAAAATGTAGTGATTTTTTCATCAAAATTTGGACATTCACGTTCAATCGTCGACCATTTTTTCAAAAATTAATATTTTCTCAAATCTTTCGATTAAGGACTGGATAATACGATGCAAAAACATAATCTATTTGATTTTTTGATTTTAGACGAGTGAGGTGGAAGATACCGTGGTCACCGCAGAAGACCTTTTTTCAACAGTGGTCCGGGAAATTATGAAACATAGTCGAAGATATAACCTTTACTATGAAAAAAAACGGTTCGAAACCTGCAATCATTTTCAAAAAAAAAAAAAAATCCACAAAAACGCCTTTTTTTCGGCCGCCAACTAGATGTAACCCCCCCCCCCCCCCCCCCTAATGCTTTACTTGAAACACTGATTCAATTTTAACACTTTAACGGCCGCGCCAAATTTACATGACTCCCTATTCACGCCGCGTAGGTCGCAATGATATACACTATTGCACGTATAGTAATCAACGCGGCGTGAACGGTTGGCTAAGAAAGTCACGCGTACGTGACAGCGGCCAAGGAGTATGACAGAACGGCGCTACTTGAAACTTGGCACGGTCATAGCCTGGGCCTAGTTGAGCATAATGGTGAAGTTTCGGAGTGACGTTTTTCCTTATACACGAGAAAAACCGAAAAATGTATCCTAGGGCGGCAGTGCCCACTTTGCTCGAGTATCCTTACTTTCGCAATGCTTTACCTTGTTTGCGAATGGCCCGCAATTTAAAAACAATACAGTAATTTGCTCCAAGGTGAGAAACTGCTCTCTGATTGGCTGGAACGAGTGCTTTGCCCCCTCAAGTCGGTTGAAGCGCCCAAAACCAAGTTGTCATAACCCCCTTAACCCTTGGAGGACCGGGATGACGCCATATCGCGTCACGAGCTAACTCGCCAACATCTCTCCTTGCGTTGGTCCTAAGTTGCGAAGCTCAAATTACTTTTCAATAGAAATATAGAACATTTAAAATTCTTGGAGTCCCAGCCCGCCAGGAGTTAATAAGCGCGCCACCAGTACCGTTGCATCGCGGTGGGGATCGCTAACCCATCCGATTGGCTCTCCTTTAGGGTACGGTGTTTTGTAATTGGTTCCTTTCTCTGATCCAAGGTTAGAGGACGACGACAAAGCTCGCCCGTTCGTCTTTCACCCGACGTTTACAAATCAGGCCTAAGGCCAAGGGGCACATTTTGAGCAATTGGCTGTCAACTCTCAAAAGTTTGTCATTGTTACGGTATCGCCGTTGTACCAGGTTACCCAAACTGTGACTTTACTCGCCACCCATTCGAGGCTACCTCTCATTGTCAGTCTTCTCCTTGTCGCTATGTACTCAGTTCCCCCAGGTCCGACTCCAAGCTATGGCTCGATGTCACGATCGCTGATAGTGCTGATCGGGTTCCGGGATCCCCGATCCGACCAGCCACCAGCTGCTGTATCTCTCGGGTCCAATGTTTCCCCACGCTCGTGTCCAAGCGGGTACGTACTCAGACTCCCAAATATCGGCTTTCGGAATACGCTGACGTCATTGCTTGATGGAAATAGTTGCAGCGACTCCCTTGATGATATAAGGTCTCAACTCTGACTTTCTCCATTACCCTTGTCTCGCACCGTCATGCACTTCTGAGGACCCCTTGTCATCTTACAGCGGCGTCGCCCCTTGTGACTCTATAAGCCTTCGCTAAACCGTATTAGGGAAGAAAAAAGTAGGTTTCTGGAACGGCCAACAAACGCACAGGATCTTCGGTCCCATGGTACAGGTTTAAGGAACCACATTTCAAAAATGTCCCGGATCGTCGCGATCCTTTTTGACTTCACCAAAGCTTTCGACGCCATCTTGAATTAGACCACTTTCATAATTATAGGCACAATTAATCTCCATACTAACGTGGTACTCGGATCTCCTTGGGTACAAATATTTCACGGAGGTTAGAAGTTATCAAAGTAGATGGCGCAAATTACCTCTTGCAAAAATTTGCGACTGTCTGTTTGGCTCCATGCGAAACTGGCAACCGCGTGGTTTCCAGACAGTGCCGAGGTCCCACAGGGACCTCCTCCGAGACCACTCGTCCTCTTGCCCTTCGCAAACGGAATTGCGTTGGTCATGTCCCACTCAAGATACACATGTATCGTTTGCTGACCCCCACGCAAGTGTGTGTATCATCCTTCTTGGAGTGTCTGCACCAGGTCCCTCTGGACTTAGGGAAACCGAACTTACTCTGAATCCGATACCTAACCTATATCGAGCCTCTTACAGATTTGCGCGCCATCTACCTTGGTAACCTCTAACCTCTCCGTTAAATATTTGTACCCAAGGAGATCCGAGTACCACGTTAGTACGGAGATTAATTGTGCCCATAATTATCAAAGTGGTGTAAGTCAAGATTTGAAGAAGATGAGATTTTCAGTTATCTCGCATCATTTTATCTTGTAATGCATTTTTTCCCTTCATTAATCAAGACCAGTAAAATTCCAACTTTCAATGTTGCAGAATGTAAAAAAATTTTTTGATTTTATTTAAAGCAAATCCTTCAAATTTATCAACTCAAAAAAATGTGACTTAGACCACTTTCATAATTATGGGCATATTTGATATTTAAAAAAGATGAAATATATGTACTATTATAATATATGTACTATATAATTTCTCTCTTTTTTCTCTTTTCTACGGTTTCGTATTTTATTTGCTTTCTTGCTTTTGCTTGTTCTTCATATCTTAATACTAATTTTATATTTTTTTTTACTATCTCAACTATTGTTCTTTTCTATCGTTCACACTCTGCTAATGCCCACTAACTCTGCTAATTTCCACTAATTCTAAACCCGAGGATTTCTCTAAAAGAATTCGTATTTTTTGCTATTCTTGCATTCTTTGGGAATTTTTTTATGAAACATCCGGAAGATTTTTGGAAATTATAAAAATAGGCACACTTAGAACACCCAATAAGCTAGAATTACCTATTTTTGGAAAACCGAAAAATCTTCAAAATAAGAGTCGGAAAAATTCCCAATATTCCTAAAACTGAGGATTGCTCCGAAAGAATTTGCATTTTCTCCGTTCTGTAGGAATTTTTTTATAAAAGATCCGCAGGATTTTTGGAAAATCTATAAATAGGTACATTTAGAAAACCTTGTATGCTAGTATCACCTATTTTTGGAAAGCTGAAAAACCCTCAAGTCACGTTTAAAAAATTTCCAAAGACTCGAAAATGCGAAATCCAGGAATTCTCTTTAGCTAAATTGTTTCATCGGACAAATTGCATAGTCCGTTATTGTAATTTATTCAATATTCATTAGCGATTCTCATACATAGAATTTGTCCATGCGAGTGAGACTCTCCGACATTGTCGTCAGATTTTCTAATGCACCCGACTGCATAATTTCCTGGAATTATAGATCTCAATGCCGATTTTTGCTTTGAAAACGAAATACTGACTCAGTATTCGACTTCGGGTCTCCCGTCGATTCGCAGCAATTCCGTTTTTCTGTGAAAAGGGGAGACACATTTTAATAAACTAATTTTTACGATATTTCAAGGGAATTCGAATTTTGCAATTTTTAATTTTTTTGTAATTTTGAATTCTTTTTGCAATTTTGCAATTTCGAGAAAAAATGTTTCCTATAAACGCGAAAAATGCCGATCGCTGAAAAAATCGTGAAGAAGAATAGAGGAACTACGAGATAAAAATTTCGTTTTCTTTTACGGAATTAATTCCTTTCCCACGAATTACCGGCAGAAGACGTACTTGTTATTTCTTGGTGCTGCAAAATGACGTCTTCTAGAGCAACAGGTACCATGCAAAGTAAGTCTGTGCCTCTTTTCAACGACTCTCCTGCATCCGGAGGGTGCGTATTTAATTTGGAAGAATTTATTTTTCGAAGGAAAAAAGAAAAATAATAACAGGAATTATTGGGATTTTTCGGAAAATTTTGACATTTTTTTTTTGCTTGACTTTTCGAGTGCTTCTTAATTTTCCAAAATTGTGGACTTTTAGTTGTGGGTGTGTTGTTAACTTATATTTTGAATTTCCCAAAAAGATAATTTTTTCGTCCGTGATTTTCGGGATTTTTCGGTATTCCGAAAAATTGGTAACTTTAGCTTTTGAGACATATTATCGAACCTAATATTAAAACTTCGAAGAATCCTAGGGATTTTTTAGAAAAAAATTCCCAAAGAATGCAAATAATGCAAATTTAAGGAAATAAATTTTCATTATCAGACATTGGGAATTTTTCCATCCGCGATTTTGGGACCTTTTTGGTATTGCAAAAATTGGTAATTGTAGCTTTGAAAATTTACAAAACCCAGGTATTTTTAGAATTTTCAGAAATGCTCCGAATGTTTTATGAAAAAATTTCCAAATATTGCATAAAAAGCAAATTTCAAAAAAAATTTCATTATCAGAAACATTGGGAATTTTTCCGTCCACGATTTTGGGACCTTTTTGGTATTGCAAAAATTGGTAATTGTAGCTTTGAAAATTTACTAAACCCAGGTATTTTTAGAATTTCCAAAAATGCTCCGAGTGTTTTATGAAAAAATGTCCAAAGATTGCAGAAAATTCAAACTTTTTTCGAGCAACCTTCAGTTTCAGAAACTTGGGGATTTTTTTCGACTATGATTTTAGAAGTTTTTCGGTATTCCAAAAATAGGTAATTTTAGATTTTGAGATATATTATCGAACCTAATATTAAAACTTCGAAGAATCCTATGGATTTTTCAGAAAAAAATTCCCAAAAAATGCAAAAAATGCAAATATTAAAAAAAATTTCATTATCAGAAACATTGGGAATTTTTCCGTCCACGATTTTGGGACCTTTTTGGTATTGCAAAAATTGGTAATTGTAGCTTTGAAAATTTACTAAACCCAGGTATTTTTAGAATTTCCAAAAATGCTCCGAGTGTTTTATGAAAAAATGTCCAAAGATTGCAAAAAATTCAAACTTTTTTCGAGCAACCTTCAGTTTCAGAAACTTGGGGATTTTTTTCGACTATGATTTTAGAAGTTTTTCGGTATTCCAAAAATAGGTAATTTTCGATTTTGAGATATTCTAAATGTATCTATTTTTCGAATTCCTAAAAATGCTTAAGATTTTTCAAATGGAAAAAAATACAGAAAAAATAGAGAAGGCAATTTTCCCTTCGACGAGGTTTTAGGCCAATTCATAGAAAATTAATAGAAAGCGCATAGCTGAAATTACCATGCGATTGCTCGTTCGGGGAAAATATGAAAGATTGCACGCAGGGGGAATGCGAAAGTTTTTCTTACTAATAATGTCGCGGAGAAACGTTAACACCTCCTATGGGTTTACCTATAATTTTCTTGCTGCAGGAAACTCATAGCAAAGTATCCTATGACTCGCAAGTATTTTGTCTCTTCTTCTTCTTCTTCTTCTTCTTTTTTCTCCCTTTTTTTAATATAGACATACTTTAAGTGTGTTGTTTTTTTCTATATATATGTATATAAGAAAGCGAAGTCGATTTTTCCATAAATTATTAATATCATTCCTCACAGCATCCTACAAGCGACAACTTGTCCGATGAAAAAGGAGGAAAAAAACATATAAAATTGGATTTCACACTGAAGACTTTTCTTTCCTTTCTTTTTTTTTAACAGATATTCCTGAAAACGAGAAAAAATTCGCCAAAGTTTACAAGAATCAGGACTTTTTTTCACAACTATTTCCACTTTTTGCATCTTTGACAATTTTTTTTCATGAAAATTCTGAAGATTTTTGGAATTTTTAAAATAGGTACTTTTTGGGCCGCATCCATAGCAAAAGTTACCAATTTTTGTAACGCATAAGTATTTCCAAAATTGTGAACAGACAAATTCACAAATATTTGAAAAAAATTAATGTCCTTTCGAAATCATTTCCGTTATTTATATATATTAGGATTTTTTGAATAAAGATTCTGAAGATTTTTGAAAACTTTAAAAATAGGTACTTTTAGACCAAACAGAAAAATTCACAAATATTAGAAAAAATTAATGTCCTTTCAAAATCATTTCTGCTATTTATATATTTTATAATTTTTTGAATGAAGATTCTGAAGATTTTTGAAAACTTTAAAAATAGGTACTTTTAGACCAAAAAATACTCAACACTTTCATACTCAAATACCTATTTTTGGAGTACTATAAAATCTTCAATATATATTAGAAAAAAAAATTGCCAATGTTCAGGGAAACGAAGATTTTCTCAGAATCATTTTTATCTTTATACATTTTTTGGGATTTGTTAATGAAAGATCCTGAGAATTTTTAGAAATTTGAAAAATAGGTATATCTAGATACCATTAATAGCTAAAATTACCTATTTTTGGAATACTAAAAAAAGTCGAAATACTCAACAGCAAAAATTGTCAAAATTCACACAAATAAAAATTTTTCTAGAATCGTTTCTATTGTTTATTATATTTGAAAATTTTTGTTTGGAGATTTGAAAAACAACCCGTATCTAGAATATTTTGAAACCTAAGGTCACCTATTATTTCCCGATTTTTTTTTTTTTTTTCGAACAAAGTGGCAAAAAAAAGCGAAGAACAAAGACAGACCCAAAAGCTCCTTCATCCACTTGTCACATTGGCTGTCAAAAATTGTATGCGCTATATCTCAACACTCCTTCAAGTGGAATCATATTTTTGACAGGCTGAAGCGATAGTAAATTATTCAGACTATTTTTGTAATATTTGCAATTCTGACTTTCATGAATACAACAAGTTATTCGCAATTCGGAACATCTGAGAGAGTAACACACTTTCTTCCTTGACTCGGTAATAAATTTCAAAGACTAGATTAAAATATCATGTTTAAATAAATGATAAACACGAGAATGTAAATTGTTGCGTGGAATCGATAAATAATAATGTGAGACAAATATAAGTTCATGGAATAGTATAGGTTCAACGAGAAGCTCGTGTGCATTTCAAGTTCATATGCAGTGAAACGATTGCAGCATTGTATGCAAGAAATGCATTTATTGCAAAATATCCGACTTTTGAAAAATCTTGGGAAATTTTTTTGCTCGACTTTTCGAGTGCTTCTCGATATTAAAAAATTATATACGTTTAGTATTGAATCTGTAGCAAATGTGTCTATTTATAGAATTTCCAAGAATTCCAAGGATCTCGTGAAAAAAATTCCCAAAGAATGCAGGAAACACAAAAACAGTTTAGAGCAATCTTCAGTTTCAGAAATATTTGGAATTTTGTCAAATTTGATTTTTGGAGCTTTTTCAATATTACAAAAATAATTAATGTTGGCATTCGAGGTATACTAACTATGACCATTTTTAGAATTTTAAAAAATCTTCAGGATCTTTTTTTAAAAAAATTACGAAACAATGCACAAAATGCAAAATGTTTTTAAGAAATTAATGATAAATTATTAAGAATTTTTTGACTGTGATTTTAGGGGTTTGTTAGTAATCCAAAACCATTTAATTTTAGCTTTCAAGGTATGCCAAATAAATGGATTTTTCAATATTCCAAAAATCCCTAGAATCTGTTATTAAAAAAATCCCAAAGACTGCACAAATTACAAATTGTTAAAAAGTTAGTAATTGTAGAAATATTAAGAATTTTATTGACTATGATTTAAGGGGGTTTTTCAGTATTCCAAAAATATTTAGTTTTAGCTTTCAAGGTATACTAACTGAACGTGTTCTTAGGATTTTTAAAAATTCTCAAGATCATTTAGAAAAAAAACTTCCCAAAGACTGCAGAAAATGCGAATTCTTTTTGAGTAATCTTCAGATTCAAAAATATTAGGAACTTTTCGACTTTGGACGGTTTTAGGTGTTTCAAAAATTGGTATTTTAGGTTTTAAGGTAAACCAGATGGGGCTATTTTTAGATTTTCCAAAAATCCTCAGGATTATTTATAAAAAGTGTTCAACGAATGCAAAGAAAATGCAAATTATTTTAAAATATGCAGAGAATACAGAAATGGCTGCTTTTGTTCTTGTTCTTGTTTTTGTTTCTGCTTTTATTTTTATGTTCTTTTTGCTTTGCTGTAACTACCACTTCTATTGGTTATCACAGATTCGTATTAGCACTGCATTTACGTTATCTTTCTTCTTTTCCTGTCAACGCGCATATGGTATTTACTCATGTATATATGTATATAAGTATGTAAATATACATGTACTTCTAAATTGCCCCATGGATTCCAGGGCATAATAAACTAGTTTAAAAAAAAAAAAATACCGAATACAGTTTCAGAAATATTGGAAATTTTTTTATTCTGATTTCGGGAATTTTTGAGTATTCGAAAAATCAGTAATTTTAGCTTTCGAGGTATACTAAATAAAGGTAATTTTAGAATTTTCAAAAATCCTGCGGATTTTTTGCAAACAATTCCCAAATAATGCAGAGAATACAGAAATACTGAATACAGTTTCAGAAATATTGAGAATTTTTTTAATTCCGATTTTGGGGGTTTTTCAGCATTCCCAAAATCAGTAATTTAAGCTTTCGAGGTATACTAAATAAAGGTAATTTTAGAATTTCCAAAAATCCTCCGGATTTTTTGCAAAAAATTCCCGAATAATGCAGAGAATACAGAAATACTGAATACAGTTTCAGAAATATTGGAAGTTTTTTTATTCTGATTTCGGGAATTTTTTTTTTCTGATATCGAGAATTTTTCAGTATTCCAAAAATCAGTAATTTTAGCTTTCGAGGTATACTAAATGAAGGTATTTTTAGAATTTCCAAAAACCCTCCGGATTTTTTGCAAAAAAATTCCCGAATAATGCAGAGAATACAGAAATACCGAATACAGTTTCAGAAATATTGGGAACTTTTTTAATTCCAATTTTGGGGGTTTTTCAGCATTCCAAAAATATGTAGTTTTAGTTTTCAACGCACACTAAACGAACGTATTTTTATAATTACCGAAACTTTCCTGGATCTTTTATAAAAAAAATTCCCAAAGATTGCAAAATTAGTAAAAATTCTTTTTGAGGGATTTTCGGTTTTGAAAATGTTCTGAAATTTTTTCGATTGTCGTTATTTGTCAAAATAGGAAGAGAGGAAAAAAGAAAAATTGCTGATTTCGAGGCTCCGCTATTTCCCGGTACGTACAAACACCCCCACGCTCTGTTCTTTTCATCCCCAATTATTTCTTCCTCCTCTGTTTTATTATGAAACAATAGAGAGACACAATTCACTTAAAACTAAAGACTCCGCTTATAAATTACAATTATACGACGGCACGGTAACGTTGGATGTTGATAACACCTTATATTTCCCTGTATCCTCTCTGTATTCCATCATTCCCATTCTACCTTTCCTCCTCTCACTGTTTTTCAAGCATTCGACTCACGAATACCCAAGTAAAATTAAATTTCGCTAGGGATCAGGTGCTTTTTGTATTAGACTAATTTTCCTCGTAAGATCTGCGTGTTTTCTACCTATATTCTTTTCTACCGACAGCAAGGCTATTGTCTCACTGTCCTACACGACGTGAGTCGCTTAAATTATCAAGCCGATCGGTTCGATTCAGCGAAAACACCTTATTCACGCCCTTTTATCCCACTTTTCAAAACTTTCCTCCAAGTTGCAGTCTAAAACATCCCTAAAAATAAAAGGAGACATTTTTTTTTTCACGGACTTCAACATTTTTTTTAGCGATTTTCCACTCGACTTTTTGAAAAACTAAAAACAGTACCTTGCATTTCAAAACTCGCATTTTTGGAATGGCGAAAATTCGAAAGGATGTCAAAAAAAATATTGCAAAATCATGGAAAACTATTTTTTTGTTTTTCCACGGACTTCTACATTTTTTTTCTCGATTCTCCACTCGACTTTTTGAAAAACTAAAAACAGTACCTTGCATTTCAAAACTCGCATTTTTGGAATGGCGAAAATTCGAAAGGATCTCAAAAAAAAATATTGCAAAATCATGGAAAACTATTTTTTTGTTTTTCCACGGACCTCTACATTTTTTTTCTCGATTTTCCACTCGACTTTTTGAAAAAGTAAAAATAGTACCTTGTAGTACAGGTATTTCTACAAAAGTTCGTATTTTTGGAATGGCGAAAATTCGAAAGGGTCTCAAAAAAATATTGCAAAGTCCTAGAATTCCGTGTTCATGATTTTCTACGGACATTTGCAGTTTTTTCTCGATTTTCTGCGTGATTTCTCCAAAAAATGAAAATTGTACCTTGTAGCATAGGTGTTTCCATGAAAGCTCGCATTTTTGGAATGGCGAAAATTCGAAAGGAACGCTAAAAAAAATATTGCAAAGTCATGGAAATCCATTTTCTTGTTTTTCCACGGACTTCTATATTTTTTTCTCGATTTTCCACAGGACTTTTCGAAAAACTAAAAATAGTACCTTGAAGCACAGGTGTTTCCACAAAAGCTCGCATTTTTGGAATGGCGAAAATTCGAAGGGATCTCTAAAAAAAATATTGCAAAGTCATGGAAATCCATTTTCTTGATTTTCCACGGACTTCCACATTTTTTTCTCGATTTTCCACACGACTTTTCGAGATACTAAAAATAGCACCTTGTAGCACAGGTGTTTCCACAAAAGCTCGCATTTTTGGAATGGCGAAAATTCGAAAGGATCTCTAAAAAAAATATTGCAAAGTCATGGAAATCCATTTTCTTGATTTTCCACGGACTTCCACATTTTTTTCCCGATTTTTCACACGACTTTTCGAGATACTAAAAATAGCACCTTGTAGCACAGGTGTTTCTACAAAAGCTCGCATTTTTGGAATGGCGATAATTCGAAAAGATTTTTATAAAAATATTGAGTAATCCTGGAAGAGATTATTTTTGGGTACATTTAAAAAAAATCAAGGTTTTAAAATTTTTTTCTAAAAATTCTTTTGAGTATACGATTTTCCAAAAATACGGACTTTCGAAGAGATACCTGCCCTGTAAAGGTACTATTTTTATTTTTCCACCAAAAATTGGATCCCCACCCTCCCGCTCGAATTTCTCTCCGAAACGATACGGAAGTAAATAGTTGTTAAAAAATTTCTGGATACCTCCCATTTCTCATTAACCTTTAATATCATTAAATCATCGACTACGCTTTTATAATCGGGTCAAAAAGTCAGCCAGGAAGCGAAGTTCGTTACGCGATGCGACGACCGTACGGCATATCCATATCAATGTCCCGATCGCATTCATGATTCGGACTTTGGACCCAAAGGTTGGAAAGAAGGGTTTCAAAGGAAATTCACATTTTTTTCCTGAGACTTGAAACCAGAATTAGCCGTCAGTCCTGATTTGTATCTTTCGGGGAAAGGAAAACGCGTCTAGTTCGAATTTGAACGTTTGGTGGAAAAGCTCTCAAAACCTTGACCTTGAAATTTCGTAAAAGCTCTTGAGTTCGAAAACGTCACCGGTACTAGGACCTTCGAAACCCCCAAATTGTTCAAATTTTCGCCATTTTTTTTCCGACGAAATTCGGAAGAATACCCGTTAAGTGCAATATAGTGTTTTTGTTTAGCCGAAAAATCGTGTAGAATTTTGGAAGAAAATCCAAAAGTTATCGAAGAAATTTTGATCCCCGAATTTTTGTGGAAAATCGAGATAAAAATTTAAAAAATTTGGGAATTTTGTCAAAGAGATTCTGTTGAATTCTAGGGATTTCAAAAACACCAGGCTTGGGAGAAGTGCTTGTACTGCAATGTAGTATTTTTGTATTTCCGAAAAGTCGTATAGAATTTAGGAAAGAAATTCAAAAGTGTTCGAAGAAATTTTGGTTCTTGAATTTATGCTTGAAATCGAGAAGAAAAATTTCCAGGTTTTCGGAATTTTTTTTTGAAAAATTCTTTTGGATTTTCGGGATTTCAAAAATGCGAAGCTTGAGAGAAGCGTTTGAACTGCAACGTAGAATTTTTGTTTTTCCAAAACATTCCATAGAATTTTGGAAAAAAATTCTAAAGTTTCTAGGGAATTTTAGTTCTTAGATTTAAGTAAAAAATCAAGAACGGAGATTTTCAAGATTTTCAAGATTTAGGAATTTTTTTCGAAAAATTCTCTTGGATTTTCGGGATTTCAAAAATACGAGGCTTGAGTGTAATGTTTATATTGCATCGTAGTATTTTTGTTGTCCCGAAATGTCGAATAGAATTTTGCAAAAAAATTCAAAAGACCTCGAAGAAATTTTGATCCCTGAATTTTTGTGGAAAATTGAGATCAAAATTTAAAAAATTTGGGAATTTTGTCAAAGAGATTCTGTTGAATTCTAGGGATTTAAAAAACACCATGCTTGGGAGAAGTGCTTGTACTGCAATGTAGTATTTTTGTATTTCCGAAAAGTCGTATAGAATTTAGGAAAGAAATTCAAAAGTTTTCGAAAAATTTTGGTTCTTCAATTTATGCTTGAAATCGAGAAGAAAAATTCCCAGGTTTTAGGAATTTTTTTTTTGAAAAATTCTCTTGGATTTTCGGGATTTCAAAAATGCGAAGCTTGAGAGAAGCGCTTGAACTGCAACGTAGAATTTTTGTTTTTCCAAAACATTCCATTGAATTTTGGAAAAAAATTCAAAAGTTTCCAGGGAATTTTAGTTCTTAGATTTAAGTGAAAAATCAAGAACGGAGATTTTCAAGATTTGGGAATTTTTTTCGAAAAATTCTCCTGGATTTTCGAGATTTCAAAAATACGAGACTTGAGTGTAATGTTTATATTGCATCCTAGTATTTTTGTTGTTCCGAAATATCAAATAGAATTTTGCAAAAAAAATCAAAAGTCCTCGAAGAAATTTGGATTCTTGAATTTACGTGAAAAATCAAGAAAAAAGATTTTCAGGATTTTGGAATTTTTTTGAAGAAATTCTATTGGATTTTGGGTACTCAAAAAATACAAAGCTTGAGGGAAATACTTGTACCGCAATGTAGTATTTTTGTTTTTTCGAAAAGTCGCGTAGAAATCCGTGAAAAAAAAAATCGAGTGTCCTGGGGAAGAAACGTTACCTCACAGTAAAGTGAAAAGTGATCGAACTCGATATCGCATTGGATGGACGCAAGCTCTTGGGTCCAGAGACGTTACCGGTACTACGATCTTTGAGGCACCGGTAAACGACATCTGCGTTCACGAAAGGGTGGAAAATGTTCGGCCAGTACGACGCGGATCCTTATGAGATCGAGAAACCCGAGGAATCATGGAAACCGAATTTCGAGGCTCGCGTGGCCCGATCGAGGATTTCAAAAACAGGTGATTTCAGTGGGAAGTGATTCTTCGGAAAAATTGGGATCGGCCCCAAAAGTACCGGTCGCTATCCATTCGTGTCCTACTGAAAATATTTTTCAGAAAATTTTCGGAAACCTTCGAAAAACCCTAGACTTTTTTTTAGGGGAAAGATTCCAAAAAATCCAACTGCTTAGACACTTATTAGAAATCTCGAATTCCACAATATTCGAAATATTAGGATTTATTAAAAATTACAAATACTACAAAATTTAAAAAAAAATTTATTAATAGTTTGAAATTTGGAGAAATTGAAAAATTCCAAATCTCATTAAAGAATCTCTTATTTTGACATTTTTTGAAATTCTCCAATTTTAATATTTGATTTTCAAAAAATTTATAAATTTTCGCTTGAGTTTCTTTGAAATTTCTCTAAATTTCTCAAAACCTTGAAGAGACAAATATTTATGTAAAGAATTTTTAGAAAATTGTTGGATATTCAATATTACTTCAACAAATTTTTAAAAATTTCTGAAATTTCTCTGAAAATACGCCCAATTTCTATAGATTTTTTTGGGAAATTTCTAACCAATCCAGGGAGACTTCGAAAAAATGTCTGAGGAATCTAGAGAAATTTCAACGAAAATTAAAAAATTTTTTTGAAAATCAAATATTCATTTTGTCGAATTTCAAAAAATTTCTGAATCTCGCCGACGTTATCACAGTGGTTGTTATCGCCATGTATTAATTATGAACATTAACCGCCGATGTCATATGAAATGTCAGAAATCTATAAAAATGGTAAAAAAATGTTACTTCCAAAAAAAAAAATAAAAATTTGGAAGAACTTTCTTTTCTATTCTTTCAATTTTCGACAATCCTTCGTCTCACGCCACGTGGGACGAATAGTGCCCATATTCAAGCGCATCCAGTCCCGAGTTGAATTTCCGTGTTAACCCGAAATTCAAAGATTGGAGGAGAGTGGAGGAGAAGATTTTTTGGAACCAAAAAAAAATTAATAATTTTTTCTTTCTTTCTATTTTTTCAGATTATATATTAACCTCGAATCGATACCGAAGCGCAGCTTACGAGGAGGCCTTCCAGAAATCGCTGCAAAATCCGGAGGAATTTTGGGCGGAAGTCGGGCAACTGGTGGAATGGAGCAAACCGTGGAATAAAGTTCTGGACAACACGAACGAGCCTTTCACGAAATGGTATTTTTATTAGAATTTTTTGTTTCACAAACTAAAAATTGTAAAGAATAAAAAAAATAGGAAAAGAAATTTTGGAGAAAAACAAAAATAACCGAAATCTAGGGAAATTTAATATATTACAATTATAATTTACTAAAGTTTGGCAAATTTTCGCTTCCGTATATTTAACTTACAAAATTTAAATTAAATAAAAAAAATTACAAAACATAAATGTAAATTCAGAAACTTTTAATTAATCTATTAATTATCTATTCTTTTATTCACTTACTGAAATTGTTAATAATAGGAGGAGAAAATATTTATTTACATTTATTTAAAAAATGAAAATTCGCAATTAGGCTATTTATTATTATTTTTGTGGATAAATAATTTCCAAATATAATTGAAGAGTTTATGAATTCCTGTTTATCCTTTGTAAATTACCTTTTGTAAATTAAATTTAAAAAAAAAAACAAAAATTTGCAGATAAATATTATAACAAAGGTAACAAATAAGATTAATAATGAATTATTGCAACACGTAAACATCTAGTAAATTAAAATACATGAATATTTACCAATAAACAAAAAAAAGAAGCCCAAAATGGGCGTTGCCAATGTCAAAAGACTTGCAAGAAAAATGTCAAAAGGTTCAGAAATCGAATTCTGAATTTGGATTTCTTTGTTTCATTAAAAAAATCATAATTTTCTTTTTTTTCATTATTTTTCTTTTTCTCCCATCATTTTCTTCTTTTTCATTTTTCTTCTTTTTTTATCTTCCTTAGTTTCCTTTTTTTCTTCGTTATTATTTTTCTTTTTTTTCGACAAAGTAAACCACGCCCACGGGACGCTGTCATTGGCTGTCGGGGCAATGAATACTCGCCTTTATACTTTTGTCATAAACAAAAAAAGAAGCCCAAAGTGGGCGTTGCCAATGTCAAAAGACTTGAAAGAAAAATGTCAAAAGGTTCAGAAATCGAATTTTGAATTTGGATTTCTTTGTTTCATTAAAAAAATCATAATTCTCTTTTTTTTCATTATTTTTCTTTTTCTCCCATCATTTTCCTCTTTTTCATTTTTATTCTTTTTTTATACTTCTTTAGTTTCTTTTTTTTCTTCATTATTATTTTTCTTTTTTTTTCGACAAAGTAAACCATGCCCACGGGTCGCTGTCATTGGCTGTCGGGGCAATGAATACTCGCCTTTATACTTTTGTCAAAAAAAAAGAAGCCCAAAGTGGGCGTTGCCAATGTCAAAAGACTTGAAAGAAAAATGTCAAAAGGTTCAGAAATCGAATTTTGAATTTGGATTTCTTTGTTTCATTAAAAAAATCATAATTCTCTTTTTTTTTCATAATTTTTCTTTTTTTCCCATTATTTTCCTCTTTTTCATTTTTCTTCTTTAGTTTCCTTTTTTTCTTCGTCATTATTTTTCTTTTTTTTTTCGACAAAGTAAACCACGCCCACGGGACGCTGTCATTGGCTGTCGGGGCAATGAATACTCGCCTTTATACTTTTGTCATAAACAAAATAAGAAGCCCAAAGTGGGCGTTGCCAATGTCAAAAGACTTGAAAGAAAAATGTCAAAAGGTTCAGAAATCGAATTTTGAATTTGGATTTCTTTGTTTCATTAAGAAAAATCATAATTCTCTTCTTTTTCATAATTTTTCTTTTTTTCCCATTATTTTCCTCTTTTTCATTTTTCTTCTTTAGTTTCCTTTTTTTCTTCGTTATTATTTTTCTTTTTTTTCTGCGGAACGGAAATATTCCCAATTTGTATTAAAAAAATGAAAAACGACATTTGCAGGTACGTCGGGGGCGAGATCAATGCGTGTCACAATGCGGTGGATCGACACGTAAACGACGGCTTGGGCGAGAAAACAGCCCTCATCCACGACAGCCCATTAACGTCGACCATCCGCAAAGTCACTTATAACGAGCTGCTGGAGAAGACGTCGCTGATAGCGGGTGCCCTGGCCGATATGGGCGTTCGCAAAGGCGACCGGGTTCTGATCTACATGCCCCTCATCCCCGAGACGATAATAGCGATGCTAGCCACGGCCAGGCTGGGTGCCGTTCATTCGGTGGTTTTCGGGGGTAAGCACAATGACAAAATTGAAATTTACGTGACAACCAAAATACAATATCGAAATTGACCTTGACAATGACCTTGAAAATGACCGATAACGAAAAATAAATTTTGTCGATTTGTTGGTCTCGTCGAATCCAACAACTTTTGTTTCGGACATTTTTTTGCACATCAAATAGTTTATGAGTAATTCAAGGTGGACGCGTTTTCTGCCCTTCCTGAAAATATTTTTCTGAAATTTCTCTGAAAAACTCTGAAATTGACGCTTGGAGATTTTCAGGGAAAATGTGTATTAACGCTTCACTTTCGTTTGGCGCCGGTATAAATTTTGATGTGCGACACCAACGTGGTGCCACCGGCGCTTGCCCGATAGTTTTCGCGTGGCACCAACGCGGTGCCACCGGACGACATAGCGTTAATATTCAGTATGGAAGATATACATTTGCACATCCTCCTTTTTTTTTAGAAAGTAAAAATTTCTGAAATTTCTTTGAAAATTTTTGAAAATACGCCCAGTTGCTATAGAAATTTTTAGGAAATTTCTAACAAGTCCAGGGAAACCCCGAAAGGATTTCTGAGAAATCTAGGGAAATTTCGAAGAAATTCCAGTAAAAAATTTTCTAAAATTTTTGAAAATCAAATATTAATTTTGTCGAATTTCAAAAAATTTCTGAAATTTCTCTGAAAATTTTGAAAATACGCCCAATTGCTATAGAAATTTGTAGGAACTTTCTAGCTAGTCCAGGGAAACCCCGAAAGGATTTCTGAGAAATCTAGAGAAATTTCAAAGAAATTCCAGCAAAAAATTTTTAAATTTTTTGAAAATCAAATATTAATTTTGTCGAATTTCAAAAAATTTCTGAATCTTGCCGACGTTAGTGGTTGAGAAATTGAAAAATTCCAAAGTTCGTTAAGGGGGTAAGGTCACCTATAAAAAGAAAAAGTATATTAATTTTTTTTTAAAGCTTTTATTATAAAAATACATTTTTTAAATATACATTGTAAATTGTACTACTAAATACTTACTAAATTATTTTTTCGAAATCCCTAGTATATAGTATAAACATACTAGAAATTTCTTAAAAATTTCCATTTGTCGCAAGGTTCAAGGAGCACCGATTGACCGATTTGACTCCGCAATGGCTCATTTTCTCTGGAAGACCATCCTTATGGAATGAATGTGGGAATTTGGAGAGAAAAAAAAATTACAAAAGTTCTGAATTTTTTAAACCCAAAAACATAACAATAACCAAAATTATGTATATATATCTGATAAAAAGTGTTGTAACTTTTTGTTTACTTACTTCTTCCAAAATTCCCACATTCATGCCGTAAAGGGTCTTTCTCCGAATGAAATGAGACCTTGTCGAGGCAAATCGATTAATCGGTGCTCCTCGAACCTTGCGACAAATGGAAATTTTTAACAAATCTCTAGTATGTTTATACTACATACTAGGGATTTCGAAAAAATAATTTAGTAAGTATTTAGTAGTACAATTTTCAATGTATGTTTGAAAAATGTATTTTTATAATAAAAGTTGTAAAAAAAAATTGATATACTTTTTCTTTTTACAGGTGACCTTACCCCCTTTTAAAGAATCTCTAATTTTGAAAATTTGTGAATTTACCATGAAGTAACGAATACTTATATAAAGAATTTTCAGAAAATTTTCGGATATTCAATATTACTTCGCTAGTTTTTTTTCGTTGCCCTCTTTTGCATCTGTCTTCGGATACTTACCTTGTATAATAAGCCAACATACATCTATTACTACACGCATGCATCGGAGTCTTATTACACTGCTCTTACTGCATTGCATTTACCTTTGTCTCCATTTACCTATCTGTCTCTTTCTACTAGCCACGAGCTACTATTTCCCCTCCCCCTCGTTGCTTGTAACCCCTGTTCGCTGTATTCATTATTTTTTAAATATTCTATTCTCTTTTCCACTTCTCGCCTTCCCTTTTGTTTCTTCCTTTAGACATTCATTCAGCACATGTCTTCCTGGTTGTGTTGTAATTCTTTGCTCATAATTTATCGCTCGTGACATCGCGTCAAATGTAATTTCGTCCGCACACACATATATATATATATATACCATACCTAGGTCACCAACACATTGCCTCAAAAAAGTTTATATACCACGCGTGTATTTATTCAACTTTTTATTTTCTCGCGTACTTACCTCATAAATTCTTCATTTTTATCGCTCTTTCATTTTTAGCACCCTAATTTTTCAATTTTATTGCATTTTCAAGTCGATTGGTTCAATTGCCCCGTGATTCAATTAACCCCCCTCTCCTTTGCATACATATATGTGCCCATAATTATGAAAGTGGTCTAAGTCATATTTTGTTGTGTTGATAAATTTCAAGGATTTGTTTTGAATAAAATAAAAAATGCTTTTACACTCTGCAACATTGAAAGTTGGAGTTTTATTGGTCTTGATTAATGAACAAAAAAAATTTATTGGAAGGTGAAATGATGCGAGATAACTGAAAACTTAGACCACTTTCATAATTATGGGCACATATATCTGACAATGAGATGACTCTTCTAGTAAATATTTCTTACCAGACTTAAGTTGGTTTAAAAATTAGAAAAAACTGGCAAAAATTAGTAAACTCAAATTAGCAGGTACTAATTATTTAACGATGTAGTTATGTTAGCAGTCGAGGCTAATTACTTACTTTCTCCTATTTCACAAATAATAATAATAATAATCATACTAATAATAATAATAATAATAATAATAATAATAATAATAATAATAATATAAAAATTAAAATTTGATTACAAAAATAAATTTCCAGTCAGTAATAATTTGCAAACAATAGGTGTTGAAATAATAACGGTAATGAATGATTGGTATCAATATTAGTAATTAGTGACACTAATAATTAGTAATTTTCTATTTTGCAAATTTTACAAAATTTCAGTTACATCTAAAATACATTTATTCCAAAAGATTCGAATTTCATTTACTAATTGAATTTTCGTCAATGTCAATTGGTAATTTGTAACCAATGATTGACGAATAAGTAATAATAAATTATTAGTAATCTTCCGTTTTACGAATTTAATTAAAAAAGAATTTAAGTATCAACAAAAAAAACATCGTTTTTTCTCAATGTAGACTAAAAATTATAATTTCCAATTTTATGAAATGAATATCGGAAAAATTGGGGGGGGGGGGGGGGGGGCGGCAAAAATCGATTTCAAATTAAATGAAATAATCGCCGAAATAATAATAATAATAATAATAATAATAATAATATTATTATTATTATTATTATTATTATTATTATTATTATTATTATTATTATTATTATTATTATTATTATTATTATTATTATTATTATTATTATTATTATCATTATTATTATTATTATTATTATTATTATTATTATTATTATTATTATTATTATTATTATTATTATTATTATTGTTGTTATATTTATAATACAATCAAAATATTTTACGAACAACTCTTCCGATTGTTCATTTTTTATCACATCGGATAATCGGAGCTGTATAATTGCTGTAATAAAAAAAAAATCAGCGCAAACAGTCTGGAACTTTCAATTTCCGATAAATACATGCAATTGCTTCGTTCTTAATCTCCAGAACAAACGTTCCAAGCCTCCGTGATTCACTCCCACGGACAATAACATCGGATTATCGGGGGAAACTTGGCGGCGTCTCGTTGGAAAAAAAAGAAAATAAATAAATTTTTGCACCCTTAAATTTTTCTCCTATCTCCTTCGGTAATCTCAACTCAAACGCGTGTTTCTCGGGGGTAGATAAAATTCGGCGATTATTTCATTTAATTTGAAATCGATTTTTGCCGCTCCCCCCCCCCCCCCCCCCCAATCTTGCCGATATTCATTTAATAAAATTGGAAATTATCATTTTTGGTCTACATCCAGAAGAATCAATTTTTTTGTTTGTTGATACTTAAAAATCGCGTCCAATTAAATTCGTAAAATGGAAGATTACTAATTATTCGTTATTACTTATTCGTCAATTATTGGTTACAAATTACCAATTAATGTTGACGAAAATTCAGTTAAAAATGAAATTCGATTTTTTTGGGGGAACAAATGTATTGGATGTAACTGAAATTTTGTAAAATTTGCAAAATAGAAAATTACTAATTATTAGCGTCACTAATTATTCTAATATTCATACTAATTATTCATCACCGTTATTATTTCAACACCCATTGTTTGCAAATTATTATTGACTGGAAATTTATTTTTGTAATCAAATTTTAATTTTCATAGTATTATTATTATTATTTTTATTATTATTATTATTATTATTATTATTATTATTATTATTATTATTATTATTATTATTATTAGTAACATTATTTGTAAAATATTTCGAAAAATATTGTCGGACCAGTCGAGGAACTTTTGTTTTTAATTGAATATGGGCGATACTGGAAATTGGCAATTTTTGAAATCAAATTTCAACCCTTTGCACTCGAGCGGCGCCGCTGCGGCACCAGTTTTAAACGCTAACTCTTATGTCTCGAGTGCAAAGGGTTAATTATCTTCAAGGACTAATTTCAATATAAGTAATTAACGCTGCGTTTACTCATTTCAGGTTTTGCAGCCAACGAATTGGCCTGTCGGATAAATCACGCCGAACCGAAAGTCATAATAGCTGCCAGTTGTGGTTTGGAACCATCCAAGATAATTAAGTGAGTTTGGAGGTTTTAGAAAATTATTAATATCATTATCAACGCGTTAACTGCCACGTCGGTCACCGGCGACCGACACTGGACTTTCCGTTCGGGCCGCGCTGGTTATAACGAATGCGATAATCTATACCCTCGCGACCCACGCGGCGTGAATAGGGATTCACGTAAATTTGCCTTTTCTTCCAATTAATTTCTTTTTTTTTGTATTTTTTTTTGTTCAAGATTTGCAATTGTTTTTGTGCGAGAAAAAATCGCCAGTGATAAAAAAAAAATTGTCTGAAATTGGAAAAATCCAAATAATTTGGAAATTCCGTTTTCTTCGTTGCGATAGAAATTATTTCCACGAACGTCGATCCGGATAAAAAAAAAATTCTAAGAATTTGTAATTTAATTCTATAAAAAAAAATTCTAAGAATTTGTAATTTAATTCCTCCCTATTCGGCATAAACAAGAAATATTCGGTGATATTAACAAAAATCAGGGAAACGTTGGAAATTCTGAAGGAAAAAAAAAAATAGAAAATCTATTGCCTTTAATTTGAACACTTTTGACTTTCTTAGCCAACCGTTCACGCCGCGGCGATTGCTATACGTGCAACAGTGTATACCATTGCGACCCATGCGGCGTGAATAGGGAGTCATGTAAATTTGACGCGGCCGTTAAAGTGTTAATTGGGATTAATTACTTTTGTATCCGACAGATACACGACGATGCTGAATGCAGCCTTGACGATGATTTCCGTGCGAAGGCCATCCTCCATCATTTTCCAAAGAAGAAACGTTTGGGAGTCCCCGCTTATGGAGAATCAGTACGATTGGGATGAACTATTGGTAAAATCGCGAGCCCATCCTTGTGTGCCCGTGGAAGCCAATGACCCTTTGTACATTTTGTACACTTCCGGGACCACTGGTGAGAAAATTCATTTTTGACGTATAATTTCATTTTCATGAAAATCATGAAGTTATGGAAATTTTTTGAAGAAACCTTGAGACCCTGAGGAAAAGGTGGAGAAATTCTGAAATTTCCAAATAACGTCAAATATTTAAAAAAGAAGTATGCGAATATTTTTCAGAGAAAAATAAAAAAAATGCCTAGATCTGCCACATCATTTAATTTATATAAAAATCATGGAGTTATGGAAATTATTTTTCAACAAACTTTGAGACTCTGAGGAAAAGGTGGAAAAATTCTGCAATTTCCGAAGAACGTTAGATATTTTTCAAAAAACGTTTGCGAATATTTTTCAGAGAAAGTTTAGAAAAAAAAATACCTAGATCTGCCACATAATTTAATTTATATAAAAATCATGAAGTTATGGAAATTTTTTTGAAGAAACCTTGAGACTCTGAGAAAAAGGTGGAGAAATTCTGAAATTTCCAAAAAACGTTAAATATTTTAAAAAAAAAGGTATACGAATATTTTTCAGAGAAAAATAAAAAAACTGCCTAGATCTGCCACATAATTTAATTTATATGGAAATTATGAAGTTATGGACATTTTTTTGAAGAAACCTTGAGACTCTGAGGAAAAGGTGGAAAAATTCTGAAATTTCCAAGAAACGTTAAATATTTTTCAAAAAAAGTATGCGAATATTATTAGAGAAAAATAAAAAAAATCCCTAGATCTGCCACATCATTTAATTCATATGAAAATCATGAAAATATGGAAATTTTTTGAAGAAACCTTGAGACTCTGAGGAAAAGGTGTAAAAATTCTGCAATTTCCGAAGAACGTTAAATATTTTTCAAAAAAAAAGTATGCGAATATTTTTCAGAGATAAATCCGAAAAAAATGTCCTAAATCTTCCGAAAAATCTAATTTCAATTTTAGACAAAATTTCTGAAGAATTTTCTTTTTCTAAGAAACTACAAGTTTTGCTGAAAATTTGATGTATGTAAATATAACGCTATTGATCCCATAGTTTTTCGTAATTTTGATAAAAAAAATAATCAATTTTCATGAAAATCGAAGGTTTCTTGTCTGATAAAATCTGAGAAATTTCTGATTTCCATCCTGTCTGACGGAAAAATACCCATATTTGGGCGATTGCAGGCGATCCAAAGGGTATCCAGAGACCCGTGGGGGGTCACTTGGCGTCCCTTTGCTGGACCATGAAATCCGTATTCGCTTTGAAAAAGAACTCCATTTGGTGGGTGGCTTCCGACCTGGGCTGGGTCGTGGGTCACTCCTACATCTGCTATGCTCCTCTGTGTTTCGGTATCACCAGTGTCATGTATGAGGGTAAACCGGACAAGACACCGGATGCCAGCTCCTATTTCAGGTAAAAAAAAAGGATAATTCTGAATGCGGATTCAATTCCAAATGGAATTTGTGGAATCGATATACAATATATACAAAATGTGTTTAGCACATGCTGATATATAACATTATCATTTTTCATTCGAATTTTACAAAAATTCAATTACATTTTTCCATGTATCACTGGGTCGCTTAAAAAATACGAAAAAAAATACAAATAATTGCTTCGTCTCGGTATTACAAGATTTGCAATAAAATTATTTAAGTAGCTTTGTCTTGGTATTACAAGACTTGCGAATAAAAATAATTTCAATTGATTCGGAACAAGTTTCAAATCTAAATCTCATCCCAAACTACGATTTCATTGGGACAGTCTCTCCTTCTTAAGGGGGGATTGCGGTGTAACAGCTTTAAAAATAGGTGATTTTCATGAATTTTTTTTTTTTGGAAAACTATTAATAATTCCCAAATAATCTCTTTTGGGATATGAAGAAGCATCCATGAAATATTGAAAAAAAATTTGTTTCTTGCCATTTTCTGTATTATTTATTTAGTATTCATAATCCTGCCAAACACTTCCGGATTGTTGGTGTCTAGTATAGCACCTGTTACAAGCATCCGATAATTAAAAGTGAAAAATTTTCTTAAAGGTAGATAGTTTATGCTGGGGTTATACCACTTGTTAAAAGAAAACATGAAGAATCAAAAAAGTCCTAGGGTTTTGAAGAAAAAATGAATTTTTTTACACAAAAATTGATTACATATTGCCACTAAAAATGTCGTTAAATAATAATATTAATTTGCAATAATATTATTAAAGCAATAATTTTGTTACTATAATAAGTTTTATTACTTTAATAATTTTATTGCAATAAATTAATTCTACAGAATTATTGTGAACTTTGGAATTTTGAAATATTTAATTCCCAAGAATATTGAAAAATAAAGAAAATTTCCTATAGTTGCTTTACTTGAAAATAAAAGATTTTCTTATTTTTTATCCTGACGATAAAAATTTCAAAAATTTGCAATAATATTATTAAAGCAATAATTTTATTACTATGATACATTTTATTACTTTAATAATTTTATTGCAACAAATTAATTCTACAGAATTATTGTGAACTTTGGAATTTTGAAATATTTAATTCCCAAGAATATTGAAAAATAAAGAAAATTTCCTATAGTTGCTTTACTTGAAAATAAGAGATTTTCTTATTTTTTATCCTGACGATAAAAATTTCCAAAATTTTTTATAATTTAAAAATTAAATAATTTATTTTAAAAAAATTTATGATGAACACTAAGATTCCCTGCAAGGGAAAAGAAATCCTACTGCAAATTTTTCCTAAATTAATTTTATTTTTTTGATTTCTTGAATTCATATCTAGAAATTTAATATTCCAATTTTGCCAGTAAAATTTACAATAATGTCGTAAATTAATACACGACAATAAGAGTTCCCTTGAAAAATAATTTTCTTTTTGAATTTCTTGAAATTCGTATCCAGTAATTTAAAATTGAAATTGTTCAGTAAAATTAGCAATACTGCCGGGAATTATTTAATAAACTAAAATAACAGTGTCCCTAAAAATTAATTTTCTCTTTGAACTTTTTGAAATCCACATCTGAAAATTCAAATTTCATTAGGAGGAAATTATTATCAATACCACAATTCCTTGCAAGTGTAAAAAAACGTGATATCGATTTTTCACTGCATTTTTTTAGATCCAAGAAATTCAATAAAACTCTTTTTGTTTAAGGCTCATAGACAATCACGGCATTAACGTATTCTTTACGGTGCCAACTGCCTTCAGGGTGCTTAGACGTGCGGATCCGGACACTCTTCTGGGCAAGAAGTACAATTTGAGAAGGTGGGCAGGCACTTGAATCTGCAACTGCAATGAAGTTTTCTGGAAAACGGAATCCTTTTTTTATTGGAGAAATTTTATATCGAAATTTTCTAGAAGTTGGAAAATGTTTAAATAGATTCTCCAGAATTATTGTCAAACTTTGGAATTATGAAATATTTAATTCCCAAGAATATTTAAAAATACAAAAATTTCCTGTAGTTGCTTTACTTGAAAATAAGGTATTTTCTTATTTTTTATCTTGGCGATACAAATTTCAAACAATTGTTTGTAAATCTTCACTATTTCAAAGAGATACAAAGTATATAACAATGAAAAATAATGAATCAAAGAAATATTTAAAATATGATCAAATTATTTTCGGTTGGAAATTGGAATTCTGCTTAATTTTATCATGAAAAAAAATTATGTACAATTTTTTTCTAAATTTTCTAGAAATGATTAGAATTGCCAAATTTTCTGCAATTTATTAGGTTCATTTTAAAAATTTTCCAAACTATCTAGAATCCTCTGGCATTTTCTAAATATTATACATTTTCTAGATTTTTTTAGATAAATTGAATGGGTCACCTCAAAAACGTTGTAAGGTACAAATTGCAAATTGTTAAAAAAACCCCGAAAATGTAAAAAATAACCTCATGGATTTTTTTTTAAATCCAACCATTTTTTTAAAAATCCATCCATTTTTTAAAAAATTGTTTAAACAAATCCATCAGGTTATTTTTTTCATTTTCGGGGTTTTTTTAACAATTTGCAATTTTTACCTTACAACGTTTTTGAGGTGACCCATTTAATTATTATCTCATTTCTAGAATTAATATACTATAAATAATCAGTATTAATATTAATAACGAGTACGCATGAATTCTTTTAGTTTGAAGGCAGTGTTCGTTGCTGGCGAACACTGCGATTACGAGGCAAAGGCCTGGGCCGAAAAAACGTTTCAAGTGCCCATCCTGAATAATTACTGGCAAACGGAAACCGGGCATCCGATTACGGCTACGTGTCTTGGCTATAAGACCAGTACGAGTCCTCCGAAATATAGCACCGGGTTGCCTTTACCTGGATACAATGGTAATTATTTTTATTGCCGCAGACGTTCATTATTTTTATTAGCCCCCGGCCTTAATTATGTACTCTACTGTAATAATTTATTGGCTTCGTTTTCACTTCAGACCCACGGTTAATTCTCCATTTTGTGTCAAACGGTTTCGTAAATCTTTTTAAATAATAAATTATCCCTAATAAATAATAAATATTTACTTTATTAACAATCTCGATATTTTAATGTCGATTATTAAAATCCATTATTTATTTTTCAGCGTAATTGTAAATTTTCTTGAATAATTGGCATTTTAAATTTGATTACGCAAATTTCAAGAAATTTAAAATTCAAATTCATGTCAATTTTGCAATAATATGAAATAATAATGTTCCCCAAAAATAATATTCCATTTATTTGAAATTTAAGAGGAAAATTATTTTTTCATTGTTTCTAATTGCATTTTTTTATTTTTAATTTAAGAGCGAAAATTGATCGATTACAAATTTTCATTGAACTATTTATCTCTGAACAATAAAACGAAATAAAAAAAAAATATTTTGAAAAATTGCTCGCTTAAAAATCGGAGCCCTGGATCTTCTTCTATTTATGTATTATTTTTTATTTTCTTTGAAAAACCTACTTTCTCTTGTTTTCTTGAATTTCCTGAGAATCGAATGTTTAATTGCTTTATCACATTTCTCATCCAGTTCAAGTAGTACGAGAAGACGGTAGCAAAGCATCGGCTCATGAATTAGGACGACTCGTAGTTAAATTACCTCTGCCACCTGGGGTCATGTCTACCCTCTACTTGGCTCCTCAGCGATTCCGGGACATTTATTTCTCCAAGCATCCCGTGAGAGACTCGATTATCCTCTTTTTATTTTAACACTGTGTCAATGTTAACTCTGGTGAAAATATTTCTCAAAATTTTCTCGGAAAAGTCCTACAACAATTGTAAGTGTTTTCACAGATTTTCGAAGGAATTTTTCAGAATGTTCTGAAACTTCATTAAAGTTTTGTAGAATTTCTCAAAATTAGTAACAAATGAATAGTAATTAATACAATTTGCGTATTAATAATTTTTTTCTAAATATTCCTTACATTTCAGAAATAAATTTTGCAATTGATTTCAATCGTTAATTTCTGAAACACGAGAAAAGAAATATTTTCACCAGGGAACTCGAATTTGGAACGCGATAATTATAATGAATTATAATAATAATTAAAATTTAGGCAAAATCTGCTCGAAAAAAAAGAATGGAATTCTCTTTATTCGAGTTACCGGTAAAAAAAAGAAAGAAAAACATTTGAATTATTGGATTTTCACAGGGGTACTACGACACGATGGATGCTGGGTATTTCGACGAAATGGGGTACGTCTACGTGACGGCGAGGGATGACGACGTCATCAACGTAGCCGGTCACAGATTGTCGACGGCTGCCCTGGAGGACGTGGTTCTGCGGCATCCGGATATTGTGGATGCTGCGGTGGTCGGGGTCCCGGATCACACGAAGGGCGAGATCCCCCTGTGTCTTTATGTGATGAAAGATGGTCAGTCTGAAAGAAAAAATAATAATAATATTAATTTAAATATAATTAAAAAATAATTATTAATATAATTATTAAATAATAAACTATTATATTATTAAAAATATATTATTGAATTAATAATAGGAATAATATTATTTTTAATAAAAATAATTTTTTACTATTATAATAATGACATACACTATATATATACATGCCAAAGTTGATATATAATTAATAATAAAAAAATTAATCGAAATAGACGCGATAAACAACGAGGAACAAATCAATCAGCACTTGATAGCCAACGTTCGGGAGTTGATCGGGCCGATTGCGGCGTTCAAAGTGTCCGCCAGCGTGAAATCCTTGCCCAGGACCCGATCCGGGAAAACCTGCAGGAAGTCTATCGCCAATCTGGCCCGATCCGAAGCCATCAAGGTATTTTCAATGAACTAAATTTATAAATAAAATTAGAAAATCAAAGTTCTCAAAAGTGGAAATGAAATTTTCAATTTCAATTGGACAAAATTGAAGAAAACAAGCGAGAAGAGAAATTAAAACTGAATTTCAATTCAGCGATTGAGTTAATAAATATATTATTATAGAACTTTATCTTCATATTTGCATAATTTAATATATTGCGTTGGTACGTCGTTAATTATGCACCAACCTAATAATATATTAATTCAGTGAGTGTATAATTGAATGCAAGATGATTAAATGTATAATTTATTACCAGGTATCACCGAATTAATATTTAATATTAATATTATTAATATTAATTATATAATATATAATAATATAATATAATAATGTAATAATATTATCAATATTAATTATAAATAATATTAAATATTAATATTAAATATTAATTTAGTGAAATTACATATTTTTGATTTTCATTCATTAAAAGTGAAGAACTAAAATCCAACATGCAATTGAATTTCAATTCAGTGGTTCAATTACTAAATATATTAAGTTGGCACGTAATTAACGATGATTATCTTCAAAGCAATTATTCAAAGTAAGCGTCGTTAATTAATAGTAACATATTATTGTTCACTATTATTAATAGTATTGTACATTTTTATTAACACTTTGCCGTCCGCACGTCTGATCGGGATTCTCTCGTTTGGCGCCGGTATAAATCTTTATGTACGACACCAACGTGGTGCCACCGGCGCTTGCCCGATAGTTTTCGCATGGCACCAACGTGGTGCCACCGGGACGGCATAGTGTTAATAGTTCAAATTCTCAAATAAACTGGAATTTATTTTTTCGCAGATCCCAGGCACGGTCGAGGACCCGCTCGTTTTTCGTGAAATCAAGCAGGTCCTACAGAAGCTGGGATACGCAAAAACTGCACCCGACCCTCAGTAAGAAATGCACATTTGCCTGGAACCGTAGTTACCAGTGCCAATGAAAAAAAAAATTTGTAAAATAATGAAGCAAAGCGACGACAGGCAATCGTCTCTGTCGAATGTTCAATTATGCTCTAAACAAAATGCAATTTGCAAAGATGCAAAACCTTTTACATGTGCTCATCGAAATTCGAATGACCAAAAAGAAACTGAATTTCCAAGAAACAAATACCCGCCAGGTAACAGTATTCTTATACCGTGAAATTCGAAAAACTATAGACTTTCGTTAAAAAAAAATTAATATTTGTGAAAATGCAAATCTTCTTGAAAAATACATACAAGTACCCATTAATTCTTATTCGTTTTCTTTTTCTTCCTGCCCTTCCTTTTCGACTTCGCCTCTACAGGTTCTTCGTCGACTTTTCGTTTCGTCAATTCCGTCGCCGTTTTCATCTCGACGTTGTCCTCTTGTTGGGAAACTGTTGGTGTTTCCACGTCCATTTTCTCCTCAGTTGCCGGTACACTAAATCCTGGGATCTATTTTGTAAAAAGGAAAGTATATGGAATTAACTGAAAGTCGAAATTTGCAATTGTACCGAATTTCGAAATTTCTCCAATTTTTCAATTATTATGGAATTTCGAGAATTTTCGAATATTTGTAATTTTTTCATAAATTTTAAATCTTTCAATTTCTTCAACTTTTTATCGATTATTCAACTTTCTGAATTTTTTAGTATTTGTAATTTTTAATAAATACTTATACTTTGGAGTTTCGAGAATTGAGAGAATTTCGAACAAATCTTCACCGTTTGTAATTTTCCGAATTAGGAAATTTTCAATAAATCTTCAAGCTTTCGAATTCTTCGAATCAAAAAGTTTTTAATAAATTTCCAATCGCTGGAATTTTCTAGAATTGGGGCATTTTTAATGAACTTTCAAGCTTCAGAACTTTTCAAATTAAGAACTTAAAAAATATTTGGAATTTTATGTTTCAAAAATCAATATTTAAAAAATTTGGGATTCTGTGAATTAATGATCATTCCCATCATAACGATACTATTTTTATACTTATTATCTCTATTATAATTAATTAATAGTAAAATTGTTATGAATCCCAAGTTTCTCAATTGAATTTCAATTGATCGCGTCCCCGTTAACTTCTCAGATTCCTATTAAAAATTAATTGTGTCCTACAATGATTAATTATTATTTATTCATAGACATTTCTACCATACTATTATAGAAATGTCTATGTATGGGTTGATTTGTTATTGCTTATTTGCGTCCAACTAATAACAGTAGGTATCCCTATTTTTTAATTGGACGACAATTGTTGCCAATTTTCAATTATACAATTAATTCTATTAATTATATAATTCCTCTACAACTCACTTCCGGTCTGACCAGTTTGAAGACCAATTTCTCGTGCTGAGCGTTCGACCGGTCGAGGCTGACTTGGACGAGAACCGGGTCGAAGATATGGAAGACGACGTCCCCGAAGCTTTGGGTGTGTTCCTCGGGATCGTATTTGAAGGCGACAGGCGATTCTACGCCCTTCTTGCTGAGGTACAAGGTCCCTTCCAGGCCAAACTTGGGTATAAGGACCTGCAGAGCGTTTTTTCGCACGAAAAGGATGTATCCTTCCTCGTTCTGGACCCTTTCTCGGAAGAACAACTGAAAAAAAAGGCAAAGGAATGGGGTTTAACTTAAATTTCGATTGAGAATGATTATTATAATTCCTCTGACGAAGATTTTTGTCAGAAACCGAGGTCTGTAATATTTTTCTGAACATTTCATTAAAAAAAAAAAGAGTTAATAAATTTACGAACATGCGTGTTGAATGCAACCGATGCTCTTCCTGCATACTGAGCCATTCGGTTGCGTTTGTTCAAGTTGAAGCAAAGTGCGTGATTCTTCTTCTTGTCCAGTAACTCGGGGTAAGTGGCATCTGCTCCTATGCAAACCGCTAATAGCCGATGAACTATTATATCGGCGTACCTATTAAATAAAAGAAGAAAATTTTTGTAATTGCATCGAAACGAAGGTTCCCTAATTTTCAAAATAAATTTAATATTATTTCTACCAAAGGTGTCAGAAGACACCATTTCGAATTTTAATTTGGAATTATTTTCGAGGTTTAATTTCATCTTTTTTTTAAATCCACACACGGAAGGTGCTTAATAGAGCAATTATGCGTCTGCTAAAAATTTGGTAGCGATTAAGAAAATCTATTTTAATTATAATTCTACATTAATGGGTTTTGGACTTTTGATTACGTACAATTAGCGCGGTAAAAAAAAGTGTTAAGAAAATTGGAATAAATCACGGCTAGAATATTAGGAAAAAATTAAAATATTAGAAATGTCCATTTATCAAATCTCTATGTACGACCCCAACGTGGTGCCACCGGCGCTTACCCGATAGATTTCGCATGACACCAACGTGGTGCCATCGGACGGCATAGTGTTAATTTTCCGTTTTAGGGAAAAACGAATAAAGTATTTTGAAAAATATAATGAATTTGTTTTCCTGTTATTTAATGAAAAAAAAATTAAAAATCGCACCTTCTAATAGGCGACGTGAAATGCGTGTAAATCGGACACGCCAAGCCGTAATGGAAGAATTCCGATTGTTGTAACATTCCACTGATGAAGTACACGGCCTGCATCATGCAACGCGTCGCTAGAATTCTTAACATGGTGTTGAAGTAAGGGTTGTCCTCTCTGCTGGCCTTTTCCAAGGACTGTGCCAATTGCTTGCCGCTGCTCGTGTCGATGACGAAACCCTGCAACACGCATATTTTTTATTTTAATAAAGAAACGAAAAGTTCGAAAAAAATCATTATCGAAAAACTGATTTCTCGGTTATTTAATAATTGATTATGAGTCACAAGTACGTCCATTTTTCTTATCTATATATTTGACACTGTTTCCATTGAAGGTGTCAAAAGACACCCTTTGAAATTTTAATTCAGAGTTATTTTCGAGGTTTCATTTTATCTTTTTTTCAAATCCTCAAACGGGAGGTGCTTAGTAGAATAATTATACGTCAGTAAAAAATTTGGTATTAATTGAGAAAATATATTTTAACACTATGCCGTCCGGCGGCACCACGTTGGTGCCGTGCGAAAACTATCGGGCAAGCGCCGGTGGCACCACGTTGGTGTCGTATATAAAGATTTATACCGGCGTCAATCAAACGTGCGGACGGCAAAGTGTTAATTATAATTCCATGTTTTGGTTTTGGATTTTTGATTACGTATAATTAGCAAGGTAGAAATAGTGTTAACATAAAATTGTTATCAATAAAATCAGAAGTCAAACAGAAATTTTCTGCCTTTGATTTCAAATTAATCTCTAAGATATAAATAATAAGTCCTGTCCGATCCTTCTTTGAAATTTCGGAAATGAAGGATTGGAATTAATTTTCAAAATCTTACCTGAAATATTAGGTTGGGGTAAAAGAAATCCATTATTTTTCAGTAGATGGCTGTAGTAAAAATAATGGATTTCTTTTTCCCCAACCTAATATAATTAATATTCCAAAAATAATTAATCAGCGAATTATAATCGTGTGTTACTAATTGTGTAACGTCGAGAGAACAGTTCCTCAGAAACCATTTCCAATTGCTTTAGAAATCTCTAAAAAAATTCTAAGAAATTGAGAAACATTCAAAAGAAATTTCAGAACTTCCTCCGAAAACTCTTCCAAATTTCGTAGAAATTTCTGAAGAAATTCATTCAAAATATTTTCCCTAGGAAATCTTTGAACCTAATTGGGAGACAATAAAAAAATCGTACCTGATTTTCTCCGGCTTTGATCAGAGGCTCGAAATTAGCCTGCGGGGGTTCCGGGTGCCTTCGTAACATGGCGCATTCTGGGAACTCGCTCACTATCTTCTCAGCCACCGAGATATTGGCCAACAACATGAATTCCTCCACCATAGAGTTGGTCTCTCGCACTTTTTTTGCCTCGACTTCAATGGGATCGTGAGTCTCGCTGTCGACTTGGAACCGAATTTCCGGCGACGCCAAAACGAGAGCCCTAAAAAAAGAAAAAATTAAAAAAATTAATTTAAACTTATAATAAAAAGAAAAGCGATTTTATAAAAATTCACGATACTCGCGAAATTGGAAAAATTTGGAAATTTGAAAATGTGAAATAAAATAAAATAAAGAATTTTTTACTGGTCTGAATTATTTTTGTGGCAAAAAAATATTATTTATCGAAACCACGAGAGACCTATGTATTTTATCGAGATGCTTTTTTTAATTTCAAGGAACGACTTTGAATTACCCGTTTTCTAATCGTTTCTTCTTCAACTTCTTCGCCAGCTCGTTCAAACCTCGAAGAGACTTCGCGAGGGAGTCCTGCTGAGAGGCGTCGTCGATCTTCAGTTGGGCCTCCTCATAAGTCATGGCGCGGCGTGACCGAATGACCGATTTGCAATATCGTGTGTTTTTGATGTTAGCGTCCCGGTCGATCTCCCAGATGCACGAGAACGCGAATCTCTCCTCGTTTCCACGCAGGGAACAGAGATTTGAACTCAGCAGTTCTGAAAATATCAGAATCATGGTTAGAAATTTCTAAATTTAAAAACTTCCAAAGTTTTAATAATTTATTAAATAGTCCCTAATTTGAAGAATTCCAAACGAATTACAAAATCTATAAAAAAATTCTCTAATTCTAAAAAATTCTAAAATTTAAAGATTCACTAAAACTTACGGGTACTCGATAATTCCAAAAAATTTACAAATTATTACAGAGTTAAAGAAATTTAAAAAATCGAAATCTGAATGGGTCACCTCAAAAACGTTGTAAAGAACAAATTGCAAATTGTCCAAAAACCCCCGAAAATGAGGTGACCCATTCAATTTATTAAAAATTTCCTGATTCAAAAAATTCCAAAGTTTAGGGACGCACTATGAAAAAAACTCAGAGAAATATATGAAATTGAAATATAAAAAAAATTTGCCCAAGGTGTAGATTTTCACCTGGAACCATGTCGATTCTCTTATCGACGAGATAAACGGTAGTGGCTCTAAGAGCAGCCTCTTGGTCCAGAGCAGTCCCGGGCCGAATGAAATGCGAGACGTCCGCGATGTGAACCCCGACTTCGAAATTCCCGTTGGGAAGTTCTCTGCAATGCAAAGCATCGTCGATATCGGTGCAACCCGGTGGATCCACGGAACAGACGTCCAAGTGACGAAGGTCCTCCCTTTGTGCGATGTCCTGCAATGAGGATATTATAATATTATTTTATAAAATTTATATTAAATATTATATTATAAAAAATACTTATATAAGTTCCTTTTTTATTTCGGAATAATTATTAAAAATTGCCAATGTTGGTTAATTCAAAATTCGCGGTTTCAGTATAGTATCAATTTTTGGTAACACATAAATATTTATTTTAATAAATTTCAAATTTGGCTTTTGAATTTTTAAAATCTTAATTTTATTTATTTATTTATTTACCGAATTTACAGTTTATAAAAAAATATGTATACCTATGTTACCGAACAATTACTAAAAACACAAATTTTGAATGATCTAAATTCGAAAATTATTCAAAACGAAACCTGAAGTTGTCTTTGATCACCAAAAAATTTGACAGTTTACTGAATTTCGCTCCAAATTGACAATTTCATTCAATTAGTCTAAATTAAATTCGTGATGTCCAAATTTTCTGTTTTTACCGTCGACAGAGAATAAATTCGAAATTTAAATATGATTTTAAAATAAAAAAAAACGGATTATCCGTAATTTTCCTAAATTATTTGCAACATTTCGTGTCCGTCATGAACGGAAATCAACTTTTCGCCCAATTGTTGGATACCCTGATTCTGAAATGTGGAAAAAATTTCGGGAAAAAGGCAGCAACGCGGGTATTTTTTCAAATATCGGAAAAACTTCAATGTATTTTCTTTAACTTATCTTTGAATTTTAATTATTTTTTTTAGGATTGTGAAAATCCAAATTCCGCTATTTCCGGTACCAATGACGATAAAATAAAGGAGGAGGATGAAGAAAATAAATCTGAATTGCTGCAATACCGTCTTTCCCTGGAACAGTTTGGGACTTTTTGCGAAAATCTTGAGAATTTTCTAAACAAACTGCGAGAAATGGCAGATTTGAATTTCCTGGTTTACGAATACCCGACGTAAGGGGAGGAAAAATGAATTTTTATTAAAAAAATATAGCGTTAATTAAGTTTCCCAGAGTATAAAAAATTATGCAATTTTCAAATTCAGAATTTTCAAGTATTTTTAAAAACACGAGTATATTATGTTTTTAGTTATCTTTTGAAATCAATTATTAAAATCCTAAATTTGGGGAAATTGAAGATTTTAATTAAAAAATTATAGAGGTATGCTACTTTGCGTTTTTTTAATTGCAATTATTAATTCTTTGACATCATCAATAATATAAATATATTGTGTTTTTAATTATTATGTAAAAAGAACCAACTAAGAATCCTACAGTATATTTTTAATAAACATTTTAAATATTTTTCTATATATTATAATTATTTTCAATTTTTTCCTGAAAAAAAAGGAAGCTAGTATCGTGCAAATAAATAGAAAAAAAAGACAACTATCGGATCTTTGGGTTTCAGAATTCTGGAAAATCGTTTAAACGACAGCATTGAGGACCTTTCGAATATTCTAGCTGAAATAAGACACTCCCAGTTGAAAATTCAGCAACTCCAAATCCAGGAAAAAATGGTGAAAAGGGATAAAACGGCTGTTAAGAAATCGATGAAAAAATTACGGGATGATGGTAGGTATTTTCCGAAATTCCTATAATTTTGAATTAATTGGCGATTTTTCCTTCGAAAGGAAAAATTGGCGAAGAATTTTTTAGAAGTCAAATAGTTTCCTAAAAATTTAAATTAAAATTCTTTTATTTATTTAGACTTGCAATTGTTTTTTATGATTCTTATAAATATTTCGAAATTCGACTTTTCATCTATTTTTCCTTCCAGAAATCCGGGCAATGGAAAGTTACATTTCTCATTACGAAAAATCCCTTTTCTCCAAATGGGAAAATGCGAAAAACACCCGCAAACCGGATGTACTGGAAGCGATATTGTCGGATATCAAAGTTAGTATCAAAATTTCATCCAAATTTTTTGTGTACTATCCTGAAAAAAATTTTCGTGAAAAATTGCAATTTTCGAAATTTGAATATTCAAATGAATGGGTCACCTCAAAAACGTTGCAAGGTACAAATTGCAAATTGTTCAAAAATCCCCGAAAATGAAAAAAATAACCTGATGGATTTTTTTTAGAAAAATCATTTAAACGATATTCCAAAATTCTGAAACCCAAAGATTCGATAATTTTCTTTTTATTTTCTATTTATTTGAACGACAATAGCTTTCTTTTTTTCACAAAAAAATTGAAAATAATTATAATATATAGAAAAATACTTAAAATGTTTACTAAAAATATACGGTAGAATTCTTAGTTGGTTCTTTTTACAAAATAATTAAAAACACACTATATTTATATTATTAATGATGTTAAAGAATTAATAATTGCAATTAAAAAAACGCAAAGTAGCGTACCTCCATAATTTTTTAATTAAAACCTTCAATTTTCCTAAATTTAGGATTTTAATAATTGATTTCAAAAAATAACTAAAAATATAACTTCGTGTTTTTAAAAATATTTAAAAACTCTGAATTTGAAAATTGCATCATTTTTTATATTCTGGAAAATATAATCAATACTATATTTTTTTAGAAAAAATCCATCCATTTAAAAAAAATTGTTAAAAAAAATTCATCAGGTTATTTTTTCCTTTTTCGGAGGTTTTTGAGGTGACCCATTCAAATGTTAGTTAATTGGATAAATATTTATATTCAAATTCCTCTGTTCGAAAGGGAAAACAGTTTTCGCTGGAAAATTTGGCGGTTTTGGTGGAACGAAAATTGAAACACCTCCGGGCGTATTCTCCGGGTACGAAAAGAGAAGATCTCGGGAATCTTTCGAAAGGAGAACTGGCGATTCCACTTCCGTGTCCGACCCTTTTCTCTTTTGAACGTAACAACCCTTTTCCGCCCACACCCTCCACTCGGATGCTGGAGGATAATTTGTTCTCAACGAATAATCGTACCCCTTTTGCACCGAATAGTTACTTCAGTTTACGAGAAGCATCTCGAAAGAGAACTTAAATATTTAATCACTTATTTGAGGAACAAAAGTTTTATAATAAAATAAAAATTAAAGTATCTGTCGGCTTTGCCTGTTAATTTTTCTTTTTAATTTATGATATTTTTAAATTTTTGGGGTATTTGTAGTTTTTGATAAATCTTAAAATAAACTTGAAAATTTTGTAGAACCAGTGAATTTCTTATTAATTTCCAAAGTTAGACATTTTTTGAATTAGCGAATTTTCAATTAATTTCCAGTCGTTGGATTTTCCTGGAATTACAGCATGTTCCATATTTTTTCAGAATTTTTCAACATTCGGAATATTTCTAGACACAAAATGTTTAGCAAACAGAAACATTGAAAGATTTTTAGAAAGTGTTTCTCAGAAGAAGCTCATTCTTTTTTTGGAAAATTACAATTTACATTTTCTCCCGAAACAAATTCTAGGAATATTTTGATATTTTTTTAAAAACACTAGGACCGTTCTTTGATTACATTTTTTTTTTTCAAAAATAAAGAAAAGACAGAACTTTCTCAGAAAAATTCTCAGAAGCTCATTATTTCTCTAAAAAAAATACAGTTTATGTTTAAAAAAACCACTCTGAAAGTTTTATGTTAAAAAACCTGAAATTTTTTCTTTCATAGATTTTTTCCCAAATTTGGAAAAATAGGCAGAAAAAAAGAAATATACAATTTGCTCCTGTACTCACACTTTCCGTGATGGTCCAGGGCATCCGCGGGAGGAAACTCAACACAGCATCCGAGAATCTACTGTGAGGGATATCGTGTTCCAGCAAGAGAACCTCGTTTTCGGTCTCTTTGTCGCCAATTTTTCCAAGCGCGCGGACGAAGTGACCGAGCGGATACCTGGAGCCTCTCGGCCACGAATCGATGGCCACGATGATCCTTTGATGCAGCAAAACTTCGGCTTGCCTGGTCTCAATCCTCACCTTTGGGATCTTTTTTTCGGCTGGTACAAAAAGATGCCTGACGTTCTGCGAGAAAATTTTCGGTATGAATTTTACGAAAAGTAAATGCAAATCTCTCGAAATGCTCGGAAATATTTTTTAAAAAGAAAATATACATTTTTCTGTAAAATTTTTAGTTTTCCGTGGAAATAATGAATTGGTCGCAAATTTTTCAGGAAATAAAATTGGAATTTTTCGGAAAATCTATGAATTTTTGTTATTAGGTTCTACATTTTTCCAATTTTTCTGTGAAAAATGTTCTCATACTATTCCTGAAAAACTAAAAAAAAATTAACGTTAACGAAAAACGAATCCTCAAATTTTTTAGGTCAATGAAAATTCCAGAAATTCGAATTGGACTGAAATTTACCCCTTTGATGGCACTTGGTTGTAAAATGCCGCAATATTGCCGCCAATTTCGGCGAATGATGCCAACAATTTTCCCAGTTGGTGTCTTTTCCACCACAGCTGCGGGTGTTTTTAAAATTGCCTTTTCCTCTTCTAAAACATCCGTCGCATCCTCGTCTTCCTCCTGCTCGTCCTGCAAGATGACGTCGCTCGGAGCCGACCACTCTTCCTCGGGAAGCAACTCCACAGCGACTAAATCGCCATCGACCGCACGATTCAATCCGCTTCGACCTTGCACCAGAATCTGAAATGACGATTATTAAAAATTTCATTATTATTGATAATGAATTTGTTGCATTAAAATAATCTCCAAAAATAGAATTAATTTAGATTCTACTTTTTTCTACTTTTGTACGAAATGCATTTTCTAGGTTCAGTATTTTTTAGTTTACCAAAAAAAAAAATACTAACAGAAGTACAATAACGTTTTTGTTATAAATTATAACTGCATATTTGTTGGTTGATTGCTAATAATTGTATACAAAAATTTTTGAAAATCTGAAAAATTGTCTCGACCGAAACTTTCATTTAAGAATTTCAATATTCAGTTTTATTATTATTTATAACTAATTTAATCATGAAGAATATTGATAATAGATTTATTGTTGCAATAAAACAGACTAAACAAAAAGTTAAACTGAATTTTTTTCTGTAATTTTGTCTGAATTGGGTTTCCGACTTTGATACCTTTCTTCTTTGTTAAAAGAAAAATTGCTAAAGTATTACCATTAAATCGTTATTTTTGTTATAATTAATGCCTGCAATTTTTTGATTATTCATTAGTAATCATTTTAAAAATCTGATAAACCATAACAAAAATTGTTTCCACCGGATATTCGACTTACGAGTTTTTCCATTCCTTCGACATTCACGCTGCCTTCCAGGAAGTTCTCCCCCGATGCCAAAAACGTTCCCTGCAGAAGTCTCCCGTTTTTGATGCCATCGTGAATTTGCATGGAAGTCAAATGACACGGAAATAGCGGTTCCCGGGAATCGAACAGCTCGAAAGTACGTTTGCAAAGCTTGTCCAGTAAAACTGCTGAATTTTCCAGGGAGCTGATGTAATTTTCCACTAATAAAATAAAAAAACAAAAAGAAAAAAAATATATAATCAAAATCTTGCCGGTAAAGTTATTAAAATTAAAAATATTCCAATTAATAATTTATTGATAACAACATCGTTATTATCCAATTAATAGTTGTTGGTTCCCAACTATTAATTAACACTATGCCGTCCGGTGGCACCACGTTGGTGCCATTCGAAAACTATCGGGCAAGCGCCGGTGGCGCCACGTTGGTGTCGTACATAAAGATTTATACCGGCGCCAAACGAAAGAATCCCGATCAGACGTGCGGATGGCAAAGTGTTAATTACGATAATAACAATTTTACTGTTATTAAATTATTAAATTATAAAATGAAACGAGTAAACAAAAGGTCGGAAATTTTGGAAATTAATTTTTTTAGAGATTTGTTCAAGAAAAAAGCATACTGGAAACTGCTGAAATCCCTCCCAGAACGGCCTTCTCTTGATTCGAAACATCGTCAGTCAATAATACGACTTTGGTGGAAAAAGTGTTCTGAGAAATGAAATGAGTGATGTACCACTGAGTCGCCACACGAATCGCCCGATCGTTACGATCATTGATTCTTTCTCCGGGATCTCTTTCGACATAAGTTTCTCTGGAAAATAAAAAAAAAATAGAAATAAAACCGGTTAAAGAAATTTCTCCTGAAATTAAAATTAATTACTTATAATTACAATTTAAAAAAAATAATGTCAGAAAAGTGTGATCCTTTTAATTATTAAAAAGAATAATTTTCCTTTTATAACAATTTACGCGGTTTACGTAATAAATATTTTTTTATATTTATATTATATTATATTATATATTATATTTTATATTATATTTGTTTATATTATAATTACCTAATTTTATTCTGGTTATTTGTTATATCACAATAATAAAGTTTAAGTAGATGTTGGACGTAGAAATTTGATTTTACGAAATTGTACAATTTGATTAAATCCAATCTAGTAACAATTATTAACCAATAGTATTATATAAGGAATATTACCGATGGTGTTCGTTGACGAAAACGTAAAATCTCCTACTGGGATCGGCGATGATGTCTCGCAATTTCTTGTAGATATTGGAACTCCTGTGCTTGACTTCATCCAAAACCGTTTGTAGAATTATAACGTTGGAAATGACGTTTTCTTCCAATAAGCTGATCTGCAATCGAGATATTTTGCATTGTAAGAAATGCAGATTTGAAAGAGCAAAAGTTATTTCTAAATTAAAAGTTATAAACTAAGGCTAATTATCCATAAATTAAAATTCTTATCGTAGTCGGTCATAAAATAATACCAAAAAATATATTGACCTACATTATAAGAAGAATTATTTTCATAACAATTCATTGATTTTATATTAAATTGATATTGATTTTAAATTATCTGTATGTCCTTAATTACCAATACATAAATACTAAAATTTTGAAATTTCAAAATTTTCAAATGTAAATCATAGAAAAATTACTGAATAGCAAAATTTTAATGATAATAATAATAATGGTTATTTTTAATTCTCAAATATAGATAATAAGATAATTATATAAAATAGTTTCACCTGATCCAGAACGATATTGGTATCCAATAATAAATAGTAGGATCCTGGGAATAGGCTGCTTTTAGCACCAGCGCCCTCCTTGGCGAGGACGCGATTGCGATCTTTCTGCAGACATTTACTGCACAATTCTGAGCCACACCAGATATCATCGCGGAGGTAGTGTTCTCTAACAACCTGAAATGTTTATTTATTCGTAACATAAAAAAATATTTTTCTGAATTTTTCAGAAATTTCTATGAAAGGATAAGGGTCCGTAAGGCGGATTTTTGGCCCCAAGGGAGCACAGAGTCGCAACATCTTCATTTTCGTATATATGATGTGTTTTGATGTCTTTTACAACATAAATAAAAAAGAAAGTTGTGCGTAATTGCGCTCATATAAAAAAACCTAGTTGAATGTGCCAAAAAAGTTATTTTTTTTTAAATAATAAAAAGACTTGTGTTTGCTCCAATAAAAAAGGGCTTAAATTAATAAAGAAATACTTAATATTGTTCCAACAAAGTATTAAAATTATTAAAAAGATTATTGTTATATAAATCCGAGATATTATCATTTTTAACAATTATTGGGGCAAAAATACCGCCTCATGGACCCACATTCTTTGGAAATGATTTCAGAGGTTTTAAAAGTAATTTGCAAAATTCTAATAAATTTCGAATCATTGGAATTTTGTGAAAATAAGGAACTTTCAAATTTCGAAAACTTTTAAATTAAAAAGTTTCAAATACGCTTCCCATCCTCTGGCTTTTTAATAAATTTTCAACTTTAGAATTTTTTCAACTATTTACGATTTTCAGAATCATTAAGAAAAACTTTCAGTGTTTCAAATTTTATTGAAACTAGGTTTCAGACTTTCTATTAAAATTTCTTCATTAGGAAATTTTTGACCTTCGGTATTTTGAACAAATATTCCAAAACTGAAATTTTTCGAATTTCGGGGTATTCAGCAGAAGAGGAATGAATACAATGTACTATATATAAATGCGTGCAAGCCACGGTGGTGCAAGTACGTGTTCTAACCTCACTTATTGAAAAATTGGAACTAGAAAAAGTACTTGTTACTAATTTTATTTTAGTGCAGTGTGGGTGAATGTCACGTACCTTGAAAACACTTCCACCTTTGGTTTTCCGGTAAAAGGACACGGTGGTTGCCATAATTCCTCGTAGATGTTGTAACCTCTGTTTCAATCGCGTTGTTTATCTGTATTCATGCTATATGTTTACCAGGGCCTCCAAGCTCTACTCTTGTGAACTTGAAGCCTATTTTAATTCGAGCCTACAGTGACTGGTGGCGCTAGTGACACTCTTTTTCCTGCCATTCAGCTCATATTCCGTGTACCTTTAGTTTATGGTGTATGCGCCTGGCAAAATTTGAAGGTTATGGAAGTAAACAGAACTGAAAATATCACCATGGATGTTGGCAAGAGGTAAATTGTTATTATTTTGATAAAAATACTAAAGAGTTATTTAAAATGATTTAAGCTGGGTTTTATTAATATACAGTGAGTCACGAAAGTATTCGAACGACTTGAAGTGAAAAGTTTGACATTGAAAAAACATAAGTCATATTACGAATTTCAAAATACTTTTATTTCTATAATAACACATAAGTATCATGAATATATATATATATAGAAGCCGTACTCTTGCTTTTTGACAATACGAAAAGGTGGTCACGCTTTCCTTTTTAATTTCAATCGTTTGGGACTTTTTTAACATCTTTTTTTTGTCATCTTGTAAATTAATTCTTCTAATTTCTCAAAAAAATTCAAGTCGTTTAGACCAATTTCAAAAAAAAGAATTGCAGCTTAAGAGGTGTCCGAATACTTTTTTGGGTCACTGTAATTATTGTTTAATTATTAATTTTATCCTTTATTTAAATTTATGTTTATAGATGCCACAGAAAATGCGCTGTCTTGGGCTGCCAAAACAGCAATAAGCACATGCATCGGTTCCCCTGTATTCTGAAGGATACGGACAGGTGCATGCAATGGATAACGGCTTGTGGAAGGGAGGATTTTCTTCAGCTTTCACCCAGGAAGCTGAGAATGAGACTGGTGTGCGACAACCACTTTGAAAGTCAGTACCGCTTTCTACACAGACTTACCAGGGATGCAGTACCAACCTGGTAGTTAAGTAAAGTAAACTAAGTTACCAGGTAATAATTGACTACACCCTTTTCAAATATATTTAACAAATTTTCAATGAAAATATTTAATATATTCTATTAACACATTGCGGATGGGTGACGAGATATCTCGTCATTCCTATTTCATCATTCAGGGCTATTGATGAGATATCTCGTCTTGCGTAATTTAATACTTAGCCGACCGATCGGGAGATCTCCCCATTTTAAAGTAAGTCAGTGCCTGACCGCTCAGGGAGATCTCCCCATTTTAACCCTTTGCGGTTGATGTCCCCGTAGCAGGGACATTTTGAAATCGTCGATTTGAACATTGTAGATAATAAAAATCTTGTACTTTTACGTATTATGATTAGTATTAAGCACAACTGATTTGTTATGTTTAATACTGATTGTAATACGTAAAGATACAATATTTTTAATCTCTAAAATGTTCAAATCGACGATTTCAAAATGTCCCCGCTACAGGGACACTGACCGCAAAGGATTAAAGTAAAGCGTTCCCCGAGCGCAGTGGAAACCATGCAGTTAGCTGTGGCGCGCGTGTTCGGCTAACAATAAGTGTTAAAAATATATGACGCAAAAAAATACCCGGCCACAGTTAGCAATAGAATGCCCCGTCCGCAATGTGTTAATACCAATTATCACTTGCCACATCTGTCGAGCCACAGGAGGAAACTGTAATGGAAATTACAGAAGAAGAAGAACGTAAGTTTTTTATCTTTATCGATTTGATAAAACAATTCATAAACATAACATTAATACACCACACATAAATGACAAGACCTCCAACATTAAGTGTATATAATATAATGTTAAATAATTTTGTTAATATAGATCAACCCGTGCTGACCGTTGGATCACAGGACAACGTGGGACTTGAGGACAGCGTGGGACTAAAGGACAACGTGGGACCTGGAACCATTTTGATTCAGGGAAAGTGAAGCCACAAATCGCCAGGAAACTGTTTCATTATTTGATGGAAGAATGTATGTTTTCAGCACCCGGTGGTCGTTTAACATATACAGTACGATACCGGCTGGAGAAGAATAAGCCTCAGGTCCGAAAAGAGATCGTGTCTCGCACCAAGGATGGATGCGTCCCGTTGTTCGTCGCCTGCAAAAGGGGTCAGGTGAAGGTGGTGGAATACCTGATAACGGTCTGCCTTGCGGACATCGAGCAGCGAGGGATGTACGAAGTTCCTGACGACAGATCCGTCCATTCTGTCACTCCCTTATGGTGCGCAGCCGTTTCCGGGAAGGTCGCTGTCACCAAGTATCTGATAGCACACGGAGCTCAAGAGAATGTCTTGTCGGACTCCGGGTCCACTTCTGTGAGATCGGCTTGTTTCATGACTAACCTCGGTAAGATACTTTTCCAATTTCTTCTTCGAATAGGTAAACAAAATCTATATTTCATCTCCTTTAATATTTTTCTAATGTATTTCCTTCCCTAAATATCGTGACATACCTGATGGAAAATGGTGCGGACATACTTAAGCTCAATTACAACGGAGGCACGTGCTTAATTAAGTCGGTGCAAAGCGTGACGTTTTATACATTTCTGCTGCAAAATGGAGCCAATGTCAATGCGATGGATATACAAAACAAGACTGCATTACATTATGCAATTGAAGAACACCGGTTCGAAACAACGAAACTCCTGCTAGATCACAATGCCAATCCTCATTTGACGTTGAGACGCAACGATGATACCTTGGAAACAGCTTGCCTGAAAGGAGCTACGCAAATTTTTGACTATTTAGGTGAAAAATTTTATTTCCGGCAACTTCGTGCTTGTAAAAAAATAATTTGCTACATAATCATTAAAATTACAAACTTTTAGGATATTGAAATTATTAATATATTTAAATTTATCTTTGTTAAAAATGGGAAACTTCAATAGAAATTCATTTTTATCGATTTCGAACAGTCGAACAATTCACAAAAATTCGAATTTTCTACAATAACATTAAGTAAATAAATAAATTAATATAAAAAGGGAACTATTTGAAAATGCCAAATTGCCAGTTTCTTTTTCTATTAATAATAGCATTTTTTAATTTAGGAAACGAATTCCTTCGACTGCGAAGTCACAGAAATTTGAATATTTTCACTCGACTTGTTTCGAGAACAAATGCATTTTATCTCATTTTCATCTTCAACTTATTTATTTGCTGTTTATTTATATTTTTCCATTAATGAAATTTCATCGGCTCGTAGTGGAAATCGATGATCACAACGACACACAGACAGTCCTCTAGTACTGGAGAGAAGCCGTGGCTATCAGATACGCGAACACCATAGAGATCATTTGTTGCCGTTGCCTAAGAGGCCAATTATGCCAAAACGCGAAAGGTACAGAAACGCCATGGAATTCTCGACAATCGAGGAACTCGATGCCATCGAACATGATCTCGATGCTATTCGGATACAGAGTCTATTTATATGCGAAAGGATCCTGGGACCTCACCATAAAGACACTTTGTTCAGATTAATATATCGAGGAGCTTCTTATGCGGATGATTTGAGGTAATGGCATTTTTTTCATAGGATTGGTGTCGAACACTTTCATTCGATCGGAATTTTGATTTCAGTTCAGATTTATTCTTTGTTGACATTTTGGATAAATTTATTTATTTTTTGTAGGTACCAACATTGCATAGATTTATGGAAACGGGCTTTGGAATTTTGCGTACAAAAAGATTCGGTAAGAAATTTGCAGTTTCTTTTTTTACTAAAAATAGAATTTTTCAATTTAGAAATAGAATTTGTTCGACTGCGAATTCACACAAATTTGAATATTTTCACTCCATTCTTGTTTCGATAAAAAATAAATTTTAATTCATTTTCAATTTTAATTTTTTTATTTGCTGTTTATTTATATATTTTTTTATTTATATTTGCTGTTTATTTATTTAGCACTGTTCTTTTTTTCCAAAATATTCATGTAATTAAATTTTTCCCTTCTAATTTTGAGTCTCAAATTACAGATATTATATCCGGACACCTGTTACACTGCTCAAGGTTTGGTATGTTTGATGGTCGATTTGAATGAAAAAGTTTTCTAAGGATTGGATCGAAGTCCAAATAAAGAGGAACCCAAATTCCACGACGTCGTTGTCATTTTTAAACTGCTCACCCGTGATTTTGCGGAAGCGAAGGAACTACTTAGAGTATGTATATGAATATTTTTTTAAATCTGAATTTTACCTCCATTTTAATTAATGGAATTAATCAATAATCGATTATTCATAAATATTTGATATATTGCTATTGTTCGTTCCAGAAACGACCAGTTCATAAGAGACAACGTGATAGTTTGTGACGAAGAGTGACGAAGAGGAGAAATCGTTAACGAAGGAATTAATAATTGAACTCGTAAGGAAAAATCCGATATCTACTTGGACCGAGGACACTTTGCTACACCTTTGCGTTTCTAGTCTAAATACTATTAATTCGAATTATTTTCCGGTTCACGATATCAATGTAAGTATAAACATTTGCGTTTTTATCCCAAATTGTTAAAAACGAGAAACTTCAAAAAAGAACTTAAAATTTCTAACGATTTAAAAAAATCAATTCTGGAAACGAAAAAATTGCATAAAAAGAAAAAAATATGGATGCCTTACTTGCAAATCGATTAACTCCATAAAACAAGAAGTTGAGAAAAATGATTAAATAGTATATGAAATAAATTATTTATTATTCAACGGCTAAAAAAATTTTGTCATTTAGTGGTGTTAATACTTATTATTAGAGAAATTTGTTATGGAAATATAGTTAGGAGCTACTTAAGTGCTTTGATATTAAAATTTAATAAAATTCAGAAAATGAAGTTAATCGATTTGTCAAGTGAGGCATCCACATATATATATATATATTAAAAAAGATTCGTCCTTGATTTCAGATCATTTTCCCGAACATCCCGGTGATACGATTGCTCTTAGAATGGATATCCCGTGGACGGAGTTGCCGGTGACGTTGTACCATTTTTTAGAGTTCCATCAAAAATAAGGATCAACGAGCGCGGTCATCGTCATTCCAACCGAACGAGTATATAATATTGACAAGGGAACGAAAAAGGAAAAGGAATTCGATTTGTGACTTTTGGAATTTTGTGAATTTTGCGTGAATGCCAAAATTCAAAGATTTTCAAAGATTTCAAGACTGAATGCTTGCGAGTGAATATTGAACGAAAATGATAAAGTCAGCGAATAGGGTGAAAGCGCCAATGGATGACCATTTTCCAGGAATTGAAGCCACTTGGTAATTTTTACTGGGTTCACAGTGACCGAAGGAATTTCTTCTTTTTTTTAAGAAAGAAGATAGAAAACAGTATGAAGTAGCTGCAAAAATTTTTCGCTTCGCAGCTCTTCACACACTGGTGCCTTCACTCTATGAAATTTCTCTATTATATATTTGTTGTATATAAATATGTTTTTCTTATTTTTGTCGAATTGTATTTTAGATATTTGTTTTTTTTCTATGTATATTAATGTAATAAATTTAATTTTATATAAGTAGAGCCTTCTTTTCCTTCCATTATTTTTTTATTCAGATTAATTTTAAAGCAGGTATAAATCCACACGTATAGAACCATGCTGTTGTGTGTGTGTATCTCACCGATTACCTGGTATGTAGTGGTAACGACACTAGCGCCGCCAGCCGTTGTGAGCGCGAATTAAAACGGGCTTCAACGCGAAATACGGTAGCTTGGTGGCCCTGATGTTTACCAAAAACATGTGCTAAGATAGCGCTACTGACTCAACTTATGAAACTCATATATATGTGCGTGCGTGTGGCCTGTGCCCGCGTATGTGTGACCTTTCGAGCGGGAATTTTCAATGTTGGATGAACCATTGAGCAACAAGTGAGCCGTTCAGTGCACAAATAGATTAACTCCATGAAAAATGAATAATATTGACAAAAATGATAAAATAGCATATATTGGTTTTTAAAATCTTTTTTAAATAAAAAATTTTAAAAATGGAAAAAATAGACTTAATCGATTTGTGCATTGAACGGCTGAAATATTAATTAACTAACACTAAAGTTTCTAATCAATATTATTCTAAGAAAAGATATTGCTTAAACCTTAAATTACAAAACATTCTAATTATTAAAACTTGTATTATTATTATTATTTAAATCCAAAATATTTCAATTTTTAACCAATATTAGGATCAAAATCCCGCCTATATATTTCAATGTATTTCATCATTGCATTACAATTAGCATTTGTACTAATTTGGGGCTTTTAGAACTTTTTGCACACCAGTTTCATCTACAAGGATAAAAAACCCTACATACAAAATGACGGAAATATTCCCCAAATTCTAGTGAAACAGGGAAACTTGAATTCATTCGAAGATAATATTTTAAATACCATAAAATAGATATACATATATTTATTTAAATATAAGATTAGGTAACGTAAGATATAATTAATTATATCTTATATTTGTATTAGTTATATTATAATATAATTATAGATCGAAATATTATATAAGTTATAAGGTACAATACAAGATAATATTAGATAAATTAATTATAAGATATATTACATATAGATAAATGTGAGATTATATAATCATCATTCGATAAGCATATGAAGGGCTCGAATACAATAATAAATATAAAAATTCCAAAAAACGAAAATTTCCAGAATTCACATAATTCTTCATCACTCAGAATGTCTACAATTTTCACTCAAATTGATTTACAATTTTTGGTTTTACACATGCGACAAACTTAGACCCGAGGAGAGTCAATTAATTTGTTTAAACAAATCGTCCTATTTGTTCGTCCCGCTATTTATGCGTTTGCCGCCATCTTCCCTGAAAATAAGATAAAGAAATCGTGATTCGCTCGATTCGCTTGAATCCTGAATCTTGGAAATTGGTTTCGCTTCACTTTGGTTCGTTGATTGCTAGTATCAATTTGATTGATTGATTTTAATTGATTGTTTACTCTGTTGCAATATTATATACCTTCTCATTGTTGTTAACGCCTTTATAGATTACCGAGTGCGAAGGTTCAGAGGAAGCCGACTCGGTATCCTAACCTAGAAACTTCACGCTGTTCCCGGACACTTCTATGATAACCAACGGAACAGCACAGACATGTCCGGCTTGATATTACGTTCCTGTATGCAATTGCAGAGGTGTCGCACAACCGTCTTTGCGAAGGTAGCAAGTAATTTTTGTAATTCAGGCAAATTTTTACAAATTATTCATTTAGTTTGTATTTTTGATTTAAGAATTGAATTCAGTTTTTTCTCATTTAAATTCTTTTTTTTTTAAATCTAAATTTTTGCAATTAGTGTTTAACCTTTTGTTTATATTCTGTGATTTCAGATATTTTCAAATTTATTCATTTATTTACTTGTATTTTTTGTTTGTGAAACATATTTGAACTTTTCTCAATGAAATTACATTTTTTTAAAGGAAATTTAGATTTTGCAAACGAAGTTCTAGTTTTTTGTTATTCAAAGTTGGAAAGATTCCACAAATTGAAAATCTCCAAATCCTTCCAAGTCTCAGCTATACGCTTTTGGTTGTCCCTCCCCAGCTCAATTGCAAGTTCTGATTCCCTCTCATCCTTCAAATCCAAACTATTTCAATTTCTTTTTGATCAGGTAAAGGACGCATCAATTATTTCTAGCTTTCCATAACTTTGTTCATTTGCTCTATTTCACTCTTCTTTTTGCTTTCTGCTTCGCCATTTATTCTGTATTATTTTATATTACTTTGCTATTGGAAAACTTATTAAAAATTTCACAGATATAATAATTCCGATCATTGAAAATTTGGAAGTTCGCAAAACTCAAAAATTTGGAAAGTTGCCAAACTGGAATAATCACAATGTCGAAACAATTTAAAATTTCAAAGGATTATTAAATATATTTTAAAGTTTGAAATTTCCAAATATTGAGAAATTCGGAATTGGAAAAATTACGAAGTAGGAAAGTTTATTTTGAAGAAACAAAGATGCAATAATCTTAATCTTTGAAAAATTGTAGATTTACAAATTGCATTAAAAAAATTGAAATTTGAAAAATTGAAGTTGCAAAAATTCTAAAAACTATAAGTTTTAAATCTCAAAAACTGTAAGAATTGCAAATTTAGAAATTGCAAAGTATGACCAATCATAAAAAATTCGACAGCTGCAATAATCCAAAATTTTCACACAAAAACTTGGTATCTCAAGAAACTAAAAATATTCATTTCAAAATTTCCAGGGTAGATCCATCAGCTGTTCGGCTTTTCTCTCCAAACAAATCGTTGGTTTGCCGAAAGCAAATGAAAAGAAGAAGAGGTCGCCGATCACCTGGCAGAGCTTCACCGTGACGGCGGTGCTCGGGGCGTGCTTCCTGGGTTTCATGTATTACCTCCGGGAAAAGAAGGACCTAGCGATGATAAAGGAGAGAAGGCGTCATCTTGGCAAAGCTGCGATCGGTGGCAAATTCGAGCTGATCGACACCAAGCGGAAGCCCGTCAAGTCCGACGACTTCCTCGGCAAATGGGTTCTTATTTATTTCGGTTTCACTCACTGCCCCGATGTTTGTCCCGATGAACTCGAAAAACTCACTACTGTCGTGGATAGACTCGGTAAGTAGATTTGTTTCTTCGGTGCAACTGGGATCGACCGAAGAAATTCTGGTTCGCCTTGTTTCAGAATCCGAGTACGACTTGAAGGTGCAGCCACTGTTCATTTCCGTGGATCCTGACAGAGACACTCCCGAGATCATCGAGAAGTACTTGAAAGAGTTTTCTGACAAGATAATCGGTCTTACCGGCAATCCGGAGCAAGTGGGCCAAGCTTGCAAGGCTTACAGGGTGTATTACAGCAATGGGCCAAAGGATAAGGATGATGACTACATCGTGAGTACATTAAAAATCCAAAAAATCTTATTCGGCCCTCTCATGATTTGCTTGTTTTTTAATCGAATTGAATCGAATTGAAAATAATAATAATAACAACAACAACGACGATAATAATAATGATAATCATGATGATAAAAAACAAATTAGTAAAATAATAGTAATAGTATTAGTAGTAGTTTAATAATAATAATCATAATGGTAGTGGCAGTAGTCATAATAGAAGCAATAATGCAAGTAAGAATAATTTTGAATTTCGCCATTTTGTTTCTTATGTATTATTACTACTACAACTTTGTTGTCCAACGACAACCCATCAGAATCATAGTAGCTTGGTAGTGGTAGTAATAGAAACAATAACAGACGTAAGATTTTCAATGTTTTGGTGTTACCCTTAATTTGTTTGTTATTTTACTACTACTACTTTCTTTGACGATGCTCTGATGTCTAAAATTGAGTCTAAATTATTTTTAACGCCTACAAATCCTTTTCGTCGTTCTGATTGGCCGAAACGTTTTAATTGATAATTCAGTAATTATTGCGAATATCGAAAAGCGGTACATAACTTTTCTTCTCAATTTTTCACCATCCTCCCGGCTTAATGATCTTATACCGGACACCCCGTATAGATATACATAATGAAAATATTAAATTATTATATCACAAAAATATATTTAATGATTATATTAAATACCTTTAATATATTTAATATGATCTCAATATATTAAACACTGAATATTAAATTACTATATAACCGCAAGCCATTAAAACAAAAAATAGATCAAAAATCAATTTTATGATCCTAATCCAATCGAATCGTAAAAAAAAAAATACAAATATAACTCACCTGATATATAATTGCGTAATAATACATAACAAAGGATTTAAAGTTATAAAATTATATAGCTAATCCGTTTTCATCGTTGAAAATAAAAATATGGATTAATATTTATTCCTACATGACTATTGTTATAAGAACTATTCGAAATTATTGCTATTTGTGGATTTATAGTTTGCATGAAAAAAATCAGCTCTTATATAAAAATTTACTGAAGACTTAATTTTTTTCCATTTTTTAAATTTTTGATTCAAAAAGGATTTTAAAAAGCAATATATGCTATTTTATCATTTTTGTCATCTTCATTTTTCATGGAGTTAATCTATTTGTACACTGGACGGCTCAAATATGAGTTGAATAGCAAACAAAAGATAATAAAGAATTATTAAATTATAAAAATATATTTCAACTTGAAATTAAATAGAAATGGAATTCATTTGCGATTATTTTTTTTCAGGTGGACCACACGATAATCATCTACTTGGTGGATCCCGAGGGATTATTCGTGGATTATTTTGGTCAAAGCAACAACGCCGATCAAATAATATCGAGTATCATGGTGAACAAAATGAAATACGACAGGATAGCCAGGGATTCGTGGTTGCCGGAGAATCCCTTAAATCGTCCTGTACAACCTGCTTGAGAATAAAGAGGGGATTGAGGAAACGGGGAGTGAAAATTATTGAAATATTGAATTTCAATTATTTTTTTAATTTGTTTAAACAAATTGAGACAACAATTTTTTACAATAATTGTCTTGGAATTGCGGTCCAAGTAAAGAATCGTTATGTCTATGCGAATTATTTTTGCATAACATTTAACGTATATATTTCGAGTATTTTTTTTTTGAATCACAAAAACTTTGTAAAAAATTAATTTGTATAACTTTTTAATGTTCGATCATAGCTAGAGTCAAGTAATATACTGTACAAACATCGCCATAGATTTCGAGGAGACCAAAGGAGAGAAAGAAAATAGGGAATAACGGGAACCCATCGAAATCTATGAAATTCATTTCAATAATAATAATAATAATGATAGTAATAATAGCGATAATAAAAATAATATTAATAATAATTGTAGAATAACAACTGCGGAACTCTAGTGTCTATGTAGGATAATTGCTGTAAAATCGAATTAATTTTCATGGTGGAACATGAATCGCCTTCTTCAGTGATTTAAACGGTATATAAATAATAATAGTAATAATAATGATAATAATAATACTAATAATAACAGCAGTAATAATAATTACAATATAATAATAATAATATTAATAATGATACAAAAAATCACTAGAAGCATTTTCAACAACTCCAATACGGCTAAAGTTTGTAAGATTTCTATTATTTTTTTTTTCTTTTTAAGGATAGGGTATTTTAATATAGAAACGTTCGAAACTTCAGCCGCACACGATCCTAATGGCAGTTATAACAGAGCAATACGTAATTCGAAGTGCTGAAGGTGGTTTAGAAAGCGATCGAGGTTCACCATATATTTTTTAATAATAATAATAATAATAATAATAATTTCCTACCTATGAGGACAATCGCCCCCGCAAAAAAAAATAATATTAAATCTTACAATCAACTCGTCGAAGTAATTCCTAAAGATAAGAAAACGCATGCTTAAATCGTTCCACGAATATCGTTTTTTTTTTGTGCATTGGTCCATCGAAAATTCTTTTTTTTTCTTCTTTTTACTTGTTCCGAATTTTCGAAATGGGTGAAAACCCGCAAATTTCCAATGTGAAAATATTTTTGAGACATTTTTATGGGAATTGGAAGCGTTTATGGGGATTTCCAGAAAAATTGTTCTCAGACAATTTCTGAGATAGAATATTAATCTGCACTGACAAAATTGAAAGATTTAACGCGCATTCCTGGAACGATGAGCAATTCGGAAGGTTTTCCTTATGAAACGACGCGAAGGAAATCATCCAGAATGACCAAAAACCAGTTTGTCCTCAAAGACCACTCTTTCGCGGACCGGAAGAACCAATAGATTTGAGGTAGCAATTTCCATTTTCCAAGGCCAGAAAACCGCCTCTGGTTATCCGGGATCGTCGTTTTGACTATGTACCTTCTCAGACTTATTGTTGTTTTAAATCTAGGAGCTTATGTTCCGGATGTATCGACACCCTGATCGATACATCGTCATTCGCATCGATATATCGATGCATTGATCCGTTGATTTATCGAACCATCGATGCATCGAGAAATTCAAACATCGTAACATCGAAATATTTAAACATCGATCTATCGATACCTCGACCAAGCGACCTATCAACCAGTCGATAAATCAACCCATGGATGCACCGAGAAATTGAAGAAGCGATTTATCTATACATCGGAATCTTCAAACACCGATTGATCGATACATCGGTCTATCGACTAATCGATACGGTTTCGACCCATCGATCTATCGACTAATTGATACATCGAACCCATCGATACATCGATCGATCATTGGATATATCGATCCACTGACCCGTTGATTTATCGTACCATCGATGCATCGAGAAATTTAAACACCGTGCCTTCGAAATATTTAAACATCGATCTATCGATACCTCAACCTAGCGATCTATCAACCAATCGATATATCGACCCACGAATGCACCGAGAAATTGAAGCGATTTATCTATACATCGGAATCTTCAAACACCGATTGATCGATACATCGGTCCATCGACTAATCGTTATGGTTTCGACCTATCGATCTATCGACTGATTGATACATCGAACCCATCGATACATCGAAAAATTTAAACACCGCCTCATTGTTACATCAAAGTATTCAAAGATTGATTGATCGATACATCGGTCTATCGACTAATCGATACGGTGTCAACCCATCGATCTATCGACTGATTAATATATCGAACCTGTCGATACATTGAATACATCGAAATGTAAACAACGACCCATCGTTATATCAAAACATTCAAACATCGATTCATCGATACATCGGCATTTCGACTTATCGACCCACAGATCGATACACTGACGCATTTATTCGATAGTAGTGGCCACGAGAGTCGCGCTATCTCTTGTCATGGAAGAAATCGAGGGCGATGAGGGTGTCGGTAACTCGTCGGATCAATTCGTCCTTGTACCGCCAGATGGTCGTGTCCATGACGCTGTTCTCCCTATACTCAACGCACGTCTTCTTCAGCGACTTGACGCAATCGGCGCGGTAATGCTGCAGTTGCGCGTCCTCGGTCTCGATCGGGTAACTCGTGCATCCGGCACCCAAGCAGGCCAGGGGGAAGTGGTTGTGCAGCGTCACCACTCGCTCCGGGTTGTGGAAGCATTTGATATACTGGTTCGGCTTCGTGAAGTTCTTCGAACGGTACACGTGCTGCAGCATGTGCATGTACCTGCGGACAGGAGGAAATTGCAAGGAATCAACATTATTACGACCGATCGTCAGTCAATTGCGGTCGATGACGGGGAAAATGGGACTCGTCCCTCTTCCTCCTCCTCTCCCTCCACCTCCTTCGTTCGACCTGCTCATTTCCTTCCATTAGAAAAAGTGGACGCCGCAGGCGATGACGCGTCTTACTTTAATGGCACTTTACAGAAATTAGATATTTCTCAGAAATTTCTATAGCAAATGGAAGTGTTTCGATCGCTCCGATTTCGTAAAAACAAAAGACTGGTTTTCGTGGGATCTCGTACGCGGATTATTATTTTTTTTTTTTACCACCGACTGCATTTATGAAACTTTCAAAAGTATAAATTATTTTATCGTTCGATCAAATTATTTGTACTATAGATTTTAGATTATTAGCGTTTCGATTTTATATCAAAATAAGTTGATTTTTATTTTGTTTTAATATGAGCCGATTTTTTTTTAACGAGCGTTATATTACATTTAATTATTTTTAGTAACAAAATTTGTGCAGTTTTTATTTAATTTTGAAAAATACTAATTTTTGATTTTTATTTTTTCAATAAGATAATTAAATGCGTAAATAATATAAACGTAAATAAAAAATGACAGCGGCCTGTAGGTCATTTTGTCAAAAGGTTCGAGCGTTTCTGAACCCGACTTGTCAAAAGGTTTAGAAGTCGAGTGTAATTTTAATTTTTAATTGGAACAATTATTTATTTTCGTTTTAAGAATACCGCTGAGATTTTTGGCAGTTTTGTGAATAAACATTCTATAACGATTACAATTACATGGCCCTGATGCCAAATTTATTTTCAAAACTCTATTTACTTAATTTATTAATTTCATTTACTTGATTTATTAAAAATTCCCGAATTCGAAAGATTCTAAATTTTGAAAATTTATTACAATAATGTTGATTTTTTCAATTCCACAAAATTCAAAAGCTCGAACGTTTATTAAAAACATTATTTATTAAAAGCTCGAAACTTTTAAAATTATTAGAAGTGTCCTAACTTAAGAAAAATTATTAACACGTTGACTGCCACGAACAATTTACTTCACTCCCTATTCACGCCTCGTGGGTCGTGATGGTATACGCTATTGCATTTGTCATAACCAGCGCGGCCTGAACGGAAAGTTTAGTGTCGGTCACCGGTGACCAACATGGCAGTCAAAGTGTTAACACGTTGACTGCAACGAACAATTCACGTGACTCCCCATTCACGCCGCGTGGGTCGTGATGGTATACGCTATTGCATTTGTCATAACCGGCGCGTCCTGAACAGAAAGTTTAGTGTCGGTCACCGGTGACCGTCATGGCAGTCTCGCGGAGTAATCTGCGCTCAGTAAGAAAAGCAGTCGCGGGATCGCGTAATAATCCGCGCTCGGTGATAGGAGATAGTCGCGGCTCGCGGAATATTCCGCTCTTGGATGCAAATGGGTTAACGCTAAACGTACCGCGACATGATCTGGCCATTTGAAATACGCGTTAAAAGGGGTCATTTGACCCCTCAAGGTAGGTTTAGCGTTAAATAAGGACCTGCTTCATTCCCGTATCGAATCTAACTGACATTTGGAGAGGTTGGAAACCTGGAAGCAGACCTATTGGAAAACCCACGGGGCCAGAAGTCTTCCATTATCATCTCGTACCACGCGTCGAGGATCGTTTTATCGAAAAATGTCCCATGTCAGAGGACCGATATCACCTCAGGAGGAAGAGGATTTCGTTACAAGGTGTTTGCGGGGACATGGCAAGTCTCGCAACCACTTACTTTGGTATGTCTTTGAAATGCCCATGGGACTGCAGGAGGTCGTCCAAGAAGTAGACGTTCCTGACGTTGTACGAGGCCCTGGTCTCGTTCCGGATCTTCAGGGCTTTGGGCAGCACCCGTTTCATCAAGTCCTGCCACGTGGCGTCCCTCACGGGCATGATCACCTCGTCCACGTCCAGCAACGCGATGTACTCGTACTCGTACATGTGCTTGTACAGGCAATCGTTGTACGGGATGAGCTCGTTCTGCCGCTTGTGGTTCGTCTTCTTCGTCAAGTACATGTGCTGGAAGGCCGGCACGTTCGGCTGGCCCCCGGGCAGGGTCAACGGGGTCACGTGCACCTTCCCGACCCTCTCGTAGTGCTCCAGGACCTTCGTCACGTTCGGGTGGACCTGCAGCTGGTAGAAGAAGATCTTGTCGGCCCCCAGCAGCGTGATCAGCTCGATCCACTCCACCAGGCGCACCGACAGGTCCTCGTGCAGGAAGTCCAGCCCCTTCACGCACACGGCGAAGTCCTTCTTGCGCTCGGGCTTGTTGTAGATCACCCGCAGGTTGTTGATGGCCGCGTCGCAGGGCTTCTCCACCATGGAGACCGAGGCCGGCGGGCCCCGGCTCCAGTGGCTCTGCGGGATCTTGCAGGCGATGACGTAGGGCTGGTAGATGCCCTGCTTGTAGTTGCCCCACTTCGAGTACCAGATGTACTTGTACTCCAGCACCTCCACGACCTTGGGCAGCTTGTCCCCGTCGTACCAGAGCTGGCAGTAGGTCTTCACGCTGGGCTCGATCCGGTTGATCATCCCGACGATCCTCACGGCCGGCCCGATCCGGGAGAGCTTGCGCCGGTCGTAGTAGGCCCCGAACAGCTGGAACGTCCCGTTGCTGCTGCGCAGCGTCTGCCAGTAGATGTTGTTGAACTCCAGGTCGAAGATGCTGGGGTACTTCAAGCTCGAGCACGAGTCCCCGGGTTTCGAGGCCTTGCCGGGACTCGGGTTCGCGGATTTCCCGCTCTTGGTCCAATAGGCCAGGGGCAGCGACGGCAGGCGGCGCTCGATCTCGGCCACCAGCTCCTCCTCGGTGCGCGCCGGCCTCCTGTCGACCTTCGGCTCCAGGTCGAACGGAAGGGGCGACCTGCGCGTGCTCATCAAGGTCGTGTAGGAGCCCAGCGACGCGGCGCTGGAGTCCCCGGGCGACGAGCGTTGCAGCAACAAGCGGGAAGCCCCCAACGCGCCCGAAGCCGACGCGGGCTGGAAGACGTCGCTGTCCACCTCCTCCGCGTCGCTGAGAACCGACGCGTCGTGGAAGAAGAAGCTGTTCTCGGCGTGCCGGAACTGGATGGCCGCGATCATCAGCAGGCACCAGGCTAACGCGAACACCAGCGCGCGTCGAGCGCATCTCGAACCGCAATTCTGCACCATCCTGACGGGTTTTTATCGACTTTCTACCTGCAACACGAATGCGGGTCGTTGAAAGTCTTGGGTTGCTGTAGAATTTTTCTGGGTTTTTTTATTTTGGTAATGGTGGTGTTTGTACAGTAGTCGCTAAGAGCGTGTATATGCGTCTTTGGAATAAAGAAATTGCAAATGATCCAAAATGCAAAAAATGTATTAATAATTGGAAGGTTAGGGAAATCTGGTAATTCGAAAATTTATTTTTAAAAAATTCTGACTGAAAATTGCAAAGCTTTAGAATTTATTAATAATTCTTTGATTTCAAAAATTGTAAATTTTGGATTGTTGAAGAGTTTTGTTGCATTGCTTATGTTAGTATCGGCGATATTGGCACGGTAGTTGCTAAGAGCGTGTATATGCGTCTTTGGAATGGAGAAATTGCAAAAAATAAAAAATGCAACAAATGGATTAATAATTGGAAGGTTAGGGAAATCTGGTAATTCGAAAATTTATTTTAAAAAAATTCTGACTGAAAATTGTAAAGATTTAGAATTTATTAATAATTCTTGGATTTCAAAAATTGTAAATTTTGGATTGTTGAAGGGTTTTGTTGCATTGCTTATGTTAGTATCGGCGGTATTGGCACAGTAGTTGCTAAGAGCGTGTATATGCGTCTTTGGAATGAAGAAATTGCAAATAATAAAAAATGCAAAAAATGTATTAATAATTGGAAGGTTAGGGAAATCTGGTAATTTTAAAATATATTTTTGAAAATTCTGACTGAAAATTGCAAAGATTTAGAATTTGGTAATAATTCTCTGATTTTTTAAAATTTCAAGAATTGAGAATTTGTTAGAAACTTTTTGATATGAAATATTCCAAACTTAAAAAAATCATTAATATTTCTCTAACTCGAAAAATTTAAACAGTTGGAAATGTATTAGAAATTCTTCAATTTTATAAAATTTTAAAAATGTATTAATAGTTGCATGGTTGAATTTATTAAAAAGTCCCTGATTTCTCAAAATTCCAAGAATTGAAAATTTGTTACAAATCCTCAAATCCTACAAAATTTAAAAGTTTGAAGATTGATTAAAAATAACAAATACTGCGAAATTTAAAAAATGTATAATAATATTTGGAAAGTTAGGGAAATTTAAAAGTTCGAAAGTTTATTAAAAATTCCCTAATTCGAAAAATTCTAAACGTCAAAACTTTCTAAGAACCTTTCTAATTTCACGAGGTTCCATAGTTCAAAAATTCATAAGAAATTACAAATATTTCAAAATTCCAAAGATTTAATTATCATTCAAAAGTTCAAAGTTCAAAAGTTTATTAGAAACTCCCTGATTTGAAAAAATCCAAAGCTTGACGATGTCTTATAAGAAATATTCTATTTTTCAGAAGATCTCATTTTTTTTTAAACAAAGATACATTACTAGTTAATGTTTAAATGCGGAAGGAGAGAAACATATTCCTATTCTCAATAAAGTTAGTAGTTACATTGGCAATTTGAAATTCCTTGAAATTTTCTGAAAATTCCAATGGAAATGTTTAGGAAATTAGAAAATTATGAAACTTAAATCTAATTGTTAGTAGCGACTTATTTTGCTCTTAAATGATCGACAGTTTAGAATTGGTACCATAAAAATAACAAAAAAAAAATAATCTTAAAGTTCAGGAGAATAGTCATTATTGAAAAAAAATGGAACACGCCGTTTCCATTTTATGCCCTTTTTTTTGTAGCAGCTGAGTAATAATTAAGTCTTTTTACGTAATATCTCAAGTGAAGTGACGTAAAGTAAAGCAAAGTAAAGTAAAATAAAGTAAAGTAAAGTAGTCTCGTTCTCCTTTATTACCATTATTCGTTATTATTACTATAATTATATAATAAACAGGTGGTACAGCAGCTGGTTTATATTTTCTTCGATTCTAAACAAAGATTCTGATTTTTATTGAAAAATACATTTTATATATAATATCTTATACCATATATGTATATTTATAAATTGCGTTTATTAATATTAATATTTATCATATTAATAAATTAAGTAAATATATTAAAAATATATTTTTTAAAATTTTATAAGTTCCCATAGAACATGAAATTTAAATAAATAAATAAATATACATATATATATATATATATATATATATATATATATATATATATATATATATATATTCCAAATTATATATTTCCAAAATATGTAACTTTTATATTTAATAATTTTTAAAATTTTTTCTCCAAAATATATATTTCCAGATTTGATAATTTAAAAATTCAGACAATTTGTATTAAAATAAAAATCAGATTTATATGCAAAAAAAATAGATATGAACTTTCTATTAACTTTAATATTATTTATATTGAATTCCTCTCCAATTAACTTGAATTATTATCCGCATCCAGGAAAGCAAGAGACGAATGGACCCTTTCGGTAAAACCCCGTTTGCCGGAGTTTCTTCCTTGCGACGAGGACTCTCGTGTATGAAAACCGGTTTTGCCGATGGCAATGCAAAACTGTTTTTCACCTTTTGCAACCCTTTCACAGCTCTTTTCTCCGGCTCATGGCTATGCCATTTCTTTTGCACCGCTAACCGGCTATTCAGACTTATCCTTTTACTGCGTTTACGATTTTGTAGCTATTAAGAGGATGCTCCGATGGGAAATAAAGTGGGACGTGAAAGATTCATCTCCTTTTATATAAACATATATATACGTATATAGATGTAAATATATATTTATATTCCGCATTAATATTTCTTTTTACTAGAAATAATATTAATCAATATTTCTTTCAATATTTATTAATATTTTTTTTTATTTGACATTTCAATTTCTATAGAGAATAAATGTTAAAGAATTATTGATTTCGAAGGAAGAATTATTTATTTATATTTACCAACGAAAATGACCAGCAGATTATTATTATTATTTTAAAGAGAAACTGTAGAGTTTTTTACAATTTTCTTAGAACATTTCTAAAATTTTTTTGAAATTCCCTGAAATTTGTTCACAATAAAGTTCTGAAATTTTTAATTTTTCAGAATTTTTTAAAAATTAAATCTGACATCTTCAAATTTTTAAGAAAATGTTTAAGTTTTTCTGAATTGTTTTGAAATTTTGCCGCAGAAAATTTCTAAAATTGTCATTTCTATAAACGTCAAGGGCATAAACAGACAATAAACAATAAAATTTCTCCAAAAAAACTTTCACAGGAGCGTGCTGAAATTTCTTTCAAATTCTCTTAAATTTTTTTATAGCAAATCTTTGAAATTTGCAAATTGTTTAGAAATTGTCCATGGTTTTTTGAGTTTCTCTAAAATATTCCCACAGAAAAGTTCTCAAATTTGTCTGAATTTCTTAGACATTTTTTCACAAAAACACTGAAATTTCTCTGAAATATTTTTACGGCAAATTCCTGAAGTCTTCAAATTTTTAAGAAATTTTTGAAGTTTTTTGAAAAAATGTGATAATATTTTTTAGAAAAACATTAGAGAAATGTAACAATTTATTTCATCAATTCAAAGACTTTGACAAATTTTCGATCCATTAAATATCTCTAACCATCCAATTATTAATACGTTCTTAAAATTTTATAAAATTGAAGAATTTCTAATACATTTCCAACTTTTCGATTTTTTCGAGTTAGAGAAATATTAATGATTTTTTGAAGTTTGGAATTTTTCAAATCAAAAAGTTTCTAAGAAATTCTCAATCCTTGAGATTTTTAGAAACCAGAGAATTATTACTAAATTCTAAATCTTTGCAATTTTCAATGTCAGGATTTTTTAAAACAAATTTTCGAATTATTAGATTTCCCTAAACTTCCAATTATTATTACATTTTTTACATTTTTCATTTCTTGCAATTTCTTCATTCCAAAGACGCATATACACGCTCTTTGAATGGACGATTTCATCAATTCAAAAAAAAATTTATGAGATTCTGTAATTTTTACTAAAAATTTAATCTTTCCTCTAAAAATCCCTTTCAAAGAGATATTTTCTCCAGGATGATTAACATCCTTTCTTAAACTTGCGGATACTCATATATGTCAAGAAGAGCTTGGTAATTAATTTTCGCGTTGCTAATAAAATGTCTATTTTATTGAAATCTCTCCAACAGCGTCATGGTGTATTAAAAAAAGTGATTATTGTAAGAACATGACGATTCCACTGGAGAATGTCGTTACTGGCCTTCGGAGGATATACCAAATAATGGTCATTAGAAATATTTTATTTAAAATCCAAAAATAGATTTTCTAATAAATGACAAAATATACAATTTATATAAAACATATTAATAATAAATATACATTATAATTTCTGAATAATATTCCACATTTGTTACAAATTTGAGGAAAACACGAACTTTAAATTTGCATAAAAAAAAGTACAGTTACACTTAAAAATCAGAATAATTCAGTCCAGTAGCAGCTGGAGTGAAATCGCACGTTCTTATAGCTTTTAATTAACACGCATGTAAATATCTAAGCGAGAAGAGCAATTAGAGCAAACAAAGTCGGGTCTAAGGAACAGCATCTCTTGCGACTTTCTATCCTGCTAGAAATGAATAATATGGAAATTTATTATTATTATCTGGATTTTTTTTAGGTATGTGGCAAAAATAAATTTTAATTAAGGTCTATTGTTCTTGGAATAATCATTGTTATTTACAAACTAATTTATTTATTTCGTTTGCAAAAATTAGTAAATGTGAAAAAAAAATAAAATGGTATAACAATTTATTATGATTATTTGGATATTTATAAATATCTGGCAAAAGTACAATTTTAAACTACAATTTTAACTAAAAAATTGATTTTTTATTGTCTAAAAAAATACTCTTAAATTCGATTTTATTTTCTTTTTTGTATTATAATGTTTGTTTCGTTTTGGAATAATACATATTATGCAACTTTATTTAAATAAGATAACAATTAATTGAAGATACAATTATTAATATTAAAAAATGCTAATATTTGAGTATTGTAATATTCGAGTATTGTAATATTCAAATTTTCTAATTTTCTGACTTTCTAATATTCTAACTTTTCAATTTTTCAATTTTTTAATATTCCAGATTCTAAAATCCCAATATTCTAATAATCTAATATTCTCATTTTCTAACGTTTCAATACACGCAACAATAAAAAATAATAACCGCCAAAAATATTTTACACTGCCTCAACGAGTTATTGTTTATATTTATTGTTTACACTCCGAATGAAGAAACAAATAATAATAATAATCTTCACCCAAATGATTTCATGCCAATACAGTGACTTAATTCGTATACGTAATTTATCGACATATTATATGTAAATTTATCAGCCCAAATTGGACGCATTTAATTGACTGGCACGTGTAAGTACACTTCAATCTCTGTACACGCATTTTTATAATATATGCGTCAGAGTTATGTGTACATGAATCACGGGCCTGCGTTTAAAATAGTCGCTATGTAAATGACAACCGCATTTTTCGACGTTAATAATACTCACGTAGAGTCGCATTCTTGTCTCTCCTTTGTCTCTCCGAGGTCTGCGAGGTCTCGGGTTATTTATTCCGGGACAACTTTTTTGCCCCAATTTTTTTTATTTATTTATTTATTTATTTATTTATTCATTAACAATAGGGCAATCGATCTAGGAGAGACAGGAGATTGACACCAGAAGGACTGCTACATACATTTACATAATATCAATATATATATGCTTGGGGTCCAATATTGGTTGGAAAGGTCAACTTTCGAAACCCGGAAAGAAAATCGTCTTTTAAATCTCGCGGGTCCCGGAACTCAGAATTTATTAGAAACAGAAACGAGAACCAGAACCGGAACACTTACGGAGACTCGGGATTGGTTCTCCGACCGTGACGTCACACGTGACGTGACGATTTCATTCACTGGGTAGCGAAAAACGCCTCCTAGTGGTGGATTTCCCCGTCACTTCCGTTGCACGTTTGTCACGAACGAAATTGGGGTCATTTTATTCAATTTATTTGTTTATTTGACGTTAAAACTCATGTAGTTGTTAATTAAAATATGTAATTGTGTATAAACAAATGATTTAATATTGAACGACGGTTTATTCATGAAATTAGAAAATATTTTTTGCAATTTCCTTGTGAAACTCCAGCAAACGTTCATTAATATGTGAAATGAATATTGTTTATATTTTAATATTTTTTTATGTATTTAATTATTTATATAAAATACAGATTTTACGTAAAAATCTCTTAACTATGTTTAAAACTAAAGCGACCAGGTGGGGTCCAACCGGACCCCAGAGCACGTTTAATGCGATTTTTCGCTTAACCGTAAAATATGTTTTCATGAAATAATTTTCGAATAAATGTTTCAAAAAACAGACAAATCGCTCTTTTTCAATAAAAAAACACTTTACTTTCCTTAAAATTCATCGAAAAATGGAATTCTTGTATGTATGGGGTCCACGCGGACCCCACTTGGCCACATATGTTTCTACATTTTACCTGGTCGCTTGAGGGTCAATCAATTCAAATTAGTAGGATTATTTTTTTTAAACAACTTCATTCACTTATTCATTAAAAATTTTAACAAATATAGCGAGTATATGAAATTCTCAGGATGAAAGTATCAAATAAAAGTGGCAACGTCACTGATAACAAAGAATAAACAAAATAGGCTGTAATTCAATTTCGCTCGCTTTTTTGTCGATAACAAAATGTTTCCTTGCACCAGAAAATTTCTAAATTGAGAATTACGATGGTAAATAGAATTAGCATTTATCTCTTCATTCCACAAGATTGCTTATTATTTTTTTTTGCCATTTTTTTTTCATTACAATTACTCCAGTAAAATTGTGGGAATATGGAAATATATTTAAGGGGGGATTGCGGTGTAACAGCTTTAAAAATAGGTGATTTTCATGATTTTTTTTTGGAAAACTATTAATAATTCCCAAATAATCTCTTTTGGGATATGAAGAAGCATCCATGAAATATTGAAAACAAATTTTTTCTTGCCATTTTCTGTATTATTTATTTAGTATTGGTAATCCTGCCAAACACTTCCGGATTGTTGGTGTCTAGTATAGCGCCTGTTACAAGCATCCGATAACTAAAAATGAAAAATTTTCTTAAAGGTAGATAATTTATGCTGGGGTTATACCACTTGTTAAAAGAAAACATGAAGAATCAAAAAAGTCCTAGGGTTTTGAAGAAAAAATGAATTTTTTGACACAAAAATTGATTACATATTGCCACTAAAAATGTCGTTAAATAATATTAAATTAAATAATTCTATTTAAATTGTTGGTATAATCCCAGGAGAAATGTATATCGATTGGATTAAGCCTTCTGTGAAGTTGATCGATTGATTAGTTTTTACGCTATCCTAGACACCGATTTAAAAAACGTAGTTTCGAGATAATTGCGTTTAAACTTTTTGGCAAAGTTTTACGATACTTACAGCTGCTACTTAATTGCGATACTACTTTTGGAACACATTCTTGAAACATTGTACTTTTGATTTGCGCAAAGAACAAAAATTCGATTTTTTGAAACCTGTTACACCGCAATCCCCCCTTAAGCAAAAATTCCATCAACATGTGAACAATTTAATTTTTAAAAACAACGGAAATTTGATAAAAATATAAAATAATAATTAATTTATAACATATATACGAGTCATTCACAATTTTGTTCAAATCTGAACATATTGTAGACTTTGGCGATGCATAAACGTATCTCAAAGAATTATTCAAAATTTTGAAAATTGTGGATTTTATAGCGGTTTGAAAAAAGGACTACGTTTTTTTTTGTTTAAATTATAGCTCTTGAACTGACAAACGGACCGGAATATTTTATTATTCATAAATTTTCAAAATAAACCAAAACATAAGTAAAGTATAAAATTATTAAAATAAAAAAAATTATTGAACTTTCAATGGATGAGGGTCCATAAGGCGGGTTTTTGGCCCCAAGGGAGCACAGAGTCGCAACATCTTCATTTTTATATACATATATATGATGTGCTTTGATGTCTTTTACAACATACATAAAAAAAAGTTGTGCACAATTGTGCTCATATTAAAGAAAACGCGGTTGGATGTGCCAAAAAAGCAATTTTTTTAAAAATAATAAAAAGATTTAGGTTTGCTCCAATAACAAAGGGCTTAAATTTATTAAAAAAGACTCAATATTGCTCCAACAAAACATTGAAATTATTAAAAAGATTATTATTATTATATAAATTCGAGATATTAAAATTTTTAACAATTATTAGGGCCAAAATCCCGCCTTATAGACCCACATCCTTTTTGCTGATGACAATAACAACAATAACAATAATGACAATAATAATAATTAAATGTTTTTAAATGAAATTTCACCTCAAAAGTCGGATTTCAAATCTCGCGGCAACCGGAAGCGGAAATTCATATTGGACAAGAAACTTTAAACTAGAAACGGAACCGGAACCGGAATTGGAACTGGAACAAGGACTGTTACGTAAAGAGTCCGTGAATCCCCGCAGACACTGCGCGTAAATATGAAGAGAAGACACTGCTGGAAGATTCCAAGCCAGTGATATCATCCCAAAGGATGCGAAGACATAAGTTGAAGTATTTAACGTACTTCCTTTCTGCGCAACGACAGGATGCAAATAATAATTCTTGAAATGATAGGAGCGACGATAGACGCACGGTGCGAATGAGCAAAATGCACCTATGGCTATGGCTTCTACGTAGATACGTGTGATGCATGTACGTCGAGGCATTAGCTACTGGTGCCCTTGGTGAAACTATTTAACAGAAATTTTCTATAGAAAATGGTAATGTTTTCAAAGAATTTCTGAGCAACTGTTCCGAGAAAATTCCAGGAAATCTTTGGAATTTTGGAAAATTTTTAATAAATTTTGAAAGTTTAGAATTTTTTAAATCAGGAAATTTCCAGTAAAATTTGGAACTTTAAAATTTTTTTAATTTTCCAGATATTAATATACATTTTTCGAATTTCGCAGTGTTTCTAATTTTTAATATACACTCAAGCTTTAAGATTTTGGGAATTCCTAACAATTTTTCGGCGTTTATCATTTTTTGAATTAGGGAATTTTTGAACTTTTAAGTTTCTCCAATCTTTCAAATACTGATACATTTTTTTGAAAGTTCCCAGTATTTGTGATTTTTAATATATCTTCAAACTTTGAAGTTTCAGGAATTAGAGAATTTCTAACAATTTTTTAGCATTTGTAATTCTTCCAATTAAAGACTTACTAATAAACTTTTAAACTTTTGAAGTTCTTCAATTTTCAAAATATTAATATACATTTGTGGAATTTCGCAGTATTTGTAATTTTTAATGTATTTTCAAACTTTGGAAGTTTGTGGAATTAGAGAATTTTTAACAATTTAATAAATTTTCAATCGTTGGAATTTCGAGAACTTACAAAATTTTTAATAAACTTTTATTGAAATATTAGAAAAGTCGGGCAAGGGAACATCTTTTAGAGAAATATTGAAAAATATTCGAAAATTTTGGAAAATTTTATCAGAATAGTTCCTGGATTTTCCGAAGAAATCAAATACAAATAAATGTAAAAAAAACTACAATTTTTACTGAAAATGTGATCTTTTTCCCAAAAAATTGATTTTTTATTGTCTAAAAAAATTCGCTTTTATTTTCTGCTTTTATTATAATGTTTGTTACGTTTAGAAATAATATTATACAAATTTATTTAAATAAGATAACAATTAATTAATGATACAAATATTAATATTTAAAAATGTTAATAATTGAGTACTGTAATGTTCTAATATTCTAATATTCGAAATTAAATGTAGAATACTGCCTAGATTTTTCGAAAAAATGAGACACAACAAATTTTTTTAAAAATTACAATTTTTACTGAAAATGCGATCTTTTCCCAAAAAAATCCTAAGATTCGATTGTATTTTCTTTACTTAATTACACAATGTTCTCGTTTATTAATACAGGGCTAACACTAAAATATAATAAAAAGCAAACTCTTTTTCGAAACTTGGGAACTTATTGAGATAAAATTTCCGAAAAGATTCCCAGAAGTGTTTCCAACGGGGTACGTTTTACGTATGCTCGTCACACGGTGTGTTTCAATGAGCCTGCCGATGACGTATGTTCGCGTAGATCGTGCAAAGTAGATAATGTTTATTAATCTGTCGGGCAATTAACTCCCCGCGCACGTACACATGTATTGTAATAATCCTGTTGCTCTGCCCCTCGCTCGCTGGCTGCTGCATAATGTTTATAATATATTAATATCCACGCACGGCCTTCGGCTTGTGTCTTAACAATCATTGGGGTTACGTGTCATCAATGGAAGAAATGCCATGCGTATGACCTTTAGATTTATCGAATAATCGAATCTTCCTCGATCCGCGCGGGAATCGAGAATTTTCTCTGGGACGCGTTGGAGTCATTCACGGAGGGACGGAAAAAGTTGTTAAGGAAATAATAATACAATTATACAAAATAATAATAATGACTATGACTATAACTATAACAATAACAATAACAATAACAGCGACAGCGATAACGATGACGATAACGATACCGATAGTAACGATAACGATAACGATAGTAACGATAACAATAGTAACGATAACAATAGTAACGATAACGATAGTAACGATAACAATAGTAACGATAACGATAACGATAGTAACGATAGCGATAACGATCATGCTAGTAACGATAACGATAAGGATAATGATAACGATAACGACAACGATAGTAACGATAACGATAGTCACTATAACGATAGTAACTATAACGATAGTAACTATAACGATAGTAACTATAACGATAGTAACGATAACGATAGTAACGATAACGATAGTAACGATAACGATAGTAACGATAACGATAGTAACGATAGCGATAGTAACGATAGCGATAGTAACGATAGCGATAGTAACGATAGCGATAGTAACGATAGCGATAGTAACGATAACGATAGTAACGATAACGATAGTAACGATAACGATAGTAACGATAGTAACGATAACGATAGTAACGATAACGATAGTAACAATAACGATAATGATAGTAACGATAATGATAATGATAATGATAACGATAGTAATGATATTAATGGTAAAAATAATAATAACAAAAGATACGAGAAAAATTTAGAGAAATAAATAGATCCCTTTAGAAGAATCATTGACAATAGAATAAAATTGAATTGATAAATAATATATAATAACGAATTGAATTTATGCAACATTATTAACATTAAAAAACAATAATTGTATCGTATTATATTTGTAACATAATGATTTTTGTTATATACCGCAATTAATTGTTTCCAGATGCGTGCACCCGAGACCCGATACCCGAGTAGCCGTGCACGCGTGCACACGGCACAGGACGCACACAGAAACACTCTTCGGTCTTCGGTGTGTGCATACGAGAGGCACGAGTGTCCTAAGAAAAGCATGGCTGCTGCTTGCGTTGGGTGAAATGCGAGGTAAGTGAGTATAAGTATATTATGGGTGGGCAATGGGCTTACTGTTACGCAGCGTGCCTCCTGGTTATCTACTTCGAAACGAAACGATATATGTCGACCAGCTGTCGACCGACTTTGCCGAGAATACGAGGTTGCGAAGCTTAAGGAGCCGGATAACCGTTACCGCGAGAGCGAATGCGAGTGCAGAGGGTCAAGTTCTAGAAGTCTGTCTTGAAGATAATGACCCTCTAACACGGTATCGAATTGTTCTATTTTATTTATATACATCCAGTCGGAGATACGTGACTCAATCGGGGTCATAACTTTTAATATTTCATTGTTATTAATTAATTAGTGTTGTTATTATTATTATCATTGTCATTGTCATTATCATTATCATTGCCATTGTTATTATTGTCATTGTCATTATCATTATCATTGTTTTTGTAGTCGTTGTTATCATCATTAATATTGTCATTGCCATTGTCATTATTATTATTGTTGTTGTTTTTGTTATTATTATTATTATTATTAAGTAATGAGTATGTTATTATTCCATAACAATTCATTTCTTACCGTTTATGTTTGTTGAATTTAAATTTTCATTATTGTTATTATTTTCTGGACCCCGGCGCAACAAGATTCTCTAATTATCAATTTTTAAATTTTCCATATTTTTAATTTATTAATTTTTTTGTATTTATAATATTCGCGCCCTAGATGGTCAGGGTGCCCGTGCGGCGCCAACATAGTCGTGCAGCGCCAATGCGCGCAGTCTAGGAACTAAACGATCAACGAACGAGGACTATCTCTCTCCCTCAAGCGAACCTCGAATACCGGATTAGTGTTTTCAAAACCGTCCATTTTTGGACTTCGCGTCTGTTGAGACTTATGATCGAGAGGTCACGGACTCAGACTTCGAACAATTTCACTCACGATTTTGTGTGGGAATAATATCACCTTTGAACTTTTCTAAAAAATGTCAGTTTTTTTTCTGACATTCTTCTTCGTGCTATTTACTCTTGCAAAAAGGAATACAAGCGTTGGAATTTTTCGTAATCGTTAAAATGATATTTGCCGGTATAATTATTAACCCTTTTAGTGTCGAACAACGATATATCGTCGTTTCCTAACCGATATATCAGTCTTCGGCACTAAAAGGGTTAAGTAACTGGCCTCGTCTACGCGGTACACATATTTTCGAACAATTTGCTTCTTAATGAAACTCTTCCTTTGTCGCAACAAAAGACTCCGCAATATCTGTTGATCCCAATATCGTAGCTGGACGGTCTATTATTAAAGTACTTGAGCTTTTTAAGCTCTTGTCCGTTATTGAAACAGGCTCGTGCTTCGCTATTCAACTTCCAGCCAGACTTTACCTTTAAATCTCGCGAGCAAATAATAATTTATTCGTCACGTTCCTGATGGAAATATTCCCTATAATTCATCTGAAATCCCTATTGCCATTGGGTGTGTTTTTAGAAATTTCTTAAACATTAACATATTATTTTTTCACGCTAGAATACCCTTTGTAACGCTTTAGAAAATATAAAAAAGGTAAACTAAAATCCCGTAAAAATCGGCTTAGTAGTTTTTGAAATTATCTTCCAAATACAGACAAACTTTGTATATCTCTAACCCATCAAACATCGTTAAATTCTGTATGACTTTAGCGCCACCTACCGAGCGCAAAGAACGCTAAAACAATTTCTTTTCGCCCAACAAACATTTCCTGCGAACACGAGCCAAACCGGCCCATACATACAGAAGTTAGACTCCAACGCCACCTAGCGGAATGACAAATGGCTAAAATCCTTACTCGATACCGCAATAACATATGGTCTGAATATGGCCTCGATCGGTCCAGTGGTTTGTCAGTGATGATGCCGTTTACTCACGCACAACGGAATTTATCCATAAAGAAGATAATATGCTTTTTGCTTCATAATAAAAATATATCCTCGGTAAGAATTTCGATACAGTCTCTATATATATATTACATTAGCAGGGATCGACTGCTTGCATTCAAATATCTCTCGTTGCATAATGGAAAAAATCGGTTCGTTAGTATCGTGACAATCGAGAATTACATTCAACACAAAATCCTGCCGATGTAATTCCTAACAATTACGATCTAATTAATCTGACGTAATTAGCCAGTGAGATAGGCATTAACGAGGCAAATGAGAAAGAGATGCTAAACGAACGGAACGTATCCTATACACGTGCGTATTACGTACATAGAGAAAATACTGGCGAGATTTTGTAACGTAACTTCTTGCGAGATTCGCAACTTTATCCTGAACTCGCGGTAATTTTTTTTTTCTCCTTATTATATCGGTATGGTGGATAGAGATCGAGGCAACCTCGTGAAAGCCACGCCGGATATTCCAGTCGAAACCGTGCAGTAAATAATTCCATGTGCCACTTATTTATTACATACACCGTAATTATGAAAAATCTTTGCCTCCTGTTTTCCACTTTATCGATATCGCAATTAGTTCCACGTGGAAATTCAGTTACGGCGGCTTCGGGATGAAGTCCCGTTTCTTCCAAGTCGATTCGTTCCGTCAACAGTCGTTCCATCCCGTCTACACTCGGCCGCCTCTATCCCCTCCACACCGCTAAACGGGGCTCACAGATCCAAGGCACTGATGAATCCGCTGATACTTCGGTATGTTCGGAAACTACTCAACCGATTGCAAGGAAATTTTTACTGTAGTTTCCTTAGATTCTACGAAGTGTCATAAAATATATTTTATCACGAAATAAATATTATATAAATTATTTTAAAAATTTATATGAATATTTAATATTTAAAAATTTGGTTTATTAGACAAGTTTGTTGGTGTGTTTAAGATTCTTTCGAAAACTACCGAACCGATTGCAACGAAATTTGTACTGTAGCTTCCTTACATTCCCTGAAGCATTATAAAATATATTTTACCATAAAATAAATGTTATATTAATATTTAATAACCAAATATTTAAAAATTGTTGTAGTATTCGAAAAGTTTGTTTGTATGTTCGAGATTATGTTGAAAACTACCGAACCGATTGTAACGAAATTTTTACTGTAGCTTCCTTACATTCCCTGAAGTATTATAAAATATATTTCACCATAAAATAAATGTTATATTAATATTTAATAATCAAATATTTAAAAATTGTTGTAGTATTAGAAAAGTTTGTTCGTATGTTCGAGATTATGTTGAAAACTACCGAACCGATTGCAACGAAATTTTTACAGTAGCCTCCTTACATCCCCTGAGGTGTTATAGAATATATTCCACCATAAAATAAATACTACATTAATATTTAATAATCAAATATTTAAAAAATTGATGTAATATTAGACAAATTTGTTCGTATGTTCGAGATTATTTCGAAAACTACCAAACCGGTTGAAACGAAATTTTTACTTTAGCTTCCTTACATCTTTTGAAGTCTCATAAAAAATATTTTGTCGAAGAATAAATAATATATCTAAATAAAAAAAAATATATATATATATACACATATCCTTCCATACCAATATTATAAAGACACCATGTACTGCAGTATGTTAAACGTTTTCTCCCCGTGTCTGTTTATGAAAAAAGAATGAATTCGTCGTTCAACATTCGCCTGATAAAACGCAACACTCGTGTCGAATAAAAAGAAAGAGCACCGACTGCTTGTTTTAGAACAGGAGAAAAAAATCATGAAAAGATACGATATCGTACGAAAGCGGAATACCAGAGCCCGAGATTGAATTGTCGCAGCAATTTCGGGATCTGCCGTTGCCTTAGAAGCTTTTCTGAAGTTTCATAAATTGAAGGTTAAAATTAATTAATTTTACATTCATATCTGAAATATAATTAATATTAAAATAAAAGGTAATGATCGTTATTTTATTATTAATTATTACAAACGCAAAACAAATTTAATTGACATTTCAGACAAATTTTGAGAACTTTCGGAAAACAATTTCTCTAAAAAAAGCTCCAAAAAAATCGCAATTGCGAAAAAAACCTGCAATTGCAATCGAAACTTGCAATTGCGACAGAAATTTTCAATTGCTGAAGAAACTTGCAATTGTTATTGGAAACTCTGGGAAGTTTTGGGGAAAATATTTGATTTTTCAGGGATTTTCGTGAAACACTCAGGAAATCATTGCTTTTTCGTGATTCGATATCGATTTAGGATCGATTGGTCGATTAATCGATTCCAAATCGTCTTCACCTAGATTCGAAAATTCCTGTTTAACGTTACGGAACTTCTTAACGCTCATTCTTAACATACTCGCGTGACGACATTCTTCCACGTTGGCCTACTAAATTTGCAGATGGCATTTTTTTTCACGCCTTGCAAAAAAGTGCCTCTTCAGTGGCGAAATTTCAACATTTTCTTTCTGCGAATTTATTCGCTGACGAATCCTTCGCACGATAGACGCGATCTCTTCCGCGGTACCGCGAAACTTCACAAATTGATTAACTTCAGTCGAAATTAAAACAATTTATTTACTGCTCTTTTGTAAAAAAAAATTCTTGTTAAATTTCATTATTGCCAATCATTGATTTTTTCACAGTTAAAAATTTGGTCCATTTCATTTTGAAATGTAATCAATTTGAAGTTTTCCCAAAATTTATAATAATCAATGGAATTATATTGAAAGAATAAACGAAAAATTTCTAAAACAATTGCTAATTATATATTTATAATTATGATCTTTCTTTTGGTCATTTAATTTTCAAAAGAATTTCGTTAGTTTTGTTTGAAATTCTGAATGATCATTTATTATGATTTTCCACTTAATTTATTTTATTTGGAATTATAATTAATTAGAAGTGTTCAAAAAAAAATTAACGAAATGCTATTAAATTTATTCATCAATTCGAAGGCGCGGTTTAATTGGTTTAAAATTCTCGCTTTCCCACAAAAAATAAAATACATTTTCTTTAGGCAAAGCTGGGAAAATATGTAAGTAAAAGTCGCCTGTCGCTAATCAGCGCCGGGCCATTTTTATCACCGAGTAGCGGGAAATGTGTTAACGCATCATTAACATCAAATGGTGTACGGTTTCAGTTGTAACATTCAATTCCGGGATATAATTTAAGTCAATCCGAAATAACTGTAATATTTATAACAGTTTATTATTATTATCATTGATTTTGCTACTACTATTATTATTATTATTATTATTATTATTATTATTATTATTATTACTACTACTATTATTCTTGTTGATCTCGTCGTCGTTGTTGCTGTTGTTGTAATTTTTATTATGATTGCTCTCCTATTTTTCATTACAGGGTTTAAATTAAAACTCTTAATATATTCAATAAAATAATAATAATAATAATAATAACGTCTATAATCGATTGAATATCTTTGACGTTTTCCTCGAAATTTGGGACTCAACATTATTGTCATTGTCACTATTGTTGTCGTCACTATTGTTTTATTATTATTATTATGATCATTATCGTTATCATTGCCGTTTTTCGTGTTGTTATTGTTATTATTATCATTATTATTATTATTATTGTTGTTGTTCTCGTCGTCGTCGTCGTCGTTGTTGTTGTTTTTATTGTTGTTATCATTGTTATTATGATTGCTCTTCTATTATTCATTACAGGGTTTAAATTAAAACTCTTAATATATTCAATATAATAATAATAATAATAATAATAACGTCTATCCCAACGACAACAACAACAATTATGATAACAATACAACTATTCTTTTAATTTTCTTTATTCACAAATTTAATAATCGATTTAACATCTTTGACGTTTTACTCGAAATTTGGGACTCAACATTATTGTCATTGTCATTATTGTTGTCGTTGTTTTTGTTATTGTTGTTGATGTTATTACTTTTATTATTATTATGATCATTATCGTTATCATTGCCGTTTTTCGTGTTGTTTTTGTTGTTGTTGTTGTTGTTGTTCATTATATTTATTGTGATTATCGTTGTCGTTATCGTCGTCATCGTTATTATTATTATTATTATTATTATTATTACTACTCCTAACATTATCATCTTTATCCTGATCGGTTTTGTTCTTATTGTTTTTATTGTTTTTAATGTTGTTGTTGTTGTCGTTATTAATATTATTGTTATTATGGACCCATTTTCTCCCACCCTGTAGAAAAAAAAGAAGAAGCGGGAAAACTCACGTAAATTCTCGACGCGAGACGAAAATAGAAGAGGAAGATGATGATGATGATGATGATGATGAAGCAGCAGCACCAGCAGTAGCAGCGGTGGCCTTTTAATCCGTGAATCTCCGATGGTCGTCTTCCTCTCGCTGCTCGTCAACCATCAACGGGACCACGACGACGGGAGACGATGACGAATTCCACCGGGATTCAGTCGTCCCGTGACCACGACCACGACAACGCAATATCCATGCAAACAGTCACCAAGTTTCCCGATACCACCGGATACCATCTTTCGATTGCTCGAAATTCCCGATCGGAAACAAATTCTCCCTTTCTTTTTTGTTGTGTATAAATTTTAATATTTCTCGTCACTTTGTCGTCACTCGCGCGTTTATTAATTTATTTATTTATGGGGTCGAGAAACAATCGAAACTAGCCAGCGATTTTTCAAATCGACCAAAACAAAAAACAAATCGGTTACTATCGTTATTATTTTTTATGCATCCCCACCAAAATTTCTATCATTGTTATTCAAATTATTTTTTTTTTCGAAAATTTAATTCGAGAAAAGTTGAGTTCAAACGAAGGTTGACCAGCTGCTTCGAGGCTCCACATTTGGGTGAATTTGGGTTTTTCCCTATTCCACTTCCGACCCGTATCGAAATTTCCGGGGATTTCGAAAACCGGCGAATTGAGAGGATATCAAACGAAGAAACAAAATAAAATAAACAAAAAGAAACAAAAATAAAGAAAAAGCCTCGCTCAAGACCGGCGTTCGAAACGGCGAAGCGCCACAAACTGCCGGTCTACGCCGGAGCCGGACCAGAATCCTGGCTCCTGGTTCGAGCCTCGAGCGGCCAGAGTTGCCAACTCCGCCATGTGGGATTTAGTATCGCTTACTGCGCTTGCGTGAATCGTAAATAGGAGTGTATCAAGTAAATATCGAGCCCGCTTCCTCCAGAACGTAGCCTAAAAACATGCAGAGACAACGCAACCACTATCGGTAAGGAAGTTTGCTCCGGAAATTGGAAGGAAAGAATTATTCAAAAATTATTTAAATTCGCAAAAACGAGAAAATAATGGCATTTCGTAATTTTACCATTGCTCGATATAGAGCTCAGTGAATTTTACATATCCTGTAACGTGAGATAACGAAATTTTTAATGCATTACACATGACTTCTTGTCGTTACACCTTGGTTCAGTTTCTTTAACTTTGCACATTTCTTTGATTGTAGTTTTAAGGAGTTATGCCTACTTGGGATCGACAAAATTACATGATTTTTTTTGCCATTTTTTTGAGTATTAATTAAAATTCGCAAAATACTACCAAAAAAGTACGTGTTTAGCAATATATATATAAATTTTTATATTACGAAAAATTAAAAAATGGTGGAAATACAGCTCTTCTCCTAGAGCGTCCATTTTTTTTTTTCGTCACTTGCGGTGACCACAATATCGTCGGAACGGCTCTATCCAAAATCAAAACAAAAGAATACTGTGTTAGTATATTGCATTATGAAGGGTCTGAACGAAGGATTTTTTATTTCGGTAAGAAAAAAAATATTTACACCAAAAACACCAAAATCAGTTCAGCTCGAAAGACGGACTTTTTTGTAAAATTGTCGTCATTTTTGTAAAAATCTAAATTTTACCAAACCCTTCATTTGACCCTTATTCGGCACACTGGGATCATATACACCCCACGCTTATAATATAAGAATTTTGAATACCTAAGTAGCATTGGGGGGGATTTAATACATCACCTATCTACAATTAAAAGTTATGAATTTTTTCATAAAGTCACTTTTCTTTTTCACTTTTTTTCGATATTTTAATTTTTTAAATGTACTTAATTTAAATTTGTGGCATATATAACCTATACTAAATTAAAAAGCACCCTTTCAAAAAGCTACAAAAAAATGGTGTCAAAATATTCAATAGTTCATTTTTTATGAAGGTTTTTGTCACTGGGGTGCACCTGATCCCAGTGTGCCGAATAAGGGTTAAAATGCTATATGTATGGTTTTTGATTAATGATTACGTGTAAGTAGCGGTAGAAATAGTGTTAATAAATAATGCCATCAATTAAGTCATTCGAGATGGCGATTTTTTTTCGAACACGGTCCTCAAGAGCGAATTTTTTTTCCTTGCCAAGAAAACTATTTTTCGAACAACTTTGAAAATCTAACGAATTTCTGTTTTTCAGAATTGTTTTATATTGCCAAAAATTTTGAATTCCATTATTTCAAAATTTCTTAATTTTAAAGTTCAAATGTAAAAATTAAACAATTAAAAGAATTTAAATTTCAATATTCAAATTTTCTAGTTTCAAAATTTCAAAATTCAAACTTTCAAATGTCAAATTTCAAATTTGCGCACCAGGCATCAATTTTTGTGCATAAATCGTTAGTTAATAGCGCCCTGAAAGTAACCTGAAAGTTTTATTTACAAAAAAAGGCCGCTTGGGTCTTTTTTATTGCATAATAAGTTTTAAAAAAGCGTTTCTCTTTAGTTTTTCTCAAATATCTCTGTTGTTATTGATCTTACGGAAAAAAGTGTAGAGAAGAAAGTTGTTCAAAATTAAATTTCCTGCCAGGTAGGGTCGGTAGTATATGTTGAATTTGGCTTTTTCAAGCGCAAAATTGTGAAAGAAATGAAACATTTTGAAAAATGTTTGTACCAAGGAAACAGTTGCAAAAAATAGTTAAATGTCGCTGTAATTACTCTGAGAGATGTGTTTCAGTTAGTAGAACATGTAGCCCCCGAACTCTAATGCTGCACTTCAAAATGGCGGCTTGTTACAAAAAAATTAACCTCCAAATTCAAGTAGCTGGGCATCTATAGTTATTATTATTTTGGAATATCCCTTCTTTGTAGGTATTAAATGAATATGTAATTTCTTTTTTTCTACGGTCAAAGAAGGGATATTCCAAAATAATTCAACATTGGACAGTCGATAAAAAGGGAAGGAGGATACGAGATGAACATGGATCGAGAAGAAAACAACAATCAAAATCAAAAGATAAGTTTTTATCAATTCATATATAATCAATTTGGATTACAAACCAAATTGAATTTAAAACATTTTGAACATTGTAGAAAAAAATTAACCATTTCCAAAGAACAATTAACCTTTTTAGTAAAATGTAAAAATAATAACATTAAAAAAATAAGACCGAAAGACTGAAGAAATTACATATTCATCTATAGTTATATTGATGAAACCAATTGCAATCTGTAGCTTATAACGTACTGAATAAATGCTCCGAAGGGATTTTTTAAAATCTGAATTTAACAACATTTTTAAGAAGAAAAAAAAACCCGTTGCTAGGATCGGATTTCAGCGAATTGTAAGCCTCCGAAATCAATTGCACACACGGTGTGCAATCGCTCTCGAATAGGTTAAATGTATTTAGTAGGTAACCCACTTTACTGACAGTAAATACTGTATTTGTAGAAAGCGTCATTGCCATTTAGCTGTTGGTAAACTTTTGGTGGCGGATTACGTAACAGTAACGTATCTAAAAACGATCTTACTTGAGAACCCGAGGCACGAACGTATCGGAAAACATGCCTAATCTCCCACTTTTCGGAGTAAGCGTTCCACCGCGGTAGTGCAATATGGCATCACTGCGTGGAGCCTCTCGGCTCTCGCCAGTCCCGCAGCAGCCGAGACCAGACGAGACGAGAAACCAGTGGAGGGAATAAAAGAGGCGATGCGACGCAAAGGCCGATTCGATTGGTCGAGTCAGAGTCCGTCCGATACCCGTTTCGATGGGACCTTAGCTTTTGGGCTTTGACGTGTACTTATAATTAGTTATTTACTTACTCGTCGAAGCCCGAGGGTAAACCCGCCAGGGAAGGAACCGTGCTGACGGTCTCTTCCGCGAATGCAAGCAAGGAGCAAGGGTAAGCAGGCTTGCCCGAGCAAGTAAATAAATACCTACCCCATGAGCAATAGGTCCCTTCGGCACGACAACACGAGACTCGATGAAGTCTTTGCTTCGCTATTGGGACTTCGCCTCTAGCGGAGAAGAAACTGGTCGAATCGTGGGTAATCCCAGTGTGAGTAGTGTCGTTCAGAAACATGAAACCTCAAACTTTGCGGTTTTGAAATTAAAGACTATGGAATTTGAAATTTTGTAATTGAAATTTTGAACTTAAAATTTTGAAACTTGGAGTTTGAAAATTTTGAAATTTGAACGTTTGAAATTTACAAACTTTAAAGTTGGAATATTGAAAATTGCAAATATGAAATTTCTTCTTTTGAAATTGATATTTTGAGGCTTGAAATATTGAGATTTTGAAATTTGAAATTTGAAAATTTGTAATTATAAAATTTTGAAATTTGAAAATTTATCTTTTGAAATTTGAAATTTTTAATTTTAAAACTTGAAAGTTGGAATTTTGAAATTTGAAATTTTGAAATTTGAGTTTTTGAAATTTTGAAATTTGAGTTTTTGAAATTTGAAATTTTGAAATATGAAATTAGAAATTTTTAATTTTGAAATTTGAAAATTGAGATTGTGAAATTTTGAAACTCGAAAGTTTAAATATTGAAATTTGAAATCTTAAAATTAAAAAATTATGACATTTGAAATTAAAAATTAAGAAATGTTGAAATAATGGAATACAAAATTTTTGACAATTTTGAAAATTTCCGAAAATCAAAATTCATTATATTTCCAAAGCTGTTCGAAAAACGGATTTCTCGGTCCTGAACCCGAAAGTTGCTGCTACAAAATTCCCACGTACGTTGGAGCTGCGGAACGAAGAATAAAAAAAAGGGGGGAAGAAAAAAAAGTATGCAGCTGAAATTGCTTTAATCGAGTCTGTACGCAACAAGCGTAATCGTCTTGATCTGTCTTAAGAGCTTATTAAACTCAATTACATTTCTTTCTCTACAATCTCCCGGTCGAGAAAAAGACGAAAGGAGGCTGGCCTATGGATGATACCGGCAACAATAGAGGCGACTCGCGAACGCCGAACGTTCTTCTCGTTAAAACTTTCACGTTCCAATTGCACGTGACGCGTATCACACGTCCGTAGCAACGTGGCGGGGTAATGAAAAGCATACCGTCTAATTTTCCGCGCGTTATACAACAATGCCGGATAATCTTTTTTGCGAGAATCGTAATAACGACTGTTTTTCAATTGTACCGTTACTACTCTACGAGTCATCGGGGAACCAATACGTTTGGTCACGCACGTATCACCACCGTGCATGAGCAAGATAAGCTCCGGTTTGATTTCTCTGCATCCTCGCGTTATATGCATCCTGGTAGCTTAACCCATTCGAGACCGATTGCACACCGTGTGTGCAATTGATTTCCGAGGCTATAAGACCGGTTGTGCACCCGGTGTACTTGAAATTTAGAAATTTAAAAATTTGAACGATAGAAATTTTGGAATTCTGAAATGTTGAAATTTGACTTTTTAAAATTTGTGATTTTGACACATGAAAATTTGAATTTTGAAATTTTGTAACTTGAGATTTTGAATTTAGAAGTTCGATATTTGAACGTTTGAAATTTTGTAACTTGAGAGTTTGAATTTCGAAATTTGAAATTTAAGTTTTTGCAATTTACAATTTTGAAGTTTGAGTTATTGAAATTTTGAAACTAGAAAACTTAAAATTTAAATTTTTGTAATTTGAGATTTTGATATTGAAATTTTGAAACTTGAGATTTCGAAATTTGAAATTTTGAAGTTTGAGATTTTTAAATTCAATATTTTGAAATTAGAAATTTGAGTTTCTGAAATTTTAAATTTTGAATTTTTGAATCATGAAAATTTAAATTTTGAAATTTCAAATATTGAAATTAGAAATTTCAAATTTGAAATCTTGAAATTTTGAAATATTGAAACTTGAAAATTTGAATTTTGAAATTTTGTAACTTGAGATTTTGAAAATAAAAATTTTGAAATTTCAAATTTTCAAACTTGAACGTTTGAAACTTGAAAGCTTGAATATTGAAGTATTAAATTTTTTAATTCTGACATTTGAACACCTGGTGTGCAACTGGTCTTATAGCCTCGCCAAGAAGAAAAAAAGAAATTTCGCTCTTGGGGACCCGTTTTCGAAAAAAATCGCCATCTCGAATGGGTTAAAACTTCAAATAAAAAAAAATCGAAAAGGTATCTTTTGTCACAAATTTTGCGTTAAAAGGTTTCGCGAAATGGAGGATTCGCGTGTTTGTAAGCACCGACCAGCAAACAAAATCAGCGCGAACCGAGGGAAACGTTTCGTTGCGGGTGCAATCTTGTCTCACGATTACCGATTCTTCAAAAAACGGAAGGGTTCGAGTGTAACGAAGCCAATACCTTCTGTGAAACCCCACATGTGTTCCTGCTCACGCATTCATAACGGAGGATGCTATCGACGGTTAAAAAAGTGCTGGATGGGCGTATATTCTCCATCCTCGCATGTGCGTTTCAGGCCTCCGTGGTCGTTGAGCTTTCGTCCGAGGCGTAGCAACGAAAAGTGAGTAAAGCGAAGCGTGCACGTTACATCGGGTGTCCGACGAGTAACGACCACCCAAGCGACGAAGTCTTTACGAGGTGCTGAAACTCCCTCCGGATAGCAACAGGGAAACACGAATCGTCCCAAGACGCGGACGACTTCGTAAAAGTTCGAATGCAACAACGGTTGTCTCGAACTAGAACGATTTCTATCAACCCACTGCTAACTTAATCGATACATCTCGAAACGGAGTGACACAATCTTTTGTCTCGTCGGTGGGTACATACACGAAAGAGAAAGTTCGGTCACCCATAACGCAAGAGGGAGACGCCAACACGTGGGATGATCCAGCCACATCGGCCCGAAAATCTGACAACAGGCGGATCCTGCGGCAAAAGTGCGCCCATTGTGATATAATTGTATGTGTACCTTCCTTCGAATGCTTTCCGTGGAAGGCAGTTTAAATAACTATGAATTCGATTAACCCATTTTTTTTTAAGGAAGTATGGAATTCGCTCTGGATTCGTTCTGAATTGAAATTTCTGCTCAACCCTTCGAGTCACAGCGTTCGATATATCGAACGCTGAAAAAATTATTTCCGTTTTATGGTTAGTTCGTCTTAACATAATGGAAAAAACGAGCTTGTTTAATGTTATTGGATTTCACAACTTTTGTAGAGAGATCCCTTTTCATACATGAACTTGTCTCGACTTTTTTTGCACCAGAGGTGTTTTTTAGGGGGATTTGTCTCCTTTTTGCAAATATTTATTATTATTATCGGCTTTATATCTCGAGATAATATAAAATTACAGTAAAATTAAAGCGGTGTTCATGAAAACGCGCCTCAACTTGATTTTATAAAATTTAATTTTGGCGCGTTTAATAAAGTGTACTAAAATGTAGACGGCCCTGGGCGTGACGTCTGTACAGCAGCATCTGAATGCCTAAAGGCGTAGCAAACCGATGAGCCGTCACTGAGCGACAGAATTCGTGCGAGTGTGTACGTAGGTTCAAGCTGTGTATATACACAACGCGTATTCGCTATTTTTCATGTGCCCGCACCTAGTTCGGTCGAGAAAAGATACATGTTAGCGCTCGCTCCCAATTCATACATGAACTTGTCTCGAGACACCACCGTGTCTCCTGATAAACAGCCTTTTTCGCAATTGCGATTTATTTTATAGTTTGTTTTTAAAAAATTCCGGTCGAAACTGCTCGCTTATTCACGACTTGCGGTTTCATCGCTGTTGCTGCTGCCGCTGCAATCACTCACTTCGCAGGTTACGGTGGTGTTTCGATGATTCTCACGAGAAAGGGATTTCTCCTGGAATTAGGATCATCGCGTAATCCCGATGCTGAAAAATTGCGTAACTAAGCCACAGAAGTGACTCACAAAGCCGTTTGGGATCGTTAAATGCTCTTTGCAGTGGATCCTTGAAAGGTGTTCGACCGGCTGCACACTCACACACATACGCACTCGTGTTTGAACGAGTCGAAAATTCTCTTTGCAATACACGTTCAAGGAATCGAGCAAAAGGTAACTGCGAAGGTCGTTCTTTACGTCCACGAACCTTTCTTATTTATCGCTACGTACGCGTACGTGCAATAATAACGACGACAACAATATGATTATACGTATGGCTAATGCCATCTTCCAGGAACTTTTCACCAAAGGAATGACACTTTCCAGCCACTTTGGTGTTTCCTGGCCCGGTCGTAGAAGATTAATGCATTTCTAATGGTACCTGATTTTGGGAACACCTGTTTACCGTGTGAAAGGATTTCGTGGTATCTGGCTAATATTTCACAACGAACCAAGGGTTTATATAGAATTTGGTGTCATGACGACCGTAAATAGTCGTCATGACACAAAATTCTGCAAAATCGCCATGACGGATATAGCCGTTAAACACAGTTAAGGGGTTATACCCAGTCAGGATTTTGAAGAAATCGTTTTTTTTTTATTATATTTTCTTAGAGTTAGAGTTAGAGTTATTTATTTAACGCTCTGGGACTGGTCCCCTAAAGCGCGAAAAATAGAAATTACAATACAGAAAATACAATTAAGCTTATAATAACAGTGTGATAGATTCCTCTAATTGATATAATATAATATAATATAATATAATATATAAATAAATAAAATAACGATAACATAAAAATAACAAACTAGATTAATAAGATAGAACATTATGAAAGGCACAGTTGGAGGCAGGCAAGGGTTCATTTGTGATTCCTCGCAGAGATTATGTATTCAAGAAAACATTTTTTGAATGCCGGAAAAGATGTCTCACTACGGGCTCTGGCTGGAAGAGAGTTCCAAAGTTTGCAAGCAGAGCTAATGAAAGAGTTCTTGTAGATCTCAGTCCGAGCCTTAGGTATCTTAATGCACAACTATTCAAAAGTGTACACACAAACTTTCAAGTCGATCGTTTAGTAATTAATCGAAGGATTTATTGTTTGGATTTTTTTTTCACATTTTATAAATAAATAAAGGCCGAAATTTTTATGAAAAATAGAAAATTTTTTTTGAGATGCCGCCATTTTGTGAAAAATCAATATTTTTATTATTCCTTGGATTAATTACTAGATAATCTATTATATTAACGATATCTGTTTGGTTTTTTGGTTTAAGATAATCCAGTCTTGAGTTACAGTGTACACCGCGAAACATCTTTTTTTGGAGAAGGGCCCGAAGATCGCCCGCTACGGCCCTTATTATGAATATTTTTATAAATACAAAATTTTTTTATAATCTTCAATACTTACATTATAAGCACAAAAAACTTCAATTGAATATATTAAAAACTCTCTTCAAGAAAAATCTTAAAAAAAAGCGTTTTTTTTTCGGCCTCCTGACTGGGTATAACCCCTTAACTGGTTAATTCCACGAATTAAAATACTGTGATTGAAAATTCAATGAGATTCAAATTTAAAAAAAAGAAATTTGAAAAGAATTATTAACAAATTCGTATTATTTTATTCTCGACAAATAAACAAAAGCAATATAAAATGAGTAAAACCTGTCGATCTTTCTCTTTTTTTATTTTATTACTTCATATTTAAATTTTCTCTTTTTTTTTTGGTGAATGTCTCTCGAGGACAAGGTTTTCGAATGGCGGACAAATGAGGCGTACGCGTACATATCAATTGTTCCCCGGGGCTAATCGGACACTGGTGTGCGTAGATAAGCATCATTAACGCTTAAATGACCGTGTATTACTTCCCGCGGCTCGAAAATGAAAAACAAATAGGGTTAATTAAATATTCGAACCTTTATCGACCTCATCGTTAATTGCATAAAGGCGGTGCTTCCTCTGAAATAACAACAACAGGTTTTTAACACCGTCGTTAGCGTTGCAATTAGGTAATAATAATAACAGTTAAGGTTTTATTATTTTAGTAAAAAATAGCTACAGTCGATGTCCCTTTATTATAAATGCAAATGAAAAATCTTTTTAAAAAAAGTTTTTTTTCCCAATTTACATTACTTTTCCGCTGGAAGATCCGAAGATTTAAATTATTATTTGAAAATTCACAAATTGACATCATTTTAAAGGATGTGGGCCCGTAAGGCGGGATTTTGGCCCTAATAATAATTGTTAAAAATTATATCTCGGATTTACATAATATTAATCTTTTTAATAATTTCAACGTTTTGTTGGAACAATATTAAGTCTTTTTTGTTGAATTTAAGTCCTTCTTTATTGGAGCAAACCTAAGTTTTTTTATTATTTAAAAAAACACAGCCTTTTTGGCATATTCAACCGCGTTTTTTAATATCAGCGCAATTACGCACAACTTTCTTTTTTATGTATGTTGTAAAAGACATCAAAGCACATCATGTATGTAAAAATGAAGATGTTGCGACTCTGTGCTCCCTTGGGGCCAAAAACCTGCCTTACGGACCCCCATCCTTTGTTCCTGCGTTTTTTTGTTAGAAAATCGACCTAAGCGTTTATTGCAAATTTAATTACAGTAGAATCTCCGTACAAGATACCTTCGAATGCCTTCGTACAAGATACCAGGGGTTCCCCTTCGCTTATCCACTACCCCCACTCCTAATGCCTCTTCGCCTCTGAATGTTTGGAGTTGCGTGCTCCCTACAAGATACCACGGAAATAAATGAGAAAAAATAAGAATTATTTACACATAACCAGTTTTTTTTATTTATTATCATAAATTATTAATTATTTACGATCACATTTTAATTTTTTTTGGTTTAAAATTCATAGAGAATTTTCAATGACTCGTAAACGTAGTTTTTTGTCGGGGAAGTGACGTTTCCGTGACGCACTGGACTGGTATGTTTAAAATTGATTTATTTACGTGAGATAATTGGACAAACGGTAAAAATAACTTTTCTTCTCTCTTTCTTCCTTGTCAACACTGCGAGGACTCCTCGTTTGCGGACTTCTAGTCACGTGACAAAAAAAAGAAGGAAAAGGATATGGAATACAAAGCAACCTACATTATCGGTTTAACTTTAAACTATTTTGCATGGTATCTTATACGAAGCACGTGAGTTCTATTTCTCTCCGGTGTAGCAGGCCGCTGAGTGGGGGAACGGTAATTTTCGGAATCATATTCCCCTCCGGTCCCTCGTGGTATCTTGTACGGAGATTCTACTGTATTTATGAATCGTAAAAATCGTGCGTACTTCGATAAGGAATCTACCTAAGAAGCTGCATTTGAGCCAATAAAAAAAAAAGTGGAATTAAAAAAGAATTCCTGGGTAGTATATAACCCCTTAAGCGCGAGCTACCGATTTTCACGAAGCTGCTAATTCCCGGCCACCATTGGGTCAAATCGACAGTCACGAGCGACTTTGCATAATCATCGCTGCAGGATTTGTTAACAGTAGCCGTGGTAATAATAAAAAGGCTCTCGTTTTGCAACCGGGAACGTGAACATCTTTGTGGTTAATTCACTCCTCTCTATTAAAGGAAGAAAAAAAAGCAACGCCTCGACGCTGGATCGAAATTTCAGTGCTATGTAATTGCCACGTGCGCACTTTCGTAGAAGCCTCGTACCTTCTTCTCGTGACACAACACTTCCTTTCGTAATCCTGCGATAAAAAGCTCCTTTCCATACCCGGCAATTCACAATTGCGGACACGCAATTCACGTTTCTAGACGCGTTATGTCACGTGACTGTGACATGAATCTGGCAACAAAAAAAATGTAGAGGCAAAAGTGCTATTGTTCCCGCACAAAATCAATGGTGAAATTGTCCGAAGTTCGAGTACGTTGTGATCCGTGACCTTTTGGCCAAAAGTCCCAATGGGTGTGAAGTTCAAAAATGGACAGTTTTGAAAACACGAAGGCTCGTTACTTAATAATTATACCGACAAATATCATTTTGTGGATTACAAGGGATTTCAAAGTTTATGTGTCCCATGTAGGGAAAAACAACGGGGCCATTAATGGGCCAGGATTGGTGGCCGGGCTTTCATTAATGGTCCGTGAATGGCAACCACGACTGGACCAGTACTGAGAAGCTCTTGGATGATAACTTCGGCCCTTCAATGGTTGTACGTATTGGGCCAAGAACGGCAACCTTTAATGGCCCATCGATGCAGCCAATGATATACCCTTGTACACTTTTCAATGCTGGTTCAGCAATGGTAGCCAGATACGGTCAATAAACGCATCCGTCGAATTAATGGATGATAATAAAATTTAATTATGAACAGGCTTCGAAATTTTAGTTCCTCGATGTACAGTACTGGACAAAATAAATCACACACCTTACAAGAAATTCTTTTTAGTAGTATAACTATTTTTCCAACGAGCAAACTAATTACTAAATCCACTAAAATTAAAGATTCTTTAAGTATTTAAATAAAGGACATATGAAATAATTAAGATTGTGCTCAATTTTTTTTACAACAATACATTAGTCAATATTGGTATATTTTGCCCTGGATAAAATAAACCATACACTTTTCGAAATCACAGTTAACAAAGAAAAAAAAAAATTAATTTTCATACTTTCAGTACTTGGTGTGGTTCAGTACTTTAGCTTTTAACCTTTTCGTTCCGGGACTGGTCCATATATGCACCAGCACTCCGTGTGGCGACTTGTCATAAGAAGTTCACTCACTTAAGTCATGAAATTCAGCTAAAATGCGAGGTCAATTTTAAAGGAAAAATCCCCGGAGCGAAAAGGTTAATATCACTTCCAGTCGGCGGGGCATATTTTCAACTAATTTTTTCAAACATTCAGGATCAAGTTCCTCCCAAGCTTTCTGGAGTGTTTAGTCTTAGGATATCTTGTGCATTATGTCCGTTTAATTTGCCTTGCGGTTCAAATAAGTTCACAGATTTTCAATGGGGTTTGAGATTGGTGATTACGAAAGGTAATTAACGATGACGAGTCTCTAATGCCAGTTATGTTATACTTGGCCGTGTTGTCATGTCTGGGCTTCCCTACGTGGACTCCTCGCTTCGTTCAATCGCGCTACATGTCCCGTGCATCGTAGTCTTTTTCGATTTAGTGACACGAATTATAACCAGCGATGCATACAAGGAGTGCGTTTCTTCGTTGCGCAGTTTTCTCCACTTTCCCATCTTCCTCGTCGTTTCTGGGACCAAAAATCTTCTGTAAAAATTTATTTTCAAAAACTACAAACTCCTTTTCATTGCGTAACACAAGCAATCCATCTCTGTTTACTTTTAAAGATACTTCTTGCGCACTCGTCGGTAGCATTTCCGCGTTTCTTTTTTTAACCCTGTTTTTATTATCTCCCAAGAAATCCATGTCATCCGCATATACCAACAATTATATTGTTTCTTTAAGTATCAGTCCTCCTGACGTCTTCTGCATTTTTTTAATCGCGCGTTCTAATACGAGGTCGAAGAGCAATGAAGCGGATCAAGATTCGTCATTGAAAAATTCAGGAGAACCGATAAGTTTCCTTGAGGTTGCAAGAAAAAGTGTAACTTTTGTCGAACTGTGCAACCAGTCATGGAAGTAAATGATGGACACGAGATTCGCTCGAGGAAGAGAAATAATCCACGGTCGGTTAGTCCATGAACTGCGCAGATTGGCGCTGTAAGCTACAGTGGCGACACCCGGGCATCACGAGCATCTAGGGCGCGAATATTATCAATACAGAAAATTTATAAAATTATTAATTAGAGTTAGAACAAAGTAATTAGTACAAAATTAATTAGAACAAAAGAATTAGTCCAAAAAACAATTACGATATAATTAGCAGAAACATAAACGGTAAATAATAAATCGATGTTGAATAATAGTTCAGTATTTTATTATTATCATTATTATTATTATTATTATTATTATTAGTCATATCAATCAATCATTGTTCCATAATAATTTGAGATCAAATTTACGATGAAAACAATTGATCAAATGGAAGTAAATAAAATGAAATTGGAAAATTCACTTTTGGATACGCGCGTACTGCGTTATTCGTGCGTGCAAACGAGCGACGACCTTGACAGGCCATTAAACTCGTGGTCGTTCGAGGAGAAGAGACACGGCTACGTTACGTCTATCCGGTGCCACCGTACCACGGAGGGCCGAGGAATCCGTGTGAGAGCCGGAGACGGGGAAGGAACGAAGTCGAAAGTTTAAAAATAAACACCGAAGGTTCGGTGGGCGGCTGGAATATACTGTTACTCCCGTAAACTTGCTCGATAACTGCCATAAGCCATAACCAACGCTTTCTCCTCGAGATCTTTTCCCCTCTGATTTTTCTTCCTTCTCTTCCTCTTCCTTTTCTTCCTTTTCGTTAGAAGCTCTATACTAGCTTCCTTTGCTCCAAGGGTGAAATTTAGTGTTGGAATAATTTGGACCAATTTCCTTATACTGATTTGAGTTAAAACTTTGCACACGGATGTAGTTCAGATGGCAGTGCAATAATATTAAAAATAATTACCGGTAATAAAGTCCAAAGTTTCATATAAGGTTCGTTCCGTCCAAAGTCGATTCGTTCCGTCAACACTCGTGCCATCCCGTCGACACTCGGCCGCCTCTGCCCCCTCCATGCCGCCAAACCGGGGTGACAAGCCCAAGCTACTATTGAATCCGCTTATACTTCTGTATTTTCGAAAACTACTTAACCAATTGCAACGAAATTTTTTCTGTAGCTTCCTTATATCTTATGAAGCGTCATAAAATATATTTTACCACGAAATAAATAATATATCAACATTTTTCAAATTTGTATTCATGTAGTATCAGACAAGTTTCTTCGTAATGTTCGAGATTATTTCGAAAACTACTGAACCGATGGCAAAGAAATTTTCAGGGTAGTCTTTTTGCATTCCCTGAGGTGTCATAAAATATATTTGGTCGCGAAATAAGTAATATATTATTTTATATAGAATATTATAATTTTATAGAGACTACTGATACCAGAAAGAGACAAAGCTTCCTTGTATGCTTGCGATAAACTCTAAAACCACCTAAACGATTGTAACGAAATTCTTACTGTAGCTTTCCCATATCCCCCTGAAGTGTCATACGCTGTATTTCATTACGAAATAACTAATGTACCGATATTTTGAAAAATTGACAGCTCTACAAACTAATAACGCGTGTATGCAGTAGCTGAATTCAATCCTGCTCGAAAGATTGAAACGTGCGATACTATGATCCGTATTGAAACGAGAACGAGGTCGAATAAACCCATTCGACGGTGTAATTTCGTTGACCCTAACAATAAGTGCAAACGTGGAGCTCTCTAGGTTTACGGACGCGTACGTGGCACGTATGCACTGCGTGCCGTGCAGTCAATTACATCGGCAGCTCTGTGCAAATCCGGACAAGGTTCTTGCCCGGATCTTTGAGACTTTTGGGCCTTTTTTAGACTTTTTGGGACTTTTCATGCAAGCAAAGGAAATGTGAATCTCCCAAATACTTGTACTGATGATTCCATAATTCTAGTTCTTGCACGAATTTCGCTTTTTTGGGACTTTTGGGACATTTCAGGACATTTTGCGACATTTTGGGACTTTTCATGCAAGCAAAGGAACTGTGAATCTCCCTAATACTTTTACTGCGATGATTCCATAATTCTAGTTCTTATACGAATTTTGCTTTTTTGGGACTTTTGGGACATTTTGAGACTTTTAACGCAAACAAGGCAAATGAGAATCTCCCTAATACTTTTCCTGATCGATTTCACAATTGGAGTTCTTGCACGGAACTTGCGATTTTATGACTTTAGGGACTTTTGGGACATTTCAGGACTTTTCACGCAAACAAAGGAACTGAGAATTTCCCTTATACCTTTACTGATCGTTTCCTAATTATTATAATACCAATTTACAATTTTAGAAAAATTAAACATAGATCTTAAGGATTTAAATTATAAGCATTAATTATTAATCAAAGAATGCATGAAATATCGCAAATTTAAAATAACGCAACGTAAAACATAACGTTCCTTCATAGCACTGTAAACATGAGAGGTTAGAATCCCTCTCGCAATAAACGGAGAGAACCTTACTCGACGCGTGCGCAAAGAGATAACTTGGTCCCTCTGTACTCTATATTTACACACTTTTCGGTGCAACAGTTGCCTGTATAATTTGACCACATTTTCTTTCTCGGTGTATGCATAGAAGCCATAATTGTCTCTATCGGTTCTATTCGACGGGACAGCGACTAGTCATTTTCTCCGTCACTAATAAGCAACGCGATGACGTTTCTTTCACAATCGAAGTATCATCGAGGTCCGAGACACGAGAATGGACGCGAAAATACGTATAATCACCTCGAAAAGGGGAATAACTCTCTTGCGAAAGAAAAGAAAGGATCATTAGCGTAATGATAATAATAATAATTATACGTGGACGCTCCGATGAAAATATTTCTCAAAATTTCCATAGAAATTGGAAGTATCTGGAATTTCCCCGAAGCTTCTCCGAAGTTTCTCCGATTTATTGTCTCATTGTCGGAATTAGTAACGGAATTTCATTTCATCGCCCTTTTTTTTCCTTTTTTCTCTGCTTTGTCGTCACAGAAAATCAATGTGCCATAATTTACCCGAGTCACATTCTCTCCGGGCGAAGTGTCTCCATGCTCAGCGTGCATGACGCGATAGACATTGACTTTCGAGTTTTCTCCCGTTTCGATTATACCCGATAGAATAATACAAGTCGCAATCGCTTTTACGTGGTACGGGTCTCTCTTTTCTCCGGCAACCGGAGACCGAACGAGAGATCGCTGGAGAAGATATTTCTCGGAAACATTTCTGAGATATTTTTCAAACATTTTTCTTGGAAAATCTCTGAAAGCAATTTCTTGGAAAATTAACTGAAGTAAAGGTAACAGTATAGTTTCCATTTTCTAAAAAAAACCATACAAAATATGATTTTTATAAGATGTGCGCACTTTCATAATTTTTTTCTGAAAATTTTTGAAAACTTTCAAGAAGGGAGGAAGGTAATAATAATAATAATAATAATTATTATTATTATTATTACCTTCCTTCCTTTTTGAAAGTGTTTTCCAAAAATTTTCAGAAAAAAATGCTGAAAGCGCACATCTTATAAAAATCATATTTTTTTATGGTTTTTTTATAATATTATTATTATTATTATTATTATTATTATTATTATTATTACAATAACAATAATAATAATAATAATAATAATAATAATAATCTGCATCACATATGAATTTGCATTCGCATCCTTGGTTTCGCAACGACCAAAGGTCATAGAGAAGCAGGAGCAGGAGTAGGAGGTCGAGGATGCAGATGCATTTATAACGACTATCTTAGCCTTTCACTCTTTCGTATACTTCTTTTATGTTTCGATAAATAAGATATAGACCCTAGCTGTTGCACTTTCCCCGAGACACGCTAGATATCCGATACCTAGCGTTCGAACTCTTCCCTGGTGAAAACATTTCTCAGAAATTTCTCAGAAATTTCTATGGGAAGTGGAAATGTTTCGAAAGATGTTCCAAGGAGTTGCCAAATTGTTAACGCAATTGGTAACTTTATTGAGAATGGAAATGTTTTATCGGTGGTACACTGAGAAAAAAAAATGTATAATATTCTCAACCATCGCTATACTTAAATATGGCATCAACAATATATTTCTAGCAATTCTAAATATATTTATTGTTACTCCAACTATTTTTATGGTTGATTCAACTAGAAATTACAATATTAGTGCCTTCAATTTTTCGGTATAGGTTTCTAGTATAAATACTTATCTTCTTCCGCCTTGAAGAAGTAAATAATAATACACATCTTTGTTTTTTTTTAAACTAAGAATTTCTGAAAAGTGGAATATTTGTGAACGGTAAAAATCGTTAATCTTTAGGATTTTTCGAATTGGGAGATTTTCAATAAATTTTCGAACTTTTGATTTTCTACAACTTTCTGATTATCAATACATTTTTGTAATTCCACCGTATGTGTATTTTTTAATGAATTTTCAAACTTTTAAATTTTGTGGAATTATTCAATTTGCAATAAACTTTTAAGGATTGGAAAATTCGTAATAAACTTTCGAACTTTTCAATTTCTTCGACCTTCCGATTATTAATACATTTTTGGAATTTTGCAGAATTTTTAATTTTTAATAAACCTTCAAACTTTGAAATTTTGTGGATTTAGAGAAATTCTGATAACCTTTTAGCTTTTGGAATTTTTAGAATTCGTGAATGTTCAGTAAATCTTCAGGCTTTTGAATTTTTCGAATTAAGAAGTTTTCAATAAATGTTCCATATTTGAACTTTTGCAAATTGGGCTATTAATAATAATCTTTCAACGTTTCTCATATTTTAAGCAAACTAATATACTATCTTTGATTTTTTTTAAAAACTGAGGTCAACAGAAAAATAAAATATTTCTTAAACGTTTTCTGCAAAATTTCCTCCAGTTTCTCCAAGAAACCACGAATTATTTAACATAAAGTTATAAAATAATGGTTTTTTTAAGAGTTTCACCGAGAAGCTGCAAAAAAATATAAATGGAAGGTGTAGAACCTGGTTGGAGAAATTCTGAAACTTTAAGAGAATTGTAAAAGAGTCTGAATATTTTCGTAGAAGTTATCTGAGTTTTTCAGAAAAAATATCACAAAATTTGTCTGTAAAGTATATCAAAAGCGTTACGAGAATGTGATTTTATAAAAAAAACTTTCAAATAAGTTCATAGTGCCAAACCATTTAAAGGGAATAATGTCTGAAAACCCACGGTGCGCTGCCATCTGTGTGCATTTCGTTGCAACCAGTTACCGACCGAGGTTGGACTCTGTAACTTCTGCTTGATATCATTGTTTATATTTCCCCAGTAGAAAAGAAAATGTATAACTGCGTATTTGAAATATCAGGACGCCTAATTACGAACTCAAATATTCTTCAATTACCAATTCTAAGAATCTTCGCTTTATTAAATCAAAAATTATTATTTCCCTTCGAAAAGGATGGGGGTCCATAAGACGAGTTTTTGACCCCAAGCGCAGACAATTAAAAAAAATGTTTTTTATTCTTTCAACGCTTTTTACCTTTCAACTCTATTTTAGAGTACTCAAACATTTTTTTTTCAAATTTTCAATGACACCTTTTGAAAGAGCAGTAAACAATTCAATGTTTTGCTTTTTTTTTAATCAAATTGTATCCGTACAGTAAGCTCAAAAGTAGTGGTCTGCAGAGTGGCCTTTCACACGTTAATGGGTTAACTAGCGATTTCCATATTAAATACTTTCCATTTGATTTTATCGTAAAATATTCGTTAGGAGCAAAGGTACAGAAATATGTTAGTTGGAGGTAAACTTTAAGGGTGGTTTTCACCTCCAAAAACTATTTTTTAGCACATAAAAACACGCGTGTTCTTTTTTTATGTTGTTAGATCATATTCCTACCACCTACTAGGGTTGTCGTCGTATTCTCCTTTCAATCGACAATATCGCATGCGATACAGAAATGGTAAGGGGGCTACGTAGCCCCCGAAAGCGGGTGACAGAAAAATGCATTGGATGAGTTGTCTATTCTGTACCTCGTCTGTGCCCCAAGGGAGCACGGAGTCGCAACATCTTCATTTTTATATATATCATGTTACAATATAAATAAAAAAGAAGGTTGGGCGTAATTACGCTCATATTAAAAAACGTGGCTGAATGTGCCGAAAACGGTATTTTTTTGAAAAAATAATAACAAGACTTAGGTTTGGTCCAATAAAAAAGGGCTTAAATTAATTTTAAAAAACTCAATATTGCTCCAACAAAACATTGACATTATTAAAAAGATTATCCCCCTAAAAAACACCTCTGGTGCAAAAAGTCGAGACAAGTTCATGTATGAAAAGGGATCTCTCTACAAAAGTTATGAAATCCAACAACATTAGACAAGCTCGTTTTTTAAATTATGTCAATACGAAGTAATTACAAAATGGAAAGAATTTTTTCTGTTTACGTGATTAGAACCGGTATTGAACTTGTTGGGCCCCGAATAATTCAGATGTTTGAGTATGATGTATAATTATTCATATTATTATTATGTAATCTGAGCTTTACTAATTCATAATGCGGTAAAAATAAATTAAATTGTAAGATATTTATTGCTTATCGTTTGGGTTCGGGGCCCGACAAGTTCAATACCGGTTCTAATCACGTAAACAGAAAAAATTCTTTCCATTTTGTAATTACTTCGTATTGACATAATTTAAAAAACGAGCTTGTCTAATGTTGTTGGATTTCATAACTTTTGTAGAGAGATCCCTTTTCATACATGAACTTGTCTCGACTTTTTGCACCAGAGGTGTTTTTTAGGGGGATTTGTCTCCTTTTTGCAAATATTATTATTATTAACGGCTTTATATCTCGAGATAACATAAAACAATGCATAACGTGCGTCGGTAAAGTAAATTTTTCGTCTTTTGGATTCGTGAAAACAAAACACAACGCCACTGCGTGTCATTGAGACCTAGCAAACCCCTCATTTACCGCTACTGTCTGTCGCAAATTTTTTCCATATTACCTAGGGCCTAGCAAACCCCCCATTTATCCGCTACTTATGTTGCATTTCTCGTGTGAGCGTATAGAGGCATCCAGCCGTGTATGTATACAAAGAAACTCACACAACTTAGTGGACATTTTTGGTTTGAATGTGTGGAGGTTGAAGCTGTGTATATACACAACGTGTGGCGGCTGTTTTTCATGTGCCCGCACCTAGTTCGGTCGGGAAAAGATACACGGTAGCGCTCTCGCCCAATTCATACATGAACTTGTCTCGAGACACTACCGTGTCTCTTGATTGTTACACAAATCCGAGATATTATAATTTTTAACAATTATTAGGGCCAAAATCTTGCCTTATGGACTCACATCCTTTCCACTTACTGTTGGATTAAAATTTGAAAGGCTCAAACTTATTCCGATTCAAACTGCGACATCTGTCGGGCCTATTCGCAACTACCGCGTGCGCGCGACTCAGTTCTTCTGAACTCGTCACTCGTAGAACCACCATTACGTTGCCGATTGCTGTTTTTCCTTTTCGTTATCGAAATTATCAAGAAGAATATGCGAATTACAGTATTCTCTTGACACTAGTCGCGATTGAGAACTTTTATTTTTTGTTTATTCTCGCGCCGAGTCTCAAAAAAAAAAATACTCGTTTCGCGATTTTTCTTCTTAATAAATGAAACCCCGAAAAATGGATTTCCTTAGTAATTACTAAAAAAATAGAAGTAATTCGATTTTGTTATTGGTAAATGAGAAGCAATGGAATTGGGGTTTTTTTTTATAAGAAGCATCTTTTGTTAGCAAAAAAATATTAGAGTCGTGGGAAGGGGGACCCTGGAAGAGAGGAACAATTGATGTGTCATTATTTTGTACGACCGAGGCTGTGGCGTAGTTCGGTAGTACTGGTACCAACCAGAGTGAGACCTAAAACCTAATTCCCAAATACTCGAATTCTCGTGGGTCTAAAACACCATATCGCATTTTGCGAAATTCTCCCAACGTCAGCATTAATAAATAACAACGAGCGTATCGCTTCTCTTTGTTCGCGGCCATGGAAGAGGACGACATTTTAACGGCTCTTAAGATCCTCATGATCGGCGAGTCCAATGTCGGGAAATCCAGGTACTTAGTTACCCTGCTAAGGGTGACCGATTGTAATTGAAACTGATTGAACAAGAACAAGAACAAGAACATGAGAAAGGAAAAAACAAAGAAAGGAAAAAGAGAAAATTTGGAAAATTTGGAAATGATCGAAAGCGTTAAAAGAAGGATTTTATTTATACATATATGTATAAACAAACAAAAAACAATATATAGTTTCTCGTTATTTACTCTTCCATATAAATATTTACAAAAGTGAAGCCAAAAATGAAATAAAAAAGAAATTGAGGAATTTTTGAATCCAAAAACAATGATAGATTTCATTTTGATTAAAAAATTAGTATATAATTGATATGATTTAGAATGATAACAATGGTAGATAATACCACGATCCAGGTCGTGGGTTATTTTTCCATGTATCGCTTTTCGCTTAAAAATGCGAGAACAAGGGGTACTATTAATTGCTTTGTCTCGGTATTACAAGATATGTAATAAATATTATCTAAATAGCTTTGTCTTGGTATTACAAGATTTGCTAATAAAAATAGTTTCAGTTGATTTAGATGAAGTTTCCAATCCAAATTTTGTCCCAGACTACATTTCATTGGGATAGTCTCTCCTTATTTACTTCATTTGTAAATTTTTACCAATAAGTGGTTAGCCAGAAGAAATAACAACACCTAAAAATTTAATATTTATTGATAGATAATGTTTTAGAATAATATAACAATAAAAAAACCAATTAATAATAAGGATAATGATTGTAAAATTCGAAAGAATTTGTGTATTATCGTACTTGAGATATTCAGCAGAAAAAATGTAAATGGAATATTATCGAAATTTATTTGCAATTTATCTTCAGAAACAATCTAGCCTTAAGCTCATTTTTTGATAATGGAAAAGACAAAATACGTGGATAATAAATTATAAATAAAATAAATTTCATGATTTTATATATATTTATGTATATACGTATTTTCAAATTTTATATTTTTTGAGAAATTATCAAATTTTGATATGTTTCGCGTTTTTTCATTTAAAAGAAATTTATTAATAAGAATTCTTTAGATTTTTCAATAAATTATCAAATTTCCAAAGTTTTAATAAACTTTTAATCTACGTTTGTAGTATTTGTGTCTTATATATAATAATTATTTACTGTAGTATATATAGGTACTTATACCCTGTTAAAAATGACTATTTAAAAATGATCGATAAGAATTAAAACAACAAAAACCATGATTAGTCAATTGAAAGTAAGAAAATTGTAGTAAGTAAATAAGAAAGTAAGTAAATAAGTCTAAGAAAATTGAATTATTGTAAATCTCAAGTCTGAATCTAAAACATTGGTGTCAGAAAGTTGGATTTAAAACTATCGAAAGCATTAGGACCATATAAAGATCGATTCGATATAAACTGAATAACTTATGGGAGACATAAAATAAATTTGAAATAATATATATAAATTGCACAAAATTTAAGAAGCTTGTGTAAAAATCATTAATTATATGTCATTCTAAATTCAAATTTTCCTCTTTATTTCAGCATTCTGCTGAGATTCACCGACAATGAATTTAACGAAAACATGCAAAGTACCGTCGGAATGGATTACAAAACCAAGCAAATGACTATCGATGGGAATACAGTGAAATTGGCAATTTGGGTTCGTATTTAACTAAGGACAAAGTTGTAAGACATCGTTGGTTCGCAAGAATTGAATTGAAGTTTTGTAATTATTCGAAGTTCGGAATTTTCAAAAACCCTTTGAATTTGGAAACCTTCACAAATTGTCATTGAAAATTTATCGAATGCCGCAATTTCAAATAAAGTTTCAAATTTTCATATTTTTCAAATGAGCAATTGTTAATAAATTTCGAAATTCTGGAATTTTCTCAAAATTACCAAATTTTTGACGTTCGTTCACGTTTTTCAATTTTGAAGAAATTTTCAAAAATTCTAACTTTCAATAAATTTTCGATCTTTGGAATTTTTTATATTTTTTAATTTTTTAGTTTTATATTAAGTTATCAAATTAAAAAAAATTGTCTAACTTACAGGATACAGCAGGCCAGGAACGTTTCCGGACACTAACTCCTAGTTACTATCGGGACGGCCAAGGTGCTATTTTGGTGTACGACGTTACGGATGCAAACACTTTTTTGAGGCTGGAAACTTGGTTGAGCGAATTGAACACTTACTGCAACAAAACGGACATTGTCAAAATGATCGTTGGGAACAAGATAGATCTGCCGAACAGAGAAGTCACCACGGAAGACGGTCTGCGGTTCGCTCGCAGGTACCAGACTATGTACATCGAAAGCAGCGCTAAGACTGCGGATGGTGTCAAATGTTGCTTCGAAGAATTGGTGCGAAAGGTAAGGATCGGAAGAAGGAAGAGGCCAAAATTATTTTTCAGTCCATGTATTCAAAAAAATTTTTGTCGTACAAAAAAGCATAATTCTGTAATTTTTATATTTTTGCGAATGCTATAAGTTTTCTACAAAAATAGGAAAAAAAATCAATTTCTATTTTTGCGGAAATCAGATTTTTCTGGAAAAATGGAAAAAATGAAAAATATTGCGACGAATACTCACTGCACAATTTTTTTCCAACAGATCATACAAACCCCCGGATTATGGGACACGTATTCGCAGAAATCCTATGGGAACGGCAACGAGGGTGGTGCGAGACAACGTGTGGGGGGTAAAAGGGGGCTGCAATTAACGAACGATTATCAACCACAGGACGCCTATTCAAATTGCTATTGCAGCTTGTTCTAGGAAAAAAGAAATTTCGTGAACCTGAAATGTTGACAATTTTGAAAATTCTCGACACCTCGATGTTAGGGTCGAGCCAAAAAAGAAAACGCTTTTACCGTTTTTTTTTCTTTTTCTAAAATCGAAAAAGAAAAAAATAATTATACTTAAATTTGTTTTATTTGGTCATTTATTGGGGTCAGAATTAATTCGAATTTTTTTGGGTCTTTTTCGAATTTCCGAATCCCGAAAAAAGCCATTTCCATTTAAATTGAAAAGAGTATTTCGAAGAAAGAAAAAATAGGATTTTATGGAAATAAGTTTCGAACGAAAGTTTTTTTTTTATCTAAATCAAATTGTTGCATTTTCGGGAGTAAAAGTAGAAAGAGGACGTTTTCTCTATATTGTTGTTATATTGAAAATCAAGGATATCTGAAAAATAATAATTATTTAGAAATTTTATAAAAAATTTCTAAATATTTTGGTTGATTATCGAGTATTGAATTATTATTAATATTAATTCAAAGATCGATTTAATATTAATGCTATTTTTAGAAATTTCTATTCAAATTTTGATAAATTACTAAACAAATATTGTTATTTTTTGTATAATAAAAAAAATTATCAAAATATTGGTAATTTTCGAAACAAACAAAGAAAAATATTAATAGATATAAATAAATATTATCAAAGACGAAGAAAAGAATGATTTTCAAACAATTTTCTTTTTTCCGAATTTTGGATTGGAAATTTATATTTTCTTATCAAGTGAAAAAATCTTTCGTTCAAAAATTCTTTTTTGTTTCTTTTTTCCAAATATTTCATTGCCTGGATTTAAATGGACCTTCTACTTTTTCTCGAAATTTGGGATCAGAAATTTGAAAACGCAAGAAGAGGATGACTAAAGTTTTGGGAATTCGGGTAACGACTTTTTTTCTTATTGTTATTATTATTATTACTATTTTTTAGGCTACACGTATACTCGTATAACTTGCTATCGACAAATAGGATAATCGATCGTGTTAATTTATTACGAATTTTATCGTTGTTTCTTTATATTAGATCTTTTTTCTTGTTTTTTTTTCACGTAAAGGAATTTGTTGTTCGTCAAGCGTAAGACTGGTGAAAAAAAGGGAGAATGAAGAAACCCGGTGATCTTGTAACCTCCTTAGGTGTGTAATTATTTGTAAATAAAATAACTTTTTCGCACAACAGCTTTGAGGAAATTCTGCTTTTTGACAAAATTACCTCGATAAAGTCGAACAAAAAAACAAGGACAGGAAAAGGAATCCAAAAATTCCCGAAAAACTACGAAATCAAGCAATGTTTTTTTCTGAGTATTTTTGAAAAATTCAGTAAAGCCCCAAACCAATTTCAAAATTATTGCAAATTGTAATATACAAAATTTAAAAGTTTGTAGGACAATTTTAACAACTTTCTACAAACACTTTTTTGAAAAAATAAGATAATAAATGATATAAAAAATTCAGAATCCTCAGAAAAGTTTGAGACGAGTTTCAAAAATATTCATAGAAATTTCAGAATGATATTCTATTAATTCCAATTCAAAAAAATTTCAGAATTATTTTCCAGTCCAAAAAAAAACGAGAATTCAGGGAAATTATTTTTCCTTAAAAAATTCGTTTATTCAAGTATTAGGTATTAATCATTCCTTTTTTATATATATAGACTGATACAAATAATTACAGATTCACTTGTCCCATGCCACGATTCAGTGACGAGACGTTCGCTATAAAAATAATAAAAATACAAGATAAGTAAAAAAAAAGGAAATGGACAATTTATTTATTTATTTATTTTTTCTCGAAATATCTTCAAGGCATCAAACGCCTTTTTTGGCAGTGAGTTGCAACGATTCTGGTGAGAGAAAAAATATATTAAAAAATACAAGAAACTCCACACTTTCCTCTTTTTCAGCCTGGGCTTGGACGCAAGTAAATAAAACTTTACTTACTCTGCGAAGTGTGAAGTTGCAAAATGAAGAAATATTCCTACGAGAGCAGAAACCCAAAAAAAAGATAAAAATTGAGCTTAAATTCTATCGCTTCGATTACCCTTTTTTCCCTCGTTGGGGAAAAAGACGAATTATTATTTATGTCTGTACTTTTTTTCTACTGCATTTCCATCCATAGGATGTTCGAGTCGTAATACGAAATACTGTGGAACCGAAGAAAAATCTGTGTTTCCCTATTTTCGCACTCCCCCGTTTTCGAAGTTTTTTCGCTTCGATTCTGCATTTCACAAAATTCGGAAAGGAGTATTTTGTTTACATTCATACACTGTAAATAACATATACGTAGGCAACAAGTTGTTCACTGAAATCTCCATGTCGGTTTCCATCTATTGCTCAATATTTTATTTAATGTAAATATTTAGTATTTTTTGTTTGCAACAACATTTTGAATTTTCTAAATGTAATTTCCCATTGGCGTGTTATTGAATTATCATTAAATTGTAATTACGGGTATTACTATTGAAAATTATAATAATAACCGTAATTTTGATTCAAAATAAAAATAATAAATATATATCGAATATTAAAAACAGTACTAAAAACTGCGTATTATTATTTTTTACTAATTTAAAATATAAAAAAATTTGCTATTCAATTGAACATTAAAGAAATGTATTCAATTGAACCCGAAGGAGTCGAATCGAGTAAATTAGAAAAAGTCGAAGGAGTTGAATTCGATTTTTAAAAAAATTTTTTAAGACGTTTTTTGTTTCAAGAACACGAATATAAATTTGTAGGAATTTGGACAAATTATAGATTTTTTCTTTTTCTGGGAATTTCTAAGAAAATTGGAAATGTCAAAGAAATTTCCCATAAAAGGAATTATATTTAAATTATTACATTATCGTACACAAAAAAAGAAGCACTTCAAGGAAGACGAATGTAACTTTACAGGAATTTAAAGAAAATTCCAAACTTTTTCCAAGAATTTCTAAATATAATGAAAATTTCAAACTAACGTCGCAGACACTATTATTATTATTGTTATCATTATCGTAATTTTTCTTGAAATTACAGAAATATTCTTCAGTAATCTCAGAAAAATTTACGAAAATTTCTGAAAAATTTAACAGTAACTTTAAAGAAATTACCGAAGTATTCAGAATATTCTCGCATTTCAAAATTGCAACAATTTTCTGAGCAAAAAAAATCCAAACTGCAAAATAAAACATCCAAATTTTCAGAGAAGCTTAGAAAAGCTTCAGAAATTTTCAACTAAAACACGAATCAAATAAATTAAATTCTAACAAAATAAATATAGAGATATATAAAAATACGAAAAAGTTCCTGTAACTCGATTCGACTCCCGATAAAAATGAAGAATAAGAATAGCGGCTAAATTAATTAAATTTCCACAGAACGCGGAAAAAAATTCCTTAACTAAGTTTATTTCTTCAATTCGGAAACCGAAATCGTTTTGCTTTTTTCCTTCCTGGGAATCCGACTTTCGGGACAGCGGGAAAAATTCCACGAAAATTCTGTACTTTCCTGCTGCCCATAGAAAAAAATCGGAAATTCTGTTTTATTTATATTTTTTTTCTTCGACACTTCGCTGACAGTGAACGCGAATAAAATACTAACGTATCAAAATATATTCCGTTTTTTCTTTTCTTCCATATTCTGTTTTCTTTTGGTCTAAGTCCTGAGCTACTAAAGAAATCGTTTGTTGCATCTTCGTAACAGTCTCGAATATGTTTCGCGTATTTCTTTCCTCTATTCGATTATTTTCCTTAATATTAAGTAAATCAACTGATCGACTGGAAGTACAAATATGTGGACGTATTACTTTTTTTTTCTTTTTTCGTTTTCGACCGTAAACGTGGTCTTCGAAAAATATCGACCTCGAAACTCCCCTATCGAGGGAGATATTAAATAACTTATAATATAAATACGAAACTCCGTGTATGAGAAAAAAATCGCGTAAAAAAAAAGGGGTTGGGGCAATTTACGGTATTATCATTGTTATCAGTAGAAGAAGAAAATTGTAAATGAGAATGAGAATCTACCGATTCAAACCGCGTAAACCTCCAGCTTATTAATCTTCGCCTTCTCTTCGTCGGACTCGTCTCTGCATATCATCAGTGTGTGAGAGATTCCGCACGTTATCGCCGTGATGTACAATCCCTCCAGGGCTTTCACCTCCAACGGGGTCGTCGATGATTTCCGCAATTCCCCGAAACCCTGTTTCAGAAGGAATTGCATTAGTTCACTTCATTCCATTTCATTTTACAGTTTATTATCATTTGTTCATATTTTTGTCTTTCAGTTGAGTTTCTGAATTTTTATTTCAGAAGATTTCTCTGAGAACCTTTAACCAAACTACAAATTACAGAGAATTTTTACAGATTATTATTATTATTATATATATTTTTATATTATTATATATATAAATTTAATTAATATGTGTGAAAATTAAGTTTATTTTCATATGGTAGATTAGTATATTAATTTTAAGAATTAAAAAGATAACATTTAAATTGTTTTTATATAAAATAATTATTCTAACTCATTTTAAAAAAATAATTAAATTGCAATTGAAAATTAATAATTAAATTTATTATATCTTGACAATTTATGAATAATCAGTTTCAACCTGAAGAAAGATTAATTTAAATTTAATCCATAAATTTCACTTTATTATAAAAACATCTAATTTATTTTATTATTTTAATAATTCATATAAAAACTAATTCCAAACTAAAAATTTAATCTACTAATTTCATTTTATTAACGTTTCTCTTGAATTTTTCTAAATATTATTATTATTATTATTATTATTATGGAGAAAAATTTGGTAGAAATTCCAGAGAAACGTTAGAAATCTTTTACATCCCAAAAAAATGTTTAATCGTATTATGAGTTTCTAAAACATGTTACAGAAATTACCTGCAACCATGACTTTATAAAAGATCTAAAAGAAATGTCTAAAAAATTCAGATGGACATCGGAAAAGATTCGGAGCAGTTTCAAAAATATTCCAAATAATATCAGACAACCGTATTAATTATTATAACTATTATTTTTCCTTACTCTTTTCAATAATAATACAATACTAATATTAATAATCCTCCCTTTAAACTTCACAAAGCATAAGAACATAAATTTTAATTTCTATAATAATAATAATAATAATGATCCTGGTTTTGAACTTAATGAAAAAAAATTGCAATTTCTCACCAATTCGCCATAAGTCGGACTGGCGCCCCAAGCGATGACCGACTCATCGGCTGCAACGACCACGCTGGTCTGCGAGACTCCGATGCACCGAATGTCCCATCCGGACAAATCCTGGATAGGCTTGGGATACATGTTGGCCTCGCCGGAGCGCTTTGTCTGACCGAACATGAGTACGCCGCCGTGGACGCCAATAACGATGCTGTAGGTGTTACCGCAGTGCACGGACTTGGCTCCGCGGGTCGGTGGCTCCAGGAACTTGATCAGTCGGGGCACGAACTCGTCTCTTTGCTCGTTATGGCCCAGCCGACCGACACCCCCGAAGCCCCAGGAGTAGGCCCGGTTCCTGCTGTCGATGGCCACGGTATGATGGTACCCGCAGCTGAAGTCCGTGATCTCCACTCGATCCACCGGCGTCACGTGGCCCTCCTTCGAGCGCTCCACGTAGAGGACGATCCTCTTGGGCGCCTTCTCAAAGTGGAAGGCCAGCTTCGTGCTGGTGATGAAGTACTTGCCGTCCGTGTTATGGCCCAGGACGCCATACTCGGGCATCCCGAAGGAGTGCAAGCCGCCCTTAATGTCCAGGATCATGGAGAAATCCGCCCCGCAGCCCACCTTGATGATCGGCGGGCCCGTGTACTTGATCTTCGTGGCCGACATGATACAAGCGTCGTTCTTACCCACACCGCACTGGCCCAGCTTGTTATCGCCCGCCCCGAAGACGATCCCGCGACTCGTCAGGATCAGCGTGTGGTTGCGTCCGCACGCCGCCCCGATTACGGTGTGGCCCTTCAGGGCCTCGATCTCGGTGGGATCGTCTCGTCTCTTCGTGTCTCCCACTCCCAGTTGACCTAGTAGTGGTTGAGAAAGAGGAAAATTATTTATTTATTTTATGAATTTTTTTTTATAATTGAATGGGTCACCTCAAAAACGTTGCAAGGTACAAATTGAAAATTGTTTAAAAAAATCCGAAAATAAAAATAATAACCTGATGGATTTTTTAAAACAATTTTGTAAAAATAAATGGATTTTTTTAAATCCAATAGGTTATTTTTATCATTTTCGGGGGTTTTTGAATAATTTGCAATTTGTACCTTACAACGTTTTTGAGGTGACCCATTAAATTATATTCTTTGGAAACTTGCAGATTTTTCGAAATTTTCTAGAATTTTGGAACCCTTTGAATTTCTTTGGAATTTGTAAAGGGATTTTTTGCAACTTTTGGGTTTTTTGCAATAATTTCTTTGCCTTCCTTGATTGAATACTTTCTACTTAAAAAAATATCATTTGTCGTTTTATGAAATTTCCATTAAAATGAATACTTGGAATTTAAGGGATTTTTAAAAATGGAAGTTTTATGTATCGCACAAAATAAAAAGAAAGGAAACAGTGTTTGAGAAATTGATCCCCTTGAAATTAATTTCTCTGACTCCTCGATCGAAAGTTCCCTAATTTCAAAAATATTGTTTTCTTTTTAATCAAATTTTCTTGAAAACTAATACTCAGAATTCGTGGCATTTTGGAGGAGTGAATCTTATTTTTCAAAAATAGAGAAAAAGAAGCAGCATTTGAAAATTTGCTTCCCTTGAGACTAATTTCTTCAATCCCGCAATTGAAAAAATGTATTAAAACTTGCAAAATTTTAGGAAATTTCAAAACTGGCATATTTTAACATAAAATTACATGACAAAAAAAATACGAAGTTTTGAGAAATTAAAAAATTACTAAATCCGAAAACTTCAGTCAGAGTTTACCTTTATCGTTTCGCCCAAAAGCAAGACATCTGTTGTCTTCGGTGACGATAATACTGTGCGCAGCTGCAGGACCAGAGGCAACGAGCCGGACTCGAGTCCCGTTAAGATTTTTGAAGGTATGAGGAGTCCAAAGACTGCGACCCACATTGGCCTTTCCTCCTTTAGGAAGTGCTTTTCGTCCGGACATGTCCCAGTTGGTCAAGCCGCACATCAGTAATGTTCCAGGTTTGCCCCAGCCTCCCTAAAGTAAAATTCAAAATGAGTTGAAAGGTTTATTAACCCTTTGAATCCCAAATAGTGGGATCGCGCTGTTCAGCTTTTATGTTGAGAAAACCCAGCACATTTCGAACATTATGGACAACTGAAGCGCGATTCGCTGTTCGGGATTCTTCGATAGTGTTTTTTTAATACCCCTTGGGATTCAGACAGTTAAAAACTTCAAAGTTTGATGATTCATTGAAAATATCTTAATTCCCAAAAATGCAAAATTTAAAGATTTATTAAAACTTTCCCAATTCGAAAAATACCAATGAACTCTTGGGAAGTTTCAAATTAACAAATAAACATGTTAGTAAACCGAATAAGAAACATATAACAGTTTACAAATTTCTCAAAAGTCCCCTCGATTAATAAAAAAACTCCAAAATCCTCAGATTTATATAAAAAATTTCAAAACCTCTCAAATTTTAAGAACAAACCATTAATCAACGTCGATTAAACAAACATAGCACATAAACAACAAAGATGACGCAAATAAATAAATTCATAACGTAAATAAACAACTTTCTTAAATATTTCATTATTCATTAAAACATTCCAAAATGCTAAATTTAAAATATTTCTGAACCAGGATTTGAAAAATTTCTTTATTCTGAGTTCAAAAAATTCCAAAATCCTTGTTTTAAAAAATTCCAAAACCTTTAAATTCTTCTAAAAAGTAAAAAACTCAAAAACTGAAAAGCTTGAAAGCTCCACAAATTTGAAAATTTACAAATATACCATTCCCACAAAATCAAATTTATTAAACCTCAAAAATTATCAAAATATTATAAAAAAAAAGCTTAAATACTTGGAAACTCGAAAAATCCACAAACTTGCAAATTTACAAATAAACAAATAATTCTTATCAATAAAGAAACAACAAATCCATATAAACAAACAAATAAATTCTCAAAAATCCGTGGGATTTTAAAAATGTTCAAATTATCACGAAGAACTTGAAAATTAACCAATAAACAGTTGTCCCAAATGAACGAACAAAGCGCACAAACGACCAAAACCATTCCTACAAAAACAAATTTATTAAATCTAAAAAATTATCAAAATATTATACAAAAAAACCTAAAAGCTTGGAAACTCAAAAGGTCGACAAACTTGGAAATTTACAAATAAACAAATTATTCTCATCAATAAAGAAATAACAAGTCCATATAAACAAACAAACAAATTCTCAAAAATCCGTGGGATTTCAAAAATGTTCAAATTTTCACGAAGAACTTGAAAATTAACCAATAAACAGTTGTCCCAAATAAACAAACAAAGCGCATAAACAACGAAAACAATCCGAAGCAAAGAAAAAGAAAATTGATGCTTACCTCCGGCGACGGTAGCTCCGGTATAGCGCTAACGTCGAGCTCGTCCTCGGCGGCTTCGTCGCCGTCGACGTTGGAGTCGGCGTCCTCGGCGTCGGACTCATGCTCACTGGAAATGTCCTCGTCGTCGTACTCCACCTTTCGAACTTTACCGCGTCCCTTCTTGCCACCCGCGGCGGCGTTCTTTCGCTTTGGCGACATTTCTCGACCTTCTGAGCGTTCGGTTCCTCGGGCGACAGCAACTGCAATTGCGATTCCAACCACCACAACAACAAATCTACAACCGCTCGAAGCTGGAAGCTGGAACAGAAGAGGAAGAACCGAACGCGAGCGGCGGTCGACGTAATGGCGGCACGGCCACGGCAGGAACTCGCTCTCCGTTGAACGGAATGGAATGGAATGGAATTATGGAATGGAATGGGATGGGATAAGATGGGATGGGATAAAATGGAATGTTGTGTATGTGTGCAGAAAAAAATGCAGCCACCTGGCGTTTAAAATCATATACCCCCTCTTCTTTTATTCTTCGTCCTCTTGTTCTTCTATTTCTACCCTCCCCCACCCTCCAGCCGCCCTTCATTCCGCCGTTCCTCTTCTTGTAACTCAAAGCGAGAAACGAGGAATCGTCGAAATAATGGAAATTGTTAGAAGAATAATAATAAACAAAAGTATAATTAAGAAAAACGCTGAAAATGAGTAATAAATCAGAAATCAGATAATAAATAGTAGATAATAAAAATAATGAATAAAAGATGGTAGATAATAAATATATATTTATTATCTACCATCTTTTATTCATTATATATTTATTATCTATTATTTATTACCTGCTAATTATATATAATAGATAATATATTATCTATCATTACTTATTTCTGATTTATTATTTAGTATTCATTTTCAATCTTTTTTTTTAAATTATTTTTGTTTATTATGGTCTCATAACAATTTCCATTATTTCGACGATTCCACGTTTCTCGTTTTTCGGTTTCAAGAAGAGGAATAGTTGGGAAGAGGAGAGGGGGGGGGGGATATAATAAGACGAGCACAAACGTCTAAATATTATCAAAATAATTTGAATGTAGACGTTCGTGCTCGTCTTCTCATTCCCCCCCACCCCCTTCTCTTTCCAATTCCTCCTCTTCTTGAAAACGAGAAACGCGAGGAATCGTCGAAATAATGAAAATTGCTACGAAAAATTATAAATAATAAATAATGGATAATAATTATCAATTAATAGATGAAAAATATCTTCTGACGTCAAATAATTTTATCGTAAAAGTTTGCTTTCCCTTTTCCTGATTTTATATCTTCTACTTCTAGTCCTCCCCCCCCCCCCCCTCTTCTTGTAAGATGTGAGGAACTCTCGTGGTAACGGAAACGCTTGAATGATTTTAATAATTAATAATTGGAACACCACAAAAGATAGAACGTATTTTTTTAATAGAACTAATAATCATTAACGGTCGATAATTAGTTAATACTAATTCTTATTGGCTAATAAAATTAATGAATCTGTATAAATTTATTATATTTTAATGCAACTAATGCTTATAATCTTAAAATTGCAACTCATTTTCTGTAATGCCCACAATAATATAAATTATATTACAATAAATTTACATCTAAATTAAGTAATTAGCTTCGCATCTACTTGAAGAAAAAACTATTTATAAATTCGTTTGTAACTTTTGTTACTTTTATATATATTTATATAATTTTTTTATAATTAATCACGAAACCGTTTTTTTTTGTTATTCCCTCCTTTTTTCTTTCTCTCCGGGAACGCTCCTCGACCATGCATTGGTAATGCAGATGGCAGATCCTCAATTCACATAATTGGACTGTAGAGTCCATGCTCCATGCTTGGGTCAGTCATTGGTGCGCTTCGCGGCTGGATAGGTTGGAATTTTTGGTTCGAAAATTATATTTATATAAGATTCTTTTTTTCCTTACCCTTTATTTATGTTTTTTGATAAAGTTTGTTTATTTGCGTTGGACCAAAAGAAAAACAAAATATTATTTATTTTACTTTATGTTCAAATATTCTGTGTTGTTTCATTCTAGTTTTGGAGTTATGCTACTAATGTCATAATCACATGTTGATAGTATATGATTGTATCAAAATATAATACTTATTTGGATTTGGTAATTTTGTATCCACTCAATTTATATATGTTAACGTTGGTTACATTATGTTGTGTATATTTGTAAAATTGAAAGATGCATTTTTAGCATTAGCTGTAACAAAACAGAGAATTTGTTAAGTTTTTAGTGTTTTAGTTTAAATTCTACTTTCCACATTTAGAAATTTATAATGAAAAAATTGTTAATAGTTAATGACTTAAATTAATTGGATAATTAATTATTAGTCGATTGTCAATTGCTGGTTGTATTAAAATTGTGAAGGCCGTGTTTTAGTCTGGCGGGATTTTGGCCCTAATTTTCTTAAAAATTACAATATCTCGGATTTGTACAACGATAATCTTTTTAATAACTTTAATGATTTGTTGGAGCATTATTAAGTCTTTTTTAATTAATTTAAGCCCTTTGTTTATTGGAGCGAACCTGTCTTGTTATTATTTTTTCAAAAAAATACCCTTTTTCGGCACGTTCAGCCACATTCTTTTAATATGAGCGCAATTACACATACAATCTTCTTTTTTATGTATGTTGTAAAAGACATCAAAGCACATCACATATATAAAAATGAAGATGTTGCGACTCTGTGCTCTCTTGGGGCCAAAAATTCGCCTTCTGGTCTCCCATCCTTTATAAAGAAAAATTGATTAATAGATAATTACTTATTAAACTAATTATATAATTAGTTATTAGTCGATTGTTAATTGCTGGTTGTATTAGAATAGTAAATTTAATGATTTTGTAGTGTTTTAAGTTAGATTTTGGTATGTACATCTATTATATTATTATACCTATATATTTCTGGAAAGTTGAAAGTCGACTGTTATTGAATGGTTCTAGTAAAATTCCAAAGTTTGTCGATTTATGAAAAATTCTGAAAATCAGAGAATCCGTCATTTAACATTCTTATGGATTGGAAAATTGGAAATTTTATTAAAATTGTCGGCATTAGAAAAATTATAAATTTGGAAATTTGCAGCAATTCGAAGAATCCTAAATACTGAAAACTTAAAAAGAATTCCAATACTCGGAGAGTTCTGATATCAATGTGATTATTTAATTTAATTAAAATTAAAGGTAACTTACTATTGTTTTTTTTTCTGCAGATTTCGGAAAATAGCAAATTAAACGTATTATAATAACGATACCGTAACAATTGTTATTATTATTACAGGAGTGGAAATTATCAGCTCGAGATGTTCTCCGTGAGCCCAAAGAAGGAGGAAATTTTAGGAAACAAGAGCGAAACAGTGGACAAAGAAAAGAGAGTCTTTATGAATGATGCCGAATGGGACAAAATCGCCTTGTACTTTGTAGGCACTCAGCAGAGGTTCCGGGACAATATTATCATCCCCCGTATCCTGGGGCCAGTTCAGATCAAGAGCAATGAGGAAAAAAGGGTAGAAATGGTCATGGAGAGCTGCGCCTTCAAGAGCATCATGAGTTGTGTCCTAGGTAATCCGTTCGGGATTCTTTCGTTTGGCTCCAGTATAAACCTTTATGTACGACACCACCGTGGTGCCACCGGCGCTTGCCCGATAGTTTTTGCATGGCACCAACGTGGTGCCACCGGACGGCATAGCGTTAATATCAATATTAGAATTCATACTATTAAAATTATTACGTAAACAACAGTTTCATCGTTTTTCTCCTTTTTGTCAAAAATTATTTTTATTTCTTAACGGAAGAATTTTAATTGCGATTATTATGACAATTATTATTCTATTCCGTCGAAAGAAATTTGATATCGATGTGGTTCGAGTCATGATTTGATTTTTTTGAAATTCAATGCATTGAATTATTTTCACCCGATAAATTCATTTTTGAGATTCATTTTGGAATTTGTATAAACACTTGAATGATTTTAATAGTTAATAATTGAAACACTACAAAAGATAGAAACATATTATTTTACTAGAACTAATAATCATTAACGGTCGATATTGTAATTAGTTAATACTAATTCTTATTGACTAATAAAATTAATAAATCTGTAAATCTATTATATTTTAATGCAACTAATACTTACAATCTTAAAATTGCAACTTATTTTCCGTAATGCCCACAATAATATAAATTATATTACAATAAATTGAAATTGAAACAATACACAAATCATAATATTATTATAAATTTACTTCTAAATTAAGTAAATAGCTTCGCATCTACTTGAAGAAAAAATTATTTATAAATTCGTTTGTAACTTTTGTCACTTTTATATATATTTATATAATTTTTTATAATTAATCACAAATTATTATTGTTACTACTGTGAATGCTAATGCTATCCTATGGAATTTCAGGATACGGTTTGGGAGCAGCGATAGGTCTCTTCACATCCAGTGTTAATCCAAATGTTGCTGCTGTAGAAAAACAACAAACCGCTAGGGAAGTATTTAGAGATATGAAAACCACAACTCTAGGCTACGCCAAAAATTTCGCCATGGTGGGCATGGTGTTCTCCGCCATCGAATGCACCATCGAATCGGTGAGAAACAGAATTCATTAGTTGCATTGTTAATAATTAATTTCAAATTTCGAAAAAGTTACATAATTAATTAATTATCGAAATTTTCGAAATTAAAAAATTCTGAAATCGGGAATTCTCTCAATATTGGAATATTGATTAAACTAGCAAGGTTTGAAATTTATTTTTAAAAAGGCAATATTGTAAAGATCACGAATTTGAAAATTTACATAAATTCGAGGAATTTGAAAATTTTAAAACTTAATAACAATTCCAAAGTTTCTTAGTTTATCAAAAGTTTAGATTTTTGGAAAATCGCGGATTCGAAATTCTTAAGAATTGGAAAAAACTTGGAAATTTGTTAAAAATTTCAGTCTTAGAAAAATTGCGAATTTGAAAATTTACAGAAACTTGAAATGTCTTGCAATTTGAAACCTGAACGAAATTCCAATATTTGGAGATTTCCAAAAATGAATACGATTATTTAATGTTATCAAAATTGATCATATTTTAATATTGTTAGTTACTTTTATTATTTTATTAATGAGGAGATTTATAGTCGTGGTGATTTTTAATATATAATTAATATATTTGCGGTCGGAAATTAAATAAAATAAATAAATTCTACTTTTTATATCAAATACATATATAAATGCGTTTATTACATTTTTTTTTACTTCGTACAGTAGAAAATGGTAATAATAATAATAAATAGCATTACACAAATATAAAGTGCTTTTGCTGGAATAATACAAAAATATTTCGTTATCGAACGTAAAAACGGAAGAAAAAGATAATTTGGTAAAATAGAGCATTTTCTTCCCTTGGCTTATTTTTTTTCACCACAATATTATAAATTAGAATATTACGTATTATTTATTTCAGTATCGAGGGAAAACGGACTGGAAGAACGGTACCTATGCCGGAGGTGTAACTGGAGGTTTAATCGGCTTGAGAGGTACGTAAACAACTTTTCATTGTTTTTCTCTTTTTTATCAAAAATAGTTCTTATTTTCTAACGGAAGAATTTTGATTGCGATTATTATGACAATTATTATTATACTCCAACCAAAGGAATTTGATCTCGAAGTTCAATGCATCAAATTATTTTCACCCGATAAATTCATTTTTCATATTCATTTTGGAGGTAGCAAAATTTGTTTAAACTGAATTTGTTCGAATTATGGACATTTCGTTCAATTTCTAAAATCTGGATATTTCCCTATTGTGAAATTTTTTAATTTGAAGAAATTCCAAAGATTGAATATTTATCAAAAACTGTAACAATACGTTGTAAAAATTCCCATGTTATTGTTTTTATTTAATTTATTGCAATTTAATTTTGAAGGATAAAGAGTTTTAAAAGATTACGAAATCTAAGATTCGAAAAAAGACGAAGTTCCAAAAATTCATAGAAGAAAAAATTCTAAAATCGGTTAAAGATTTCGGAATTTTAAAAATGAAAAAAAAAAAATGCTTCCGAATTCGGTGCATTGAATTTCGAGTGAAAGTGGAAATAGAAATATTCTCTTATCGACAGCCTTTTTGATAAAATATCACTCTTGAGATTCATTTTTTCCTTCCGTGTTTCTATCAATTCACTGCTGGAAGGAACTGCAATTTCCAGCAGCAATTTCCTACGATTTCTTGATTTTAGATTTTACTGCAATACCTGAAAATTTTCGTATTTCTTCTTTTATTTAATGATATTTTTGGCAAAACTGCAGCTTTTAGTGTACTTTCGCTAAAATCTACGTATTCCAATTGCAGCCGGCATTAGAACTGGAATAATTGGAGCGGCCGGTTTCGCGGCATTCTCGACGGCGATTGACTATTATATGCACAAGTCTTAAGTATATAAATGCAAAGTGGGAATATCACTACCTGTAGATAATGACTCTTGTACTTTATGTATATATATATATATATATACATACATATATATATTAAGGAAAAAAAAGTACAAAAACAGTTAATTAATACCATTTCTCTCTAATAGTCGGACGCTGAGTGAACTTATATAAGTAATTTCGCGGAAATTTGCTAACATTTTTCCGAAAGTGCTATTTCACTGCGATATTTATTAAAAATTGCAATGTGGAAAAAATAGTATTTAAAAAATATCAATTTATCAGAAATTCCAAGATTTGAAATAATATAATAATAATATTCATTATAAATATAATATTTAAAAATTTCATAAAAATTCTCCAATTGACAAATTTTCAAAGAAAAAAATTTCGTTGAATATTTTTTATTTTGAAAAATTTCAAAAAAAATCTTAGAATCCATTACAATTTTCAAAGCTTTAAAAATTCAATGAAAAGTCTTCATCTGAAAACATTAGAAAAATTGAAATGTATTAAACATTTTTGAACGAGAAAATTTTCCAAAAATTGTGGATCCCAAAAATAGAGGTGAGAAAGTGTTAATTTTCGAAAAAATGTAGCAATTTTTCGGCTTCGTATATAAGTACTATCGATTCTCTTGCTCTTTTTAATTACTTTTATTATTATTATTCAAACTTTCCTCTATTTCTCTTCTTCGTTCCTTATTTAGTTCTGATATGTCCCCCCGTCCGTTGCAAATTAAAAAATTGCAAGGCACTTGATTCTCTCTCGTTTGGAAGATTCTAATTTTTTTTATGAATATAAAAGAAGTGTGTAATTTTTTTGCCCCCCCCCCCCCCCCCACAAGTACACAGACACACATAGAAAAGCATACGTACAAAATATGCGAGTGTTTTCATTCTTTGGAAATTTCGATAATATCATTCAAAAATTGTCGATGTAAGAATTATTGTTATTAATATAATTTTTTGGCACCCAATAGACTTTCTCTCTCTCGGATTGTTATCATTCGCATCCTTTTCTTCACTCACACAGACGAAATTCGAAACGTTTCTACGAGAACTAATTGACGTGAAAAATATTTTTTAAAAAAGTAAAAAAAAAAATATAGAGGATTTCCTCGGAATTTTTGCTGGATTTTGGGTATTTTTTGTTTCTTACCGGTCACGAAAACGTTACGATTTTCGAATTTGTGATTATTCTAAAATTATAACTCTTTACGGTTGCTGCTGTTGCATCTGAGCTTGCATAGCGGCTAACATCTCTTGCATTCGTCGCAATTCCGCCTCTTTTTCTTGCAAGATGCGATCCTTCTCCGACACCACGTTCGTTTTTTCGTTTTCGACGATCCTGAAAATCAAATGGAAAATGTGATTTTCAAGAATAAAAAAAAAGGGTCGGAATGGATAATTCAGATTGAAATTTTTCTTTTGATTTTCGTAAAATCTGAAAATTAAAAAAATGTTGATACATTAAAAATTCAAATATTCGGAGGATTCTATATTAAATAAATAAATAAATTAGTAAATATCAGAAAAATTCTCCAATTTGGAAACGTTGAAAATTCGGAAATTTACTGAAAATTGCAATATTGGAAGAATTGCGAATTTGAAAATACAAAAAGAATGAAAGAATTCTAAAAAATTGGAGAACTTATTAAAAATTGAAAAACCTGAAAATTGATTAAATGATTATTATCTTCTAACGGAAGAATTTTAATTATGATTACTATGACAATTATTATTATATTCCGTCGAAAGGAATTTGATATCGAAATGGTTCAAAATAATTCACAGTTTTGAATTTATTCAGAAAGTGAACGTTTTAATATAATTGAAAAAACTATTGATTTCTTTTCAATCAAACTGCATATTCAATAAAACTGCATATTAATTATTATTATTGGTAATAATGCAAAATACGTACGTTTGCCTACGAGGAGGAACTGGTGCTCCTTTCGCGAGCCTCTCGCTTCGGTAATTTTCATAATGAACCTCTTGCGTGACCTCTTGAAGATCCTGCATGTGAGTGCTAATAAAAACAATATTAAATAAGATTAATATATAAGTTGATAATTATTAATTATTGTTAATAATTAATAAATAATAATTAATAATTATAACAATGTCAGCAATAATAGTAACAATGATAATGATAACAACAACAATAAGGACGATGTTTAATTTATGATTTCATATTAAATATTATTCAAAATAATAAGTGAAGTAAAATAAATAAAATAAAGTTATAAAAATGTGAGACTCACATCAGCATGGTCCGGAGCTTGATAAAATCACAGTGATCGGGATTCTCGACTTCGACAACCCCCCAAGGGTACAATCTACCCCGAACCTTTCTGCCCTTGACTTCGAGCAACGTGTTCGCTCCGCAAACTGCGAAGGGAACGGCTTCCTTCAGCTGTTTCACCTGTTCTTTGTAATCCTCGTCCTCGTCGCTATCGCAGTCTGGCAGCGGGTATATTTTAATTCCGTTTCCCTCGATTTCCTCCATGACGCGTTTTTTCAAACGCAAAACCTCCTTTTTCGTGAGAACATCGGCTTTCGCTATAACCGGTACGATGTTGACCTTGTTGTGCAGTTGTTTCATGAATTCGATGTCAAGAGGTTTTAATCTAGGGTTGAGAATTAAAAATTGTAATTTTAATTGCAATTTCTATTCGGTCGTAACCAATTCTGATTATCTTAATTTTATTCAATCATAAAAATAAATGGAATTTCAGGATATCTGTAATTTTCTTAAAATTCCAAAGCTGAGAAAATTCGAAAAATTTCAAAATTCTAAACTTTGTAAAAACTCTTTAAAAATGAAAAAATCCAAGAATTTAATGCACCAATAAAAATTCCAAAATTTGAGAATTACGCAAAGTTTGAAACCTTATTAGAAATTCGAAAAATTATAAAATGCAACAAGTGTAAAAATTTATTAGAATCTTTGAAATTCGAAAAATTCAGAAAATCCATCGATGTTCAGAATTTCGGTGATTTTCGAAATAACTGATAACTCCTGTTTCATTTATTATTAAATATAAAAAGAAATTCGGATTTTATTCATCCATTACATAAACATATTTCCTTGAAATTATTACTCACCCATGACCGAAGGGCGAAATGAAGTAAAAGCAACAATGGATCCTGTTGTCGACGATGTTCCTCCTGTTAAGGCCGCTCTCGTCTCGAAGGAACCTTTCGAATTGATCGTCTATGTATTGAATGATGGCCCTGAAACTATCGGTGTTATCGATGGCATCCCCATAGCCGGGGGTATCGACTACCGTCAGGCGTAATTTAACACCTCGTTCCTCGATTTCTACCGTGGAAGCGTCCAGTTTCACGGTTTGATTAGTTTTTTCTGGACAGAGAATCACAACAATAGCCATTTGTTAATTTTTGGATCGACGTATAAAAAATTGAGTCAAGTCAGATTTATACAGGTAACCCCCGAAATTTCTTAATTAATATTGGTAAAGACTTCTAAAAAACCTTGTCTTACATAATTCCAATTATTTTTTTATTTCATTTCGAAAGAACGTTTTATCTAAAATTTTTATTATCAAAATAAAACATAAAATGTTTGCAATGCATCACTTTTTTCAATTAAAATTATATTACCATGCCATTTAGTCCTGATCACTGGAGTCATGTGTACTTCTTTCGATTAAAATGGAATAGAATTGAGAATTCATAGTCGTAATTTTTCAAAATTTATGATAAAAGTTATAATTCCTTTATAATTCTGAACAATTCTGTCTTTGATCATAACTCTCTATTTTATCAAAGAAATGACTTACTACTCTTAAATCTTGTAGTTTGAAACCCTGTAATTCGGGAGAAAGTATCTGTGTTTTTTCGAAATTCATGTTCTTCAAATATCGTGTTCTTCGGGGGTTATCTGTACTATTCTGGATTTTATGGAATAATGAAGGTTTCCATTAAATGAAAAAAATCCTGAATGTATTTAGATTTGTTTTTTGACTGTTACTTATTTACTATTTTCTGTATAAAAACTCGTATAGCATTTGAAAAATTCAATTCTCTTTGAAACTGAATAAATTTCTTATGTGTTAATGTTGAATACTAATACATAAGAAATGATATCAAGTTATCTCTATTGGCACGATTCTGATTTCCATGGAGTTGCTATTTGACCGCATTATTAATTATAATTTACCAGGGAAGCGTTGCCACAAACCACAATTCTCTATCGCGTTCAGTTTATAAGTTATATTCATTCCAAGTCTTATTATTTTGTAACATATTCATGCTGTTTTCACGCTTCTGTTGTATTTCATTTATTTCATTCCACCCTTTTGGCATATACAGGGTGGGTCACCACATTTTGCCATTTTGCCATTACGCATAGCAAAATAATGGCAAAATGTGGTGACCCACCCTGTATATAAGAAAATTCTTCAGCACTCAAATGGTTAAATAACATTAGAGAATATAATTGAATAATAATTACAGTATAATAATAATTACAGTTAATAACGATTTATGTGAAATAACTCCAATTGATGGTCATATATCCAATACGTGGCATCTTACGCAGAGCGGCTGAAGTCGCCTATAGTATGTCAATTGCATTTTATGAAGAGCGACTGTAGTCACCTGTAGTACGTCAGTGGCATTTTATGCAGAGCGATTTTAATCGTTCGTAGAACGCCGGTGGCATTTTATGCAAAGCGACTATAGTCGCCCGTAGTAACGAAAGGGTTAAATATCACATTTTTATGAGAAGACAATTTTAATTTTTAAATTTCAAGGTTGAACAAATTACAAATACCCCATGTACATAAAACCAGAACCCAATTCATACATGAACTTGTCTCCAGACACTACCGTCTCTTGATAAGTAATACTTACGAATGGCATCGGGAATTATCCTCTCGGGGTACAAATCCGTGAGGAACAAACTGTTGACGAGGGTCGACTTTCCCAGGCCGGACTCGCCGACGACCATCAGGGTGAACTCGAAACCCTTCTTCACCGACTTCCTGTGTACTTGATTGGGCAGATTGGCGAAGCCCACGTACCCTGGGGTCTCCAGACTCGCAAACTAAACGAAACCGGGGAGGAGGAAGAAAGAAAAATTAAAACTTGAATTAAAAATAAACAACAAATTAAAAGAAAAAATCCCAAGCCAGATTGGCACTAGAAAAATCCGGCAAAAACGTTAACCTCAAATGGGGTCAATAATTGGAACAGCCGCTTACCGTCTTCACGCTTTCGCTGGACATTCTGGCTTCGCAGGCACAACTAACTAATTTTCGCAAACAGCGCGTGACGCGTGAGTAATCCCTTGTCTCTCTGACCCACGAATCCGCAGGGTACGGGCTGACAAGTGGATGGATGACAAGTCGACAAATATTGTTTTTAGCTCTTTCCCTGATGACGTCACTTCCGAGTTCGGAAACCCACCACCAGGCACCAAGGGAACAAAGGAAACGCCTAGGGGCGCCTCGCGCATGCGAGTTTGAAGCTTAGAGGTTTGCTCGGCGAGGGTACGTTCGGAAGTTTCCGGAGAGACCCGAATCTCGACGAAACTCTCGCGCAGACGTACAAATATGGCACCGAGAAGTATGTATAGTATTTGAATCTGCCAGCAGATGGCTCTGTAGTGCTCATTTACCACCAAGATCAACTATAAACCTAGAATCTGCTGTATCGGTGTTCGAATGGTAGGCGCTATGTACATTTTCTTATGTTATCAGACGCGACGACAGATGTCGCAATAGGCAAATTTGCAAAGAAAACTAAACAGAGGGAGGTAAAATTGGAATAGACTTGAAAAATATTCAGCATAAACTAGATAAATAGGAACTAAATACATGCAATCAAGTAAACAATCTGATATTTTAAATAATTATAAAAATTTGAGCGAAGATGGGAAATAGTTTGGATAAAAAAGAAATGTTATATCTCTTATACGCATTTCTTCGGAACTAAATGCATTTGTGAATTAAACCCCATTATTATTTTTTTTATTATTTTTAATGATACCAAAGTATCAAGAAAAACCCGAATCTTTAAATATTCATCTTTCTATGTATGTACAAGCACCTAGTACTGTTCCCAAAACGCAAGAAGGTCTAATGGTCAAAGAACAGACAATAAATAAGATAGAATTATCATCATTTAATATTTTCTCTATAATTTCAGGGGAATCCCCATTCCCGATGGTATTGCATACAAACTTGTCCAGCAAAATCTACATGATGTCTCAGGTCCGCCGATAAATAAATACCCATATTTACCCACGTTTTTCCATATTTACACAAAAAAAAGATATTACTAAAAAAGAAGTCTCTGAATTGTGCGAATCAGTAAATGGCAAATTCTTGATATCGAGTCGTTCGATACGAAATTCATTTTTTCGGCTCAATTTAGGAGCAAGAAAAATACAAAATGAAATCAGAGTTTACAAAAACTAGAAACAACCCGCGTTTGATCCCCACAAAATGGAATGTGAAGAAAGGAGGAACCAGTTTGTATGCAACCAAGCGTCGAAACGAAGTTCCGTAAGTGGAATCTTCGTCAATGGACCGAAATGGCTCGAGCCATTTCCTTCTGTTTGATCTCGACCTTCGGCACGTTCAAACGATGGAACGTGTCCACCAGATCTCGCACGAACAGGTCCATCATGGCCTGTGTGTGATGCGGTGTCGGGGCTAGCCTCAGCTTCTCCTCGCCCTTAGCTACCGTGGGGTAGTTGATGGCCTGCACGTAGTGACCCTTTTCGCGCAACAACCGGTCCGCGATTTGGCTGCACACCTGCGGGTCGCCTATCTGTAAATGCAAAATTAGAAATGGAGTTTCAGAATTTCTTAATTTTTTTAACACTATTTCTACCAAATGTGTCAAAAGACACTTTCTAGAATTTTAATTTCGAATTATTTTCCAGGTTTTATTTAATCTTTTTTTGAAATCCACAAACGGGAGGTGCTTAATAGAGCAATTATGTGCGTGAAAAAAATTTGGTATTAATTAAGAAAATCTGGTATAATTCTAATTCTATATTTTTTGTTTTAGATTTTCGATTACGTATAATTAGCGCAGTAAAAATAATGTAAATAAAAGGTCAATTTTTACAGGAATTATTACAGTTTTCCAGAGGAACAATGACCATTACTAAGAAATTCGGACAAACTTCAGGGAAAACTCTGAGACAATTCTAAGAAACTTTCTCAAAAATTCTCAAAAATTTCCGGAACTCGGGGTGTCTTACCCGAACGGGGATGATATGCGAGGGCGAGTCCTCCAGAGGGAGATCGGCCGCGGATAGGATGGACTTCATGTAAGCGACGTTGCGCTGGTGGGCCGCCCTGAGAGCGCGGCCTTCGTCCGAGGCCAGCACCTCCACGGAAGCGAGAGCGCCGTAGAGGACGGTGGGCGGCAGGGACGTGGTGAATATGAATCCGGTCGCGTAGCTCCTCACCATATCCACCAACTCGGCCGAGGCGACGATGTAACCGCCGATGTTGCCGAAAGCCTTGCCCAGCGTCCCGGAGATGACGTCCATCTTGTGCAAGACCCAGTCCCGCTCGCCTATCCCGGCCCCGCAGTGACCGTACAAGCCCACGGCGTGGACCTCGTCGATGAAGGTCAGAGCGCCGTACTTGTGCGCGACGTCGCACAGCTCCTCCAGGGGGCTGATGTCGCCCGTCATCGAGTGCACGGTCTCGAAAGCCACGATCTTCGGCGTGGCCTTGCTCACCTTCGACAGCAGCTCCTCCAGGTGCCGCGGGTCGTTGTGCCTGAACACGTGCTTGGGAACGCCGCTGTTGCGGATGCCCTGGATCATGGACGCGTGGTTGCCGGCGTCGGAGAAGATGTGGCAGCCCGGGAGGCTCCGAGCCAGGGTGAACAGCGTCGAGTCGTTGGCCACGAAGCAGGAGGTGAACAGCAGCCCGGCCTCCTTTTGGTGCAGAGCGGCCAGGCGTTTCTCGAGAGCGACGTGGCCGGTGGCGTTGCCGGAGATGTTCCTGGTACCGCCCGAACCCGCGCCGAATTTCTCCAGGGCGCGACGCACGGAGCTGGTGACCTCCGGGTGCCGGGACATGCCCAAGTAATCGTTCGAGCACCACACGGTGATGGGCTTCTCGCCCCACGAGTACTCCATGGCCGAGGGAAAGTTCTCGGCCAGACGATTCACCTTCTTGAAGATCCGGTACGAGTGGTCCTCCTTCTTGGCCTTGATCTTCTCGTGGAAGAACTTCTCGTAGGGGAACGCGGCCTCTTCGTCCTCCGTTGGCTCCAACGCTTGTTGATTATTATTATTATTGTTACTCTTAATATCGTTATTGCTGTCATTAACGATGTTGTTTTTCGGAAGGACCTCCTTGGGAGCAACGGGAGTCTGTTGATCCTCCTCCACGGGACACTTCATGGGACACCGGTTGTTCTCGATTAAGTCCTGGATCTGCTGGGGCTCCATCGACTCCGCCGCGGTGCTGGACAAGCGCGACATCACCGGACAGTGCTGCCGGTAGTTCATAACCACGGAAGCGCCGTAGTTCCGGACGTAGTTCCCCGATAGGCGGGCCAAAAACGGGCACGGCATGGTTCCTGGAGACAGGCTCGGGTCAAATGTGGTTTCTTGGGTCAGGTTTTGGGGTTGACCGAAAAAACGCGTGGTGGGAGGGAGAGGAATCTGAGATTTAGGACACCCGAGGTACCGTAATGCAATCGGCGGCTGTAAACCTAAGGACTTTCACCGACGACATCTCTTTTCTTTTTTTTCGCGAATGAAGAGACGGAACCGAAGACCCCTTCGATTCTCCGCTGCTTCGCTTATACGCGAGTTACAAAATTTTGCCGTCTCATACCAGCAACGAGCCTCGAGGTCATGCACCGATTCGATTATAGATAATGACTTCAGCGATGAAAGATATCCCGCGTGCGCGTGAGAGGGACGGAGAAGGAGTTGAAATGTAGAAAAGATGAAAGTCATCGACTGTATTATTTTTCGAAACGGATGGATTCTAAATAAGAGTTTCTCTTTTTTTTTCAAATTGATAATTAAATAATTCTATGCCCAATAATAATTGCAAGGTTGTTAATCATTTTCCTGAAACTATAATTTGTTTATATCACATCCGCGGTAAATAAATCAATTTTTGATTAAAATAAATAAATTAATAAAAATTAACAAAAATAAATGAATATTAAAATAAATAAATCTCCATATCTACATATGTCTGTAATTTAAATAGGAAAATATTTATATAAGAAACAAAATGTATTACTTCAATTACTTATAAATGAAAAGAGTAGCTATGGACGTGAGTGTATCTGAAAAGTTGAGCGCATTCCGTCAGATTACAAGTGCACCGTCAGGCGTTTTTCGACATGAAATCTGAAGAGCGCGAAAGTGACGAGTGGGACTCAAACAGTTAAATAGTATAGCTATCCACGTTACCCGTTTGAATCCCGGAGGTATATCAAAAAATTCGATCGAAAAGACCCCAACGACGCGTTTGCGCTTCTTTTATTTCATGTTTAAAATCGCCGAGCAACGCGATATCGATTGTCTTAACCGTTTGCGTACCAGAGGGTTTTGAAAAAACACGATCGAAAAACGCCAATTCGTTTTTGATTACGTGTTGAAAAAAGCCGAAGAGCGCGATCGCGCTCTTTTTTGATTAAAAGTTGCGCCGTCAGTTGTCTGTATCGGCCAAATGCGCTGGGTTTTTTCGACACAAAATCTGAAGAGCGCGAAAGTGGCTCGTGTTACGCAAACGGTTAATCTATGTTTGTTGGCACTAAAAAATGAGACCGCGCTTCTCGCGTTTTCTTCTTACGTCGACAATTACAAAAGTGCTTATTATTGTTAATAACCGCGCTTGTCAAAATTACTAGACGAAGTAACAATTTGTTCGTATCGTTCAAATACGCTGGGGTTTTTCGATATGAAATCTGAAGAGCGCGAAAGCGATACCTGGGACTCAAACGGTTAACCTTTTTACGCCGGGGATGGCCGATATATCGGCTACCTTACATGTGCCACATATATGGGTAGTTGACTGAAGATAAATAATGTTTTTTTTCTGCAAATCTATGTGTTTTATCAAAAATTGATTTTACACTTTTTCCCGGCGTTAAAAGGTTAAAGCACACGTCCATACTTTATGGATCATAGAACCCCCTAAAATTTGACTCTCATGGTAAAATTAATCAATCTATCGCGTAATGTTGTTTGGGATTGAGAAAAGCGACAACAGGTGGCTCGCGTACCGAAGCTTCCGTTTCTTGCTCACTGCTGATTGGACTAACAATAGGGGTGACGTAACTGCACTCGTCTGCTCGGAACTGACATAATCTAGACTTACGATCCTCAGCCTTATCTATGATCGTGTTCTTTTGTTTCGAATTTTTTTTCGTAAAGCTGCTGATCTCGTGTCCTTGTCCTTTGATTTCCGTAATATGTTAATCGAGTTACGACATAATTTATCGGTAATAAATGTCAAGTGAAATAAACATGTAATTATCGATAAAGTGATTTTGTAATTAGGAAATCCGTAAATAACATTTCAAAAGTTAAAAGTAACACTTCAAGAGTCTTGATTTGATAACAATATTATCTATAAATGTTCAATAAAAAATTTAATAAAAACATTTCGAAATCAATAAAAAAAATTAGTTAAGAAAATTCCTTTAATAAAAAAAAAGATCAAATTCATTTGGACAAATCCTTGCGAAGCATCAGAATAATAATTACGTAAAAGAGAAAGTACATATGTGAATCTATGTGTGTATATATACATATATATATTCCTTACTTGGTCCTATTTATTTTTGCAATATGTTACGAATTTCCCTAAATCCCTCGAAATTATATATTATTCATATCCCTTCTAATCGTTAATTACACATCAGGCAAAAATTGTATATACTTATGTAAACACATATATGTGAGTATATGATTGATTGATTGATTAAACAATTGGCATTCTACTCACCTCTCGTAGTACTGGCGTGACGGATGCTGTGACGAACGAACTAAAACAAAAAAAAAGAAACAAAATATCAGTATTCGTTAATGAATATCAAATAATTGTTATGAACTAGTCAAGGAGACTGGGGTGACGAAACGGCTGTTGGCTGAAAAAGGAAAAGCGAGTGACCTATAAGAGACGATGGGACGCAGGCGCGAGACTGACTATCCGCTCTCTTCAACGATCCAATCGTGACTGAACTCTGAAGATTAAAACAGCACAAAGCACGATTCGGAACAGAACCGAGCTGAAGTAAACTCAGAGTCCGAACCGCAGTGTTGCCAACCACAAAGACACGAATTGTCGGTGGTTTTGAAGGGAATCGAGGGAGAAGGGGGATGTTGCATAACTTCAGTCTTCAGTGAGCAACAACTGGTCATGCAACTGGTTGACTGCAAGAATGGCGGCAGTCTTCCACGAGAGATTTGCATTTGCTTGCAAGTTTTTGTCGACGGACAAAAGGAATGAGGGACGAGGAACAAGGGCTGCGAGAGAAGGAATAAAATAGTGCCGGTGCTGGGATTTTTCTGTGAACTTCTCGACTATTACTAACACATTGATACATTCTGCGACGCAAACATACTCTTCCAGTAGCACTGTGACCTTATCTAACGTCGGTAACTGATTTCTTCAGCTGTTTGTCAGTTTGTCAGGCAATGGCTCTTGGAGTTGTCAAAAACTTATTGATTTCTTTGGGTGAAAATATTTTTCAAAAATTTCTCGCGAATGGAGTCTCAGAGCCTTTTTTCTAGAAAAGAGCACATTTTTCGGTAAAAACTGTAGTTTCTCAAAGAAAAATTGTGGTTTTTTAAATTTTTCCTAAAAAGGAAGAAATCTAAAGAAATTAAAATTTTCTTATAAAATCTTACATTTTTCTAATATTTTACTGAAAAGTATCTTAACCCTTTCGCGGCGGAGCGCTCAATTCCATACTTACCATCGCAGTTCATATTCGTCGTCCATTTGTCCATAATCGGGGCAAAATTTGGGGATAATTGTATTTCATTATGTAAAAAAATTTCTGTACGAGAAGCGTGTGCTGCTAGCGCGTCGAAAAAAATCGACCCAATGGACATTATTGGGCAGTTACTGATAACAAATGAACGGCGCCAAAAGGTGCCAAAAGGTGAAAGGGTTAACACTGTTTCTGAAAAACTCAGATAATTTCTAGCATTCTATGTAAATACCTGAACTCTTGTACCATTTTATGAAAGTTTAAGAATTGGCTTAACCAGGTTTTGAAATTTTCCATTCATATTTTCTGCTACTTTTTAGTGAAACTCTAACAAACCCTTAGTATCAAACTTTATATTCTCCGTTTTCATACAATTACCGTTCCGAATTTGTTTACTTTGCACCCAAAGTAACAAATTGATATAAAAAGAATTTCTTTCAATTCTAAAAAGTCCTACCGATTTCTAAACAAAAGTGACAAATTAAAAAAAAAGTGATTACATCGATCCTCTTCATGAACCGTAAAGTTAAATGTCGTGATTTAAGATTACAGCATTTGCATATACATGCATTATGCATTACACTTGCTGCTTCCATGTACTTCCTGCCCTCGGCGTCACTCCGTCACTTTATGAGAATTTATTAAAATGGCGATAAGGTCTTTTACGTAATCTCGTGTTTAAAGAATCATAGGAGGAAAGAAATTTCGTTTATTTTGAGTATTTCAAAAACATTTCCTCCATTCTGATGCTGGGAGTCCCTGCGCCTTGGAAATAATATTGGTATTACAGAGGATGGAAATGAATCAAATGCAATAGAAAAACAACGGTTACATGAATTCCTCGAAGGCATGGATGATGTATAATATATTATACATGTATATACTCGTCTCTGAATAATTGTTCTAAATCAAGTCAAGTATGATTTAGCGAAATAAGAACGAATGGCAATTCTAGTACCGAGGTCAATACCGACAAGGTCTCCTGGATACGAGACAATATTTAATTGATACCTAGATCTCTGATAACGATACAGTACATGGTCCTAAAAAATACATTTGTACTTATTAGAGAGCCTTACTTCTGGCTTCTGTACTATTTGCATACTAGTATGGTGCACTTGACAGGACATAAGTATTTAGACACTTTCTTTGAAACCTGAACCACATTAAAGGGCAACATTAATGTGACATACCAAAAAAAGGGTTTATTGGGCAATTTTTTTTGGTTGGATGAGAAAAAAGTAATAGAATAATAAAATTCGAGAAAATTGTTAAACATATATTTAGAGTTAGAGTTAGAGTTATTTATTGATACGCTTTGGAACAAATTCCCTAAAGCACGAATAAACATATACAATATAGCAAAAATATAAATTTATAAACATAAAGTAGACTACACTATTTAAATTCTCAGTATAAAATGAGGATAACATAATATAAAATAAAATAAAATAATATGATTGTTATTTTTTTAATCAAAATTGGTCCACAAATATTGACTGACTGATAAATTGGTTTGTTTAAGCAAAATTGGTCCACAAATATTGAGTGACTGATTGATTGATTGATTGATTGATAGGTTTATGCATTCATTTATTTATTTTGGTCCTTGGAAGAAAGTACCATAAAAGCAAATTTTTACAGAACTGCTTTTAACAAGGATAATTAAAAAATAGAGTTTCAATTGCAAATTTTATGTAGGCAATGTACAGAGTACAGAACTTACATACTGTAAATTACACTTATAAAGGAAACACAAAAAATTAAAATAATTTCAAAGTAGAAACTAAATACTAAAAATTAAGAATTAATAACGATAGATACCCCTTCTAGTTTTTTAGATTTTCTGAAATAATCTGAAGTATTCTTGAAATATTCTGAAATATTCCTTACTTGCGAAAGTGTTAATAAACGTTTTTATTAAATTCTATGCACTAAAGCGAAACGCTAACGAAACTTACCAAGGAAGTGAAACACTGAATCGTAGCCATAGTCGTGAAAATCGAAGGTGACCCAATAGCGGACACGCGTAAGACACTACTCCTTTGCCGTTGGTTCGACTGCGTATAACAATAAGAGCGGCTCCTGGGTACGCACCTTCTGCCCGCGAGTTCCGCGGACTCATCGTTAAACCCGACGTCATTTGTCGTTGGCCAATTGTCATCGCTTGTCGCTGGTGTGGTGTGACCTTAGAATTTGTAATTCCCCGAGTTCTCGTGTATCGCCAGGCAAATTTTTCCCGGAGAATCGGAAAATTGTATATTGTGGGTCTAAGTTCATTTTATACAATTAACGGGGCATTCAAGACTCAAACAAAGGAAATTGTAACGTTGCTTCGGCTCAGATTCTATTCTGACAGATTCTGTGAATAATCTTGGTCGGGTTGGTCCACTTTTTAATAGGACTCCGAGAAGTTTGTGAACATCAATTAATTAGTAATTAGTTAGCAGTTATCAGTATATTTATTAATTAGCAATTAGTTCCGCGGCGGCCAAAAAACTCGGAAAATATGGATCTTAGAAAAAAAAAGAAATTGGGGAAGTTTGTAGGTTCTGAAGGTCAAATGGAGGTCAATCTGCTTGTTTTTTCTAAGGCAACCCCCATTTTTTTATCACCGAATCTTGCTTCTTGGGTAAAAACTTTTGATCCAAATATTTTTTTAAAAGGGTTCCTCGATTTTCTGAGATTTCATTTATGTAGGATATCGATAGTCATTATATCATTTATAAATATATAATTATTATAAATATTAAATATAATTATTCTGGTTGGTGGTGTATTTCTTTGCTGACATCTTTCGATCTCTGAATGCAACTTTCCATCGTTTGATAAGTAAGAAAATAAATATGTAGAACCCCGTTTTACCAGCAGTTGCTTCCCTAACGTCCTTCATTCAACAATGCACAACCACTACGAGATGTCGCTGCTGTCTCTGATTCCCCAAATCATGACTACACTTTTCAAAACGAAAGTGAATAACAGAAAGGAAGAAGACACCGAGGCATAGTCAGTGATAACGGGGTAAAGAGTTTAGCTTTGGACCTCATGGCTCACATTCCCATAGAATCTCCGGGCATTTAGAGCTGCCTTAACCGCGACGGGTGAATACGAGATATAAACAACATTCCACTGATCTATTCTACACCAACGACTTGTTGTATTAGGTTGTCCCATAAGTTTCTTCCTTTCCGGCTCGAGGTCATACATAGCATGGCGTGGAACGAACTTATGGAACCTAATGTATTGGTTACCCTCTTCTCCAAAGTACACAAGAATACACAGAATGCTTTGGCTATGGAACTCTAAACCATGGAACTCTCTACCAGCTGGAGTTCGAAGTGACACATCTTTTCCGGTGTTCAAAACAATGTTTTTTTGAGTTCGTAATCTCTGCAAGGCATCAAAAATCAACCCTAGCAAACTGTTCCTAAATGCAGTTCCGTGCCGTTTTATTGTATTAATTTTATTACTTTATTTTGTTATTTTTATGCTATGGTTAATTTTTTTATTTTTGTGTTATATTACTTTTAGAGGAGTCCATCACTGTTATTATAAGTATAATTATATTTTCTGTATTGTACATTCTATTTTCGCGCTTTAGGGGGCCTGTCCCAGAGCGTTAAATAAATAACTCTATCTCTTTGGATGTTTTCATATTTGCGCACCTAGTGCGGTCGAGAAAAAATACGCGTTAGCGCTCTCACCCAATTCATAAATGAACTTGTCTTGAGACACTGCCGTGTCTCTTGGTAAGTAAATACAAAGTAAATTATGAGTACCAACTGATTTCAAACACAAAGTATCTGTAAGTGCAGAATAATAAGTTCTAGTTCCCGATGATGACATTTGTCAATCATTTGAAAAATGTTGAAGTTGTTTTTCGGAGAGTTTTTTTTGGATAAAAGATCGTTTTTGAGAGAGGGAATGTGGTTTCCCATGTCCTGAAAATTCAATTTGAATATCTCGGAAAATATGAATATTTCTATTAAAAACTATATTTTTATCATTTTTTGTGTGGATGTTTTCATACTTCCTCTGAAAGACTTCGCAAGTTTGTAGTATCTTTAAAAATTATCTGAACCCATCTACCATTTTCTGAAAGTTTCAGGATTTTCTACTCAAGTTCTATAACTTCCACTCATATTTTCTGCAGCTGTTTGGTGAAACGCTAATAAACAATTATTTTCAAACTTGATCGTAGATAACATTAAATTTACAGGCGCGAGCGCATGCACGCACACCCATCCACACACACACGCCACACTTTATCTTTTTTAATATTTCAATTATATACTTATACTACAGTATTTATATATATACCTCATCTTATTGTTAGAAAATTTTGCGAACGAAGTTTAAGAAACATTCTATTTTTTGGACGACCTCAATTTTTTCAAAAACCAAAGATATATTATTAGTTAGTTTTTAAACACCGAAGAAGGGAAATATTTGTACTTTAAAATTGATACAAATAAAACAATTTTATTTACAAAATAAAAATTTGAAAATTTGAAAAATTCCAATATCAACATTTATTAGAAATTCTGTATTCCACAAAAGGTTTGCAATTGCATTGTCAATTTGGCAATTCCTTACAAAAGCTCCGAAAACATTTACAATTTCTATAAAATATTTTTTGGACAAATTTTTAAAAAACTCAAAAAATTTTAGAGAAATTTCGGAAATCTTCCGAGAACGACTTCTCCAAAAATCTCTGACAACCCTTGCAATCGCTCTAGAAATATCCCCAAAATTTTGAAAAACATCTTCATCGAGGTACATCCACCTGTCGACGAGACCGTACGAATCGGTCGGTTGGAAAAAAAAGAAGGAAAAAAAAGAGAGAGTGCTAGTTGAAGTATGGGCCATAGACCCCGCGCGCTATACGTCCTGTGGATCGATGTTCGCCTGGCTTGGCTATAGAAAAGGGGGTTTCTACGTTACTCTTGCAGACCTTTCAGCGTCGGCGCGATGGAATATTCCCCTTCGAAGCGATCTCCTCTCTTGTCGGGTGGATCTAAAGCCATAGCTCAGATTTAACAAAGCCTTGCACTGGAGTGAATCGCGAATAGTTTCACTGACCAATCAAAAAACACACAACGAGGATCCTCCGTTTCCTGACCGGGAGGCGAAGCAGACTCGAGATCCCATTTTGGCGCAGCCCTTGTTGAGCGGAATCGTCAATTTACGAGGTACGTGTCTTCGGCAGCTGTTCCTTTCGCGTGCATATCAATTTTTTTGAGGCGATTCGGCTGGGCCAATTTTATTTGGCCAGAGAAAGGTCGCATATTGGGGGTGAGTCAGGTCATTCCCAAAAACTCGAGGGTATAAGCGCCGCGACGCACCTGTAGCCCGTCCAAAGTGGCCTCATCCACTATGAGGAACGACAATCCCCTATTGGCCCAATTTTCCTACGGTCTTGATCCGTCGTGGGCCATTTCTGGGCCGTTTAATGCAGCCTAGTCAGCTACCGGGGCGTTCTAATACATTTTACACCGCTATTGGAACGGCTTTGTACAATCCTGTCCAATTCCGAACCGATTTAAGACTGTCAGGACCAGCATCGACTCGATTCGACACAATCTGGGCCGACCTAGGGCACTCAAGGTCAATTCGATACAATTTAGGCCACGATTAGTCCTGCTTAACGTAATCCTGGTCGGTTCTAGACCGATTTAAATCAGTAGCATCGGTATTGAGTCGATTTGATACCATCTGGACCACTACTGGGCCTACTTAACGTAGTCCAGGTCATTTCTGGGCCATTTGATACAATGTCAATGGCTATTACATTAACTTAATACACTCCAGGCCACTATTGGAGTGGATTAACACAGTCCTTGTCAGTATTGAACCGATTTGGGACAGTCAGAATCGACACTGAACCGACTTAAGACAACCTGAGCCGGTCTAGAGCACTGTGGACCCTATTGGATTGGTTTAGAGCTCTCTAGGCCACTAGTCGACCGGTTTAATATAATTAGAGCCACTTCTGGACAGATTCAAGACCATTTGAGTTGGTTTAGGGGACTTTGGGCCACTACTGGACCCTGTTAGGTTGGTTTAGGGCTCTCCAATCCACTAGTCGACCGGTATAATATAATTAGGGTCACTGCTGGGCCGAGTCGATGTAGTTAATAACAGGGACCAGTATCGAAGCTGAGCTCGCTACAAATTCGAATGATCGTCCGAATAATTGGAATGATTGCGGCAATAATTGGAATGATTGCCGGTTATTATTCTGATCTTTCGTCTTTCAATCGGCGTTCTTGCGTGCATGCGTCGTAAATATGAACGATGTCGACGGCAATTACACATGTAACTTCGTTTAATCGACTAAACGAGGCCGAAGGACACTTTGTGCGTAGGTACGTATTAGCCTCGCGTCGCAGCTCGATGCAAGCCAGGATACGTTCTTTGTTTCCTTTTTATGCGCAGAGGATACCGTTGGTATCCTATTCATCTTCACGCTTTGCCGGAGGCTCACCAGTTTTTGGTGGATACAATTTGGCTAATACCTGCGTCCCTTGAAATTTCTCGTGCCCATAGCGTCGGTAGCGCCCTCGATGGACAAAGTTTGAATTGGAGTTCCATGACAACGCGAGAATGTTTTTTCTCCAGTTCTTACCAAATTCGAAGATTTTGCCCTAATTTAGTTGGGATGGTTTTTGAAAGTTTATCCTTCGCGATTTTTTCTCAGGTCTTACCCACTCTAGTGATAATCTTCTTTGGATACAAAATCCATTGTGCGTGAGTAAACCGCAGCATCACTGATAAACCACTGGACCTATCGAGGTCATATTCAAGCAATACCTTATCGAGGTGGCGAGTAAGGGTTTTAGTTATGTTTTATTCCGATAGGTGACGCTGGAGTATAATGTTCATATTCGTGTGCCGATTTTGTTCATACTTACAGGAAATGTTTGTTGGTAAAAAAAAAGTGTTTCAGGCTTTTACAAAAAAATTTGGTATTTGCGACATACATACAACAGATGGCGGTAGACACATATTTATGGATGTTATACATAAGAAACAAAAAATCGATTAGATTATGAATAAGAATACCTCAACAATTACATGTTTTATATATTTTTAATTAAACTTTGGTTTTATTTAATGCACTTGAAAGGTATATGTTGCTCTCTTGAATACTCTACTTTAACTTTATATGCATCTAAAACCATTCAGAATGCACATCATCTTTGTTTCTACAACCTATTTCTGGCACTCTCTTCCTGATGATATCCAAAATTCACTTTCCCTAAACTCCTTCAAGAGTAAGTTACGCTAGTACCTCTTCAGTGCTGAATTGCAGCAATCGTCAGCTTTGCTTTAAATCTCAGCACTCTGTCTATTATTAGCTTATGCTGTAATTATTACTTCTGATAATTGTAAAAATCTTTGCTACAATCTCACTCTACCTATCTTACTTTACTTTATACTACTATTACTACTGTACTTTATGTTATCAGCTATTATCTTACTAATGCTTATTTTCTTTGTGTAATCTGTCTTTACTATTTTTTCACTTCTTTGATACTCTGTTATTCACTACTATTGTATCTTTATATTATATCTTCTGTATTTTCTAATTGGCCTGGAGGCTCTTTAGGCCATAAATATATCTATCCTTAAAAACATTTATCAATGAAACATTCGCCTGGACCAGCTAGTGGATCATATTTGCTCTGGATACAAGTTGAGATCCCAATGCTTTTTGAGCTGTTGGATTCCAATTATTAATTTAAAAATAGTTTATTAAACCAATAATGTTTACAGAAATCTTACATAAAAACACAAATCAAGAAAGTAGTTTAGTTAAGTTAGTGAGTATACATGAGATCTTCTATTTGACTATTTTGTATGTGACTACTTGGAGCTTAGGATGAATCTAACTTAGATTTCCAGGAGGAGCCTTAAAGAAATCTAGTGTCCAGGAGGAAAATCAGGAAGAACTTTGACAGAAGTAGGGACTGATGAGACTCAGCTTGTATAAACAAAAATGGGGCGGATATTGAAGGGTTCTACATCTAAACACTTAAATCGATATGACTTCATATCTATTTACAAACTTAGTAGAGGTCTTTTGGCGGACTCAGAGGTCCTCTTTTCTATAAACATGAAATACAGGGTCTTACATCTGGAGGAAATTTTCCTTAAGACTAGATATAGTTGTTTACAGAAAATGATGGGAGAAGGATGTGGGACATCCAACAGAGACTCTAATTCTGAATCTGAAGTCAAACTTATACAATTTAAAAGACTTTGGTAATATCACTAATTCTTATATGTATGTGAACGTTTGTAATTTCCATGTAAAAGAAGGTTTTTGGGATTCGGAAAATTAAAAAACTGAAAATCGGTTTTCGTTATTAATGGGTTAATATGAAACTGTGATGGACCAAAACAGAGTCCCAACCGTATGACAAACCGTTGAAAACCAAAGGTAGTGACTATAACAGAAATAGAAAATCATTCTTGTCTCCATATTTTGTATATTATCTCTATGCGAGTACCTCTAGCGGTGGCGTGGTACTTGGAGAAACTAGGCCTAGGCCCACAAAGGGAAGCAAAGCAAAGCAAAGCAACGTAAACACGCTGAATGCTCTCAAGAACGTGAGAGCGTGTTCAACGATCGAGTCGGCCGAGAGCACGCGGATGCCTGCTGATGTGCACGTGATTCCAGCATGCTATAACGCTCGGCGGCATCGACCGGCCGCCTTCGTTCTCTGTTCTCCCCCACCGTTCCGTTCGCTCGGATATTACAGAATACAGAAATAAAAACGACACTGTCCTATACCACCGTTTGCCTCGTCCTCGTTACCTCGGCCCTTTTTTCTCGTCACCTCTTTCTTTCTCACCCTCCTCGAGCGAAAAATTGCCGACTCAGGCTCCGCTCTGTCAAACAGCGGAGAGACAAAGAAGGCAGGCCCACTTTTGGCACAAGCTGGGACGAAAATACCCCGAATCGACTTGTTTACTCGAACATGCAGCGCCGATGGCTCGCGGTAGCGGGTCGGATGCACTTGTTCGTCATAACTATTTTTCTCTCGCGCGAGCCGATAAACAAGGACTCATCGGCGAAAGATGGATTGATTCTTTTTTTCTCAACCGAAATAACAATTCCCCGAATTCATTAAAGCGGAAATTTACCCATTTTCAAAACACCTTTGTTCATTCTTATTCGGATTATGCAAAAGCTTGTTTAATTAAATGCATCCTTATAAATGCAATGCATTTATTTTCCTTTAGTTTTATTTTTTTTAACATAAAAAAATATTTTCGAATTATGCAAATGCTTGACTAATTAAATGCATGCTTATAAATGCAATGCATTTATTTAACTTCAATTCTATTTCCTAAATAGCTTTATTTATTTTTCAAAAAACAAAAAATGTTATTCGAATTATGTTAATGCTTAGATTATTGACACTTTGCCATCGGCACGTCTGATCGGAATTCTTTCGTTTGGCGTCGGTATAAATCTTTATGTACGACACCAACGTGGTGCCACCGGCGCTTGCCCGATAGTTTTCGCATGACATCAACGTGGTGTCACCGGACGGCATAGTGTTAATTGAATCCTTACAAAAACAATGCATTGATTTTCCTTTACTTTATTTCCTAAAGAGTTTTATTTATTTTTTTATGAAACATCAAAAATCTTAAATGTTTACGGACAAGTTTGAACAATTAGAAGATCGTGGAAACTTTCCCCCTTTTGTTGGCGCAAAAAGAAGTCGACCAAGTGTTCCTCGAAGGCATTGATGGAGTCACATCTGGTCATCGATAATGCTAACAATTTTTGAGACACTTGCAGAGATTTCTGAAAGAACGGAGCTTCACGCAATTAGGCTTACGCGATTTCCACGACCAGATAACGGCCTCTTGTCGCTGCAAGCGATCTTATCGGGACAAATCCGAGCAAAACTCGCTTCGTCTGACCGAAGAGAGTGACATACTCGCTCCCTGGGCTGTAGGCCAGTTCTGTTACGACCATTGCGTCACACCGGAACGACTTTCAGCGGAATTCGTTCGCACCTAATGCCACACCGTCGTGTGACTACGACAGACAGCCTGGAGCCAAATCAATGGATTCCCGAGTCTCTCTCGGGTCTTAACTCGCTCCAAGTTAGCGAACTTGCTTTGCAAGTTCGCTAGTTGTCGAGGTCGAAGACTCAATGGAAGGAAAATGTCATTTCAGAGCAGTCGGGATTCATCTATCGCGAATAGCTCGTGACAAAGTGGCCATGTTCTTTTTTTCTAATTTTGCAATCAACCGGAAATCAAAGCGGCACGCAAACCGGATGCACCCTATGGCCATCTATGAGCCACCGGCGGAACGCGGTGGCTGGCAGACGATAATGGCTCGGCTTCGTCGCGGTTTAAAAAAAAAACCAAAAGATTTTTGTCTCTCAGCTCGTTTCCGGGTAAACATTCCTGATTAAACGTATAAACATAATGGCAATAATGAGGGTGACGTCAAGTGGATAGTGTTGTGGTTACGTAAGACCTTTTTGTTATTTTTTCTCCTTCTTTTTTTACTTTGCTGCAAAGGTATCACTCAAAATGCTAGAAAAATGTAAACAGGTTACAAGGTCTCCATTAACATGCCGTCGAAGTTGTTTACAACGAACCTAGGAACGCATGTGCAGAGTTATGTACGATTTTCCGATTAAATACATACATATATATAAATATAAATATATGTGTCTATAAAACTTTATCTGGACAGTCCTTGCAAGTATCGGATGTTCTAGAAACTATCGGTAGGTAGATAAATTGGTCCCTATAAATACCTACAGGCATATATGTAAAGAATGGTACATCCAGGAACTGTATTTATATGAATCGTATGTTATGAGGACCGACAGGGAATATTGAGACCCGATGTCAATTTTTGTCAGATTTTAATTAGATATTTAAAAGTTTTCCTAATAATATTTTTTGGATAATTATTTAATCGTTTTGGAAATAGCTTCATTTAAATAAAATGCTCAGGTTTATACTTTTAAATAATAATACTTTATTATTCTACGCAAGAGAAGGCAGATCCTTTCGTTATGACTTTTACAACAGAACTAACGCAATGATCAAAAAGGGACACAGTGGTTGATAATCTGAGTATAGGTGACTAATGAGGCCTTATCGCTTCTTTGTATAAACAAACAGCCGAATTTAAGGAAATAATATATGATTGATCCGAAAATTCTAAAAACCCCATATTTTGGAAATTTAGAAAAAATTTAAGAATTGTAAAGATTTGAAATAATAAGAAACTTGAAGCGTTCCAATATTTTCAAATTTGTTAATAATTCGAAAATTCGAAAATTTTTTATTTTTAATATCTTATTTAAATAATAACAAATTAGACTAAAATAAATAATAACATTCATGGCAACAACAACAACAACAATAATAATATAACCATTACTTTTATTTCTCTAAAAAAAATAAAAATTTTGGTGACGTTTAATCGGTAACGATTATTTAAATTAGAACTCGATTGAAAGGAAACGGATAAAAATAAAATAGAAGCAGCATTTGTACATATTTATATATAGGTCGTGATATAAATAAATGTAAATATTTATCTGTTTACATTAGATATTAATTGCTCTCTAATTGCTACGACCAACGTCACTCGTTTATCGTCAAAACATACAGAAACGATTTCTTCTATTTTCACAACATATGCGAGGAAATGCGTGACATTCACCACGCTTAATCCCCAGCGACTGATAAGAAATGCACATATGTGGTTGATTCACTCCTAATCGCAAGTTCAGGACGATAAAGCGGGCAAATGTCAATTCATAAGCCAGAATCGTCGAGACACGACTTTTGGGTCTTTATACATATAAATTCCTTTGTAACGAATTAGGCCGTTGTTAATGTTATGAATTATTTTCCCAATATTTTATTGTTTTTCTTCCGAGCAAAATGCTTCGTTGATGCAGTTTTCCAGCTACAACTCGTTTTATATGTCCCGTATTTTGGAATCTACATGTGCATCCGCAAAGACGTTTGCGTAACGCGCGTGCATGTCAAGGCTGATCGACTGCAAAAGCCAACGAAAGACTCTTCAAATGCACATAAGTACAAAGCCTTCCATATTTTGCCTTCAATTAACGATAATCCTCCGTCTCGATGAATTAATGATTGATAATGCGAAGAATAGACACCGATCAGACGACTGGATTCGACCGCATACACAAATGACATTAAATATAATAATAACAATAAGTAGTACGAAGAAAAAAAATAAATACAGAAAAAAAATAATACAAAAAAGATTTTGGAGAAGTTAGAAGTTGGTCGGAGTTTACCTCGAAAACTGCTGCACCGATTTTCAGTAATTCTTTTTTCCACAATTCCTTATCACTCTGGAAAGGTTTGTGGCTATCGATAATCGGGGTAAGTTATCAAGGCGCCGAGCAAAAGGCTTTTGGTCTCTGGAAGGAACATGTGACGTGTCTGGTAGCAAACGATAATTTCGTGGCTTAATTATTTGCTTACTCATTGGCATTAGGAACTCGAAAGCTCGATGAAGAGAGGTAGAAAAATTCAAATAATTTCAGAAAAAAATATGAAAAAGAAATTGTCCCCGCACAGAATTAGTTGTTTAGGAATTATGTTGTTGTTTAGGACCTCCCGGTCAAAAGTGCCAATAGGCTTGAGATAAAATGATAAAAGGTAGTGTTAAAATGATAAAAAGTGGCTTTTGACACCTCGGTAGAAATAATGTTAAATTCATTTTTATATCGCTTTCCCATTTACGTCTTGGTCTTCCCTCTCTATGCTCCTGTCTCTGTCTAATGGGTCTATCCAATGGCCTACCATGTGTAGAGTTGGCTTTATCCATTCGCGCGACGTGTCCCGTCCATTGCAGTCCTCGCGGTTTAATAGCACGAATTGTATCTGGCAATACATTCAAAGTGTGCAATTCCTCGTTTCGCGGTATTCTCCGCTCTCCATTTTCCTCGTCGCCTTTGAGACTAAAAATCTTTCTTTAAATGTTTTCAAAAACTCCAAACCTCTTTTCGTGGCGTAACGCAACCGATCGCACCTCGCTTCCGTCTAAAGTCGCCGACAACATTATCACCTTGTATATTCTAAGTTTCAAATGTTTTGATAGCAAACGCAAGGTTAGTGGTTTATTTACAGAGTCAGAACACGCGTTCTCCGAGTGTATTTGCTTTTTGATTTCATACCAGATATCGTTTTCACCGTTTGAATTTATTCCTGAGTGTTTAAAGTAACGAACCCCATCAAACATTTTGTTGTCGATGCAAATACAGGTATCATCTTGTTCGTTCTTTGTTCCAATACTTGCGTGCTATTTGTACTAAACATTTTCGTTCTAATATCTAATTAATTCCACATAGAGCGTCGCTTGGCACACCTGTGGTGTCTAATGGAAAAACAAAGAGTAGTAATAATAATCATAATAATAGACCTCGCCAGCAAAGAAAGACTTGGAACCGATGCGCACGTATATGCGTAGGAGATACCGTTTAATGGCGTCCGTTTGGAGGTCTTCGACGCGTCGATGATATCACCTAACATTTGTTGCAGTAAACAAAAGCATATATATATATATATATATACTCACTCACGACGCGTAGTTATTTCCAGTTAATGTCACGCATTTCCTCCGTCTCCTGTTTACCCATGGTTTTATCGAATTCGTTCATAGAATGTTATTTTCCAAAAATGAAAATATATTTCGATATAAATTCATAATCGCTTATTATAACAAGACTAAAACACGGGGTACCCCTGGAAAATAGGAAATAGATTAAATACGTACTGTCAATGTATTAATTTTCTTCGATTCATTGATTGATCGTTGTAATACGAATTTATACAGCATGTATGCATACACATATATATGTATGTACATACGTGTACAGCTTTATACAATACACACACGAGTAAATACATACATATGTATGTGCGTGTACATTGCATATATTTATTAAATAACAAGTTTAATTTTTAACTAATATTTATTTATATATATTATACATATCACAAGCTTTGTTTTTGTTACAATGAAGATTTACCTATTTTATAATGACTATCTCTAAATTTTAGCCGCCTTTTCGTATCTGTCTCTTCTTGTCTCTTCTGCATCTGCTTCCTTATTTTCTTTAGAGTTGCTGTTTTTTTGATACGTCGTTAAATAATGTCTCTGATGTGCATTTTTAATTGCTTTTGCCACTGCATCTTCGTATTCTTTGATCTTTAATTTCTGGGATCAACCAGTATTTTTTAGTGCACCTGGAAAAAACAAAGTTTGTTACAACTTTGATGTAATTACAACAATGACTGTAATTTCAAATTTAAATCGAAATTGGAACCTTATAATATTAACATAAAATTAACATACCATAAAATGTTGCACTAATATTTGTATCTTTAACCTTTAGAGCGCCGGAAAACGCCTAGAAGCGTAAAAAAATTTTACTCATTACTTTTCATCTAAATTGGTTGAAAATTCATGTTTAGAGGTTATAGAACTCTCCTAAAATGATTGCAAATTTTTCAACCCCCCGGCCCTTTAAAGGTTAAAACGTATTTTGCCATCATTGCCCTTATTTTGCGTCCAAACAATATTTTCAGCTATGGAAGAATCCTCCACCAAATTCTATGAAATAGTTTCCCTGAAAAAAGAATTAATTTTATAATACGTTTTTGCACCTAAGCTTTGTACAAGTAAATGCCACAAGTGTATGAACAAATAAAGCACACTCCAGCATCTCAATTCTAGAGTTATCTTTGTCAAACTCTAGAAAGATTTGTCTTTCGAAGGCCCACCGCACAGGCGGCAGTGTTAGCGTCTTTTTGGAGGAATGCTCACGACAGCATGGCCAATGTCATGTACCCTTTTGGAAAAATATGCAAAAATCTAAAGTAAAAATAAAGATTACACAAATCGCATAATTATTTGCGTTTGCGCATTTTTTTATATAAGTAATTTTTGCATTTATAGCGGAAAAAGTAGTGAAAATTAAAAATAGAATTAATAGAAATGAAACTGTGCATTGCGGCAGAGGAGATTCGAACCCAAGACCTGTCTCGTTGTTAATTTACTGTATTATTTTCCATACCAACAAAAGAAAGAAAAGATTTACTTACCTCCGAAGGGACCAATGTGGTGGGCAAGGTGGGTCGCTGGTTACCTTCTTCGGTTTTTCGTGACACAAAAACATTTTTAAAATTGTTACAAAAAATTACAAAATGTATACATTCATAAAAATGTAAAACACAAAATAATACCCATCAGAAATGCATCCTTGATGTCTCGCAGAGATTAGATACTCGCGAAAAATGTTTATCGAGCGCCAAAAGAGATGATTCGCAACATGTCCAGGCTGGTAAAGAAAATTCCAATGAAATAATTTCTATCAATTTTATTTTAAAAAATCATTGGGATGATATATACAACACTTTCGAGTAAAAATAACTGTACTGTATTACTTTCCATACTACCAAAACAAAATTAAGATTCACTTACCTCCGGAAAGATCGACGTGGTGAGCAAGGCGAGTCGCTGGTTACCTTTTTCTTTGTTTTTCGTGCAACGAAAAAAGAAGGAAAACGGTTACCAGCAACTACGCCTTCCATCCAGCCGAAAAAAAAGTGAAGAAAATAGAAATGAAACAAGAAGGAAGGGGGAGGGAAAGGGAGGAGAAAGGACGAATACTCACCGACCCTCCGTGATCACGAAGAACAGCTGGACGGGCTGCGTGCTCCGGTGTACGAGAAATCGACCCGGGGCACGTGTTTCGTGAGTGTCCAGAGCGTTCGCTCACTCGCATCCCCTCCATCTTCCTCTGCCGTTACTTTTCTCACAATCAGACAAAAGCTAAGAGAGAACAAACCGACCGACCGACCTACCTACCTACCCCCTTCCGTTTGGATGCTCACCACAACCGGGGGGGCGCGTATATAAGCCCAACCGGTGGCGCAGCTCCCGCTAGTGTGCGTCACTACGCGCGATTGTTCGAAAGTAAACGTTTCCCAGGTGTTTTTGAATATTCGCTGGAATTTTTCTTTCGAGTTCTGGTTATTTTGCCAATTTCGTTTGGAAGTTTCTTTTTTATGGATTTTTTTTAGATTTTGGTGAATTATTATTCAGCAAAAATAATTATAAAAAAAAACATTGATATTACATAATAATTATTAGAAATTAGTTGAAGAGGATAAACAAAGTGAAATTTGGTGCGTCAGAAACCGGTGCTTCGGTAAAAGTTTATTTCCCGTTTCTGGAGTAAGTTCCAGCCATTTCCAGTCAGGTCCAGGAAGAATAAAGCAAAAATGCCGGTAGAGATCGAACCGATCGCTCCTGTGGCACACAAAGCTGCTCCGTTTAATGGGTATATATAGAAAAATATAAATACATATATAAATATTAGTATACGGATATATATGACACATATATGTATGTGTATGTATAATATAATTTAATGTAATAAATTATTGGTTTTAAAAAAATGGAACTCGGTACTGGTAACTTCAAAATAGGAAAATTCACGAAAATTCCTATCTAGGAAACTGAAATATCCCCAAATTGCGGATAAATTTTATCTGAAAGCTAAAAGGCTCTACTTTGAACTCTGCTAATTTAGAAAATCTCAAAATTTCATTCCGAAAGTTACGAATTTGTAAAGTTAGATTTTCATCTCCAAAATGTTAATTTTAACTGGTAGCAATTTTACTGGAAAAATTCCTATCTCTCAAAGTAAAAATTTCCAAAATTCACAATAAATTTTATCTTGAAGCTTAAGGTCTCTACTTTGAATCCTGATAATTTCAAAATTTTCTAAATCGTTCCCCAAAAGTTACGAATTTTCAAAGCCAAAATTTAAGACGTTAATTTTTGTTTTTCCAACTTTTTCCAAAAAATGTTTATCTTGGGAAATAAAAACTTCCAAAATTCGGGACGAATTTAATCCGAAAGTTTGAAGGCTCAGCTTTGAACCCCACAAATTTCAAGAATCCCAAAAACGTTCTTTAAAAATTACGAATTTCCAAATTAAAAAGTTTGTCTCTAAAACTTTAATTTCTGTTTTTCCAAGATTTACTGAAACAATTGAATGGGTCACCTCAAAAACCTTGTAAGGTACAAATTGCAAATTGTTCAAAAACCCTCGAAAATGAAAAAAATAACCTGATGGATTTTTTAAAAAAATCCATTCATTTTTTTTTAAATTCATTCATTGTTTACAAAAATTGTTTTAAAAAAATTCATCAGATTATTTTTTCATTTTCGGGGGTTTTTTAACAATTTGCAATTTGTACCTTGCAACGTTTTTGAGGTGACCCATTCAATTGACGTCTCGGAAATGATAAAATTCCCAACTATGGAGTGAATTTTAAAGTCTTCCCTTTGAACCCTGGCAAATTTCAAAGTCTCAAAAATGTTCGTTGGCTGTTGCAGGGAGAAAAAGATGAACAAGCTGTGCCGACAATTGTCCATCGAGAGCCCGAGCGTGACTGGGCGGGACTGCGTCTTCAGCTTCGACGTCCCGGTGCCGGAAGTGCCCTCGCATGGGGCGCGTATTCGCGTTGTCTGTGCCGGGGCTTGCTATCACCCTCGAAGGTCCCCGAGCCTTAACAGCCTAGCCTCTGTGTCCAGTTCTAGCAGCCTCGTGACCGAGGCCTCAGTCGAGGGTGATTTCCCCGTGTCGCTCCCTCAGCACGGTGTCAGGTGTGTTTCCAGTTCAAGGCCACTTTTCTGGTACTTTTATTTAAAAAACACCTTGCAAAATTTCGAAGCTTGATAAAATTTGAAAATTCCAAAGTATGAAAATTTCCAAAAATGTTCGTTTCGAAAGTGATTAAAATTCCCAAAAGATTAAGAAAAAATTAAAACTCGAAATATTTGGAAATTCGAGCATTGAACTTTTTTGCCAATTTTTAAATTCTAAGTATGGAGAATTTCGAAAATTCCAAAGCCTGATAATTTCCAAAAATTCGAGTTTCGAAGTTGCTTAAAAATTCCAAAAGATCGAGAAAAAAAATGAAAATTGGAAATTAGTGAGATTTCAAGGAAATCCAACATTTAACTATTTTTTTTTTTTTAATTTTTCTATTTCAAAAGTGGAAAGATTCGAAAACTCAAAAGCTCGATTTTTTCCAAAATTCCCTTTCGAAATCTATTAAAAATTCGAATCAATGAGAAAAGAATCGAAACTCCAAATATTAGAAAATTCGAAGAATTTCTAAACTTAACTTTTTTTTCAATCTAAAGCTGCGAAAACTCAAAAATTCCAATCTTAAAAATTTCGAAAAATTTCAAAATGTGAGAAGGGAATTAAAAAAACTCGAAATATTTGGAAATTTAAGAAATTCCATCATTCAACTTTATTTTCTCAATTTCAAAGTTGGAGAATATCAAAAATTCCAAACTTGAACATTTTGAGAAATTGGCATTTCGAAATTTCTGATTAAAAATTTTAAAATATGAAACAATCCAATTTTCAAAAATTCCACTTACTGAGAATATCAAAGAAAAAATATTGAAATTGCAACACGAGTGTCGGGGGCAGAGTTTAATTGGAAGGAGGCCACTTGTTTATCCCCTGGAGGCTCGAAATGGGGGCCTGGAGCGCCTCGAAAATCGCGGTAAGCCAAAATGCGAGTCGTTTTATTTACTTTTCTCGTCTTTGCAGAGATGCCGCACTTTTTCCCGGGTACGAAGTCGCCGGGATCATCGAGTCCCTGGGGTCCGAGGTCCCAGAAGACAATGGCGAGTACAAGGTGGGCGACCGGGTGATCTTGTACCCCTACGAGGGCGTGCCGAACGGGTACGTGGAGTACCTGGTGGTGCACGACCTCAAGTACTTGATCAAGATCCCGGATAAAATGCCCCTGAGCGTGGCCGCGATGCTGCCCGCGGGTGCTCTGTTGGCCATGAACACCGTCTTCGCGGCTCACGCGCACGTGGTGGAGCTGCTCAATAGCCGCGGCGAGAACAGCGTCTGCAAGATACTCATCGTCGGTACCGGGGGCCTGGCTCTTTGGGCCCTTCGCATCGCAGCCTATCACTTCAGCAACACCAAAGACCGAGTTATCATCACCATCGCCTCCCTCAAGGACGATGGGCTCACCATGGCGCAGGAGTACCAACGGTAAGTCGCCCTACACCGCCACCACGTATAACTACCGTACCACGGTAGTTGACCCCGAGTCTTGACTTGGACTTGGTCTTAGTTTTTGGTTGACCTTGGGTTAGTTTTTGAATTAGTTTTGGGTTAGTCTTTGGTAGAACTGAACCGCTATTGCAAAATTTTTCAAATTTTGGAAAAAAGTGAAGTTTCGAAACTTTGGAAATTTGGAAATTAAGAAAAATTTCGAAAATTTCGAAAATTCGGGGAAGTTGAAGAATCGAGGAAATTGTAAATTTGGTAAATTTGAAAATTTGGAAGTTTGGAAATTAAGAAAATTTTAAAATTCGGAAAATTTGAGGAAATTGTAAATTTGGTAAATTTGAAAATTTGGAAGTTTGGAAATTAAGAAAATTTAAAAATTCGAAAAATTCGAAGATTCGGGGATATCGTAAATTATTGGTAAATTTGAAAAATCAGAAGTTTGGAAATTAAGAAAATTTTAAAATTCGGAAAATTTGAGGACTTGTGGAAATTGTAAATTTGGTAAATTTGAAAATTTGGAAGTTTGGAAATTAAGAAAATTTAAAAATTCGAAAAATTCGAAGATTCGAGGATATCGTAAATTCGGGAAATTTGAAAATTCCGAGATTCGAAAAATTGGGAGTTTCGGAAGTTTGAAAGTTAAGAAAATTTGAAAATCCGGGAAATTACGATTTCCTCGAATCTTCGAATTTCCGAACTTCCAAATTTTGAAAAGTCGGAAAGAAATTGGCTTGATCGATTTTCCCTTCAATCGATTGCCTGGACATCGATCATTGATCGAATGTTCGCAAAATGGTGATAAATTCATAAATCAAAAGTTCACTCGATTATCAATCGATTAAAATGCAATTGAGGGATTATGATAAAATCGTGATTCGCGATAAGAACCGAGCGGAAAAGGCGAAGTTCAAAACCGTAAATCATTATCGACGCGATAATTATGGAGAAAAATTCTCTGTAAGATACCAAAGTCCGCTACCTTGTTGTTTAGGTTGTTTTTACTGTGGTTGTTGTTGTTACCTGTCGTTTCCGTTTATCAGTTTCTCGAATGATTCTATTTTTTATTTTTAGAATAACTGAAAGATGAAAGGTTAACATTTGAGTCATTTATTTTGCAAGTGACCAAAGTCCAGTTTTTTTAAATTTCGCAAAATGTTTTTTATGACAACTAACTTCAAGTGGCACGTGTCATTAGAGTTAATAACAAAAAAGTCACAAATGGACTTTGACTGATCTCAAAAAAAAAGGTTCATTTAATTAATTTGGTGGCTTGGGCATATATGAGCCGATTATTTTGAAAGTGGCCTAAGTTCAATTTTTTATGAATTTCGCAAAATGTTTTTTATGACAGCTATTGTCGAGTGGCACATGTTACTACAATTGACAACAAAAATAGGCTACTTTCAGAATGAATGGCTCATATATTTCGTGTAAAAGAATATTTATCTTCACTTTTATATAATATGAAATTTAATTCAAAATTAATTAAATTTACCAATCATTAAGTTAAAATAAATCAAAATAAATTATTAAATTAATTAAAATATAATGGTTAATTTCAGAAAAAAATGACTTAGAAATTCCCATTTTGAAATTAGAAACTTCGAAAATTCGAATTCAAACTCTCAATTCTTTAATACAAAATTAATTAAATTTACTAATCATCAAGTTAAAATAAATCAAAATAAATTATTAAATTAATTAAAATATAATGATTAATTCCAGAAAAAAATGTTTTAGAAATTTCCATTTAAAAATTGGAAACTTTGAAAATTCGAATTCAAACTCCCAATTCTTTAATTCAAAATTATTTAAATTTCCTAATCATCAAGTTAAAATAAATCAAAATAAATGATTAAATTAATTAAAATATAATGATTAATTCCAGAAAAAAAATGTTTTAGAAATTTCCATTTAAAAATTGGAAACTTCGAAAATTCGAATTCAAATTCCCAATTCTTCCAAGATTCGAATTTTTAATAAATTTCGAACTTTATTTTTTCGAAATTCTTAAATTTCGAAATTTTTGTAGTATTACATTCCTATGAAAAGAAATATTATAAATATCCCATCTGAAATATTCGAAGTTTCGAAATTTCGAGAAATTCTCGGGTAACAATATTTTTCCTGAAATGTTTGAACAACACTAAAATTAGAAAGCTCGTGATCAATAAATTGTACCACGCAGCAGGTAATAATAATTGTCTATCCATGTGGGAAATCTAAAAGAAACGAAGAAAAAAAAAAGAGTGCGGTAAACACTCGAGGAGATTCTCGAGTAAAAGCACTTGCTACTCGGAGATAAGAATGTTCTTATTGGCTCTCCCTTATCTGGAATTTAGAAGAGAGCGATAAGGTATTGGGGAAAATTGGATCGACTCGGGTCAGCGGGATTTTGACCATATTTTTTAACGCGAACAAGACCTTATAGCAATATAATAGACAATTTTAATAGTTAGTGGAAGACTAATTTCGAAAATTCTGAAATTCGAAAATTCATTGACAATTCCAAATTTTTGAAAGTTATTGACACACTCCAAAATTTCGAAGTGCGTTAAAAATTGTGTATTTCGGAAAATTTTAAATTGCGAAAAGGTTTAAAATGTCAAAACAAAGAATTCACATATTAGAAATACTTCCAACGTTCAATATATTGACGACCCTTTATTTTCAAAATTTGAAAATTTTTGAAATTTATGAATAACATCGAAGTCTGAAAATCTATTAAAAATTCCACAATTCAAAAAATTCCATTCTTTGAAATACTTGGAAAATTGACAAATTCTAAAGCTGAACAATTTGGGCCACAATATATAGAACTCCTACAATTCCTTTTTGTACAAAAGAAAATTAACAAATTCCGAGATATGATAATGTCTCAATTTCCATTATTTTGAAATTCGAGAAATTTCCAATGTTTACAAGATTCATTAAAAATTCTAAAGTTTGCGAAACATCAATATTTCAAAATTCCAAATCTCCAAATTTCCTTTAAGAAACTTCGCAAATCTTTTAGAATTCCACTGTTTTGGAAAATTGATTAAAAACCTAAATTTGTAAAAATTTCTAACCTCGAATATTTATTTAAAAAATTCACCAATTCCAAAAACTTGGATAATGTATAAAATTCGCGTTATTTCAAAATTCGAAACAAGTGGAAAACTAAAAAATTCACTAATTTAAAAATTTAGAGATTCCAAAGTTTCCAAAATCCGAGGAAAAATATCCCAAATTTCGAAACATTTCATAAATTCCATATTTTTCGACGAAATTCCTTGGAAATTTCGAAAACGCGCAAAATCAAAAATTTCCAAAAATCCAGGTTGATAGAAAGACCCCCCCCCCCCCCATCCCCCCCAATTCACGTAATTGGTATGCACCCCTTACGCAGCTCGTGCGCAATTATTGCACAAAGCCAGCAATCCAAGCGCGCCCTGCCTTCGTATCGATTCACCGGCAGCTCGCAATCTGGTTGCAGGGTGAACGTGGTGCAGTGGAGCGAGGACCTGTACGAGAAGCAGCTGATCGAGCGGACGATGGACGCGTGCCAAGGTCCGGTGGACGTGGTGATCGACTTCGGCACGACGTCGCGCAGCCTGCACCGCAGCATGCAGTGCCTGAACAAGGGCGGGATAGTGTTCGTGATCAAGGAGGTGGCGGATCGGCTGCTGCCCAAATTCAGCCGATTGGCGGAGGAACGGGAGCAGAGCATCAAGCCGGTGGAGCCGGGCAGCCTGGAGCAGCTGCGCAAGCTCGTGGGCCTGGTGGCGTCGGGGGAGATCGAGCCGCCGCCGCACACCGTTTACCCGGCCGAGGACGCCCTGACGGTGGTGCACAAGCTCTGCCGCTCCGAGATACAGGGCCGCGCGATTTTGCGCTTTTACCCGGCCGATTAAGCTCCCCGGCCCGAGTCGAGAGGACTCTGCCCCAAAGTGGGCCTTCTTCTTTCCCCGCGTCGACGCCCAAGGGCCCGCTTTGGCGTCGTTTTCTTCGGTGTCAGCCGTCGGACGCGTTATCCGTGACACCGAAACCCGGGCGATTGATTTCCGCCACTGGATTGGGTGAAAGGGAAATTCCAAGAGAAATTACTAGAAAAGGGGGGGGGGTGTTAATTTGATTGGGATCAATGGGGGTTTCGTTGAAAATCTTGATTGGGATCGATGGGATTTCGTTGATTTTCGATTGGGACCAATGGGTTGCTTATCGATTATTTTATAGCCATTTTTTTTTTGTTCAATCGGGATCAATAGGAATTTAATTGGATGCTTCATTGGTTCGATATCAATGAGATTTCGTTGGATTTTTTCTGTGATTAGAATCGATGAGAATTGCATTGGTTTTTATTGACTTTTTGGATTCAATGGGGTCTCTTTAACGCGTTGAGCGCGGCGACAAATTTATATAACTCTCTATTCACGCCGCGTGGGTCGTAACGGTATACGCCATTGCATTTGTCATAACCGGCGCGGCCTGAATGAAAAGTTCAGTGTCGGTCCCCAGGGACCGGCGCCGCGCTCAACGTGTCGATTTCTAGTTCACTCGGGATCAATGGGATTGCGTTAATTTTCCATTTGAACGGGATCAATCCGATTTCGAACATTTTTTTATTTATCTGCGACAAATAGACACGTCCTATCGATTGTTATTCCATCGAGATTAATGGAAGTTTCCATTGAACTTGTTTGAGTATAATCAATGGGGATTTCATTGATTTCGTTTGATTGGGATCAATGGGAAATCCATAGATTTTTTTATCGGGATCAACGGGAAACCCATAGATTTTTTTGTTGGGATCAATGGGAAACCCATAGATTTTTTTATTGGGATCAATGGGAAACCCATAGGTTTTTTTATTGGGATCAATGGGGAAACCCATAGGTTTTTTTATTGGAATCAATGGGAAACCCATAGGTTTTTTTATTGGGATCAATGGGGACTTGACTGATCTTGTTAGATCGGAGTCAATGGGGATCCCATTTATTTTTTGTTTGACCGGAATTGATTCTAATCCCATCGATTTTATTTCATTGATATCGAGTGGAATTCAATCCCTTTTATTTTACTGAGATTACGAGCGATTCCATAAAATTTTCTACGACTCAAATTAATAAGAACCCTATCGATTTTCCTTCGATCGAAATCAATAGCAATTTCGTCGCTTTCTTTTTCCATCGAAATCAATAGGAGTCCCATCAAATTTCTTTGATCGAGATTAATGGTCTATTCATTGACCGGGATCTACTGGAACTGTTAATGCTGGGGATGAAACGAGGTACCGCGGAATTTCCCTGAAACTTGGAGATTTTTCATGTTTATTTTCGGTAAACTTGTAAAACAAAGGAAAAAAAAACGTAAGAAAAAAAAATTTTTGGATGTTGAGAGAGATCCCGCTTTGGCCCAAAGCAGGAAAGTTTCACACACACGCACGCACACTCACATATGTACTTATATATAAATACATATACGATTTAATGTGTTTCGCGGGTACCAATAAGTCGTCAATTATTTTTTATCTTTTTTCAAATTAGACTCGTACGAAAAATAATTAATGAATTATAGGTGCTTCCTAGTTGATATATGTGTGTGTAAGCATGTGTGTATAAAATATTTAGAGGTGCGTTACCGGGCATTATATCGTAGGTGCATAACGTACATGTACATGTTACTAATTAAACAAAAAAAAATTTATATATATATAAATGTAGATAATTAAAAAATATAAACGTATATTTTTATTTATGTACATTGATATATAAATATTATAGATATAATGTATATTTATTATATATGTTTTTATATAATAAATCTATATTATATATATATATTATATATAAATCTTCGTTTTGCATCCTTAGATCAGTATTTTTTCTCTCTTTAGTTTTTATATATAAACATAAAGAAGTATAAGTTAATTGATATACACGAACAAATAAAAAATAAATATACATTAGGGGTCCCACGCGCAAATAAGCGATTATCTCGGAATTCAATTCTTATAAAAAAATGTGTGATGGGTACCCACCCCTAATATATATATATATTAAATAAATATATAAATTACGAAATATCGCCAAGAGACAAAAAAGAATTTAAATCGCTACCAAATGGAACATATGTTATAAAAAAAATATATATGTATACATGCGTTATTATAACTAATATTATTTATAATTGTTATTTAGAATATTATAAATAATATTATCCGTAATCAGATAATCGTGTTTAAGTAATTACGTTTCTTTGTAACGTAACATCGAGGTGACGTCGCGTATATCTTTTTATAATAGTAAATTAAGTATATAGTTATTAGATTGGTGCGTATGAAATTTCGGATTTTTGAGTGAATATATAAAAAAAAAATCCGACATTTCATATGCACCAAGCTAATAGTAAATATATTTGTTTCTCGCATTTGTTCGAAGCCGCGGAATTAACATATGTAACATTTGGGGCAGCTGTAATCAAGAAAGACTGTTCTCCTTTGTTTTTAATTAATTAATTAATTATTCAATTAATGAATGAATTCATTTCATGCGTCTCTTCGTTCTTTTTAAAAATTAAACTAAGATTAATTCTTCGTGAGTTAAAGGATAATGTAGATATTAATTAATTATATACCGTTAATAGTGTTATCATATTTTAATGTATCGACTGTTGATTAACGACAGCGCGTATGTATTATATAAATATTCTGATGACGATAATATATAGCAAATACTTTTTCTATTAAATTTTCAAAAATGAAATGTTCGATTTTTAATTTTTTTATCCCACTCTTATCCTTATTAGTATTGTTTTCCTATTATTACTATTATTATTGTTACTAATATTATTGATGGTAGGTTCATTTGATTATCCTCAATAATTATTAAAATTTCATAATTATTATAATAAATTTTAGAATTGTTGGAAACTTTTCAAGTCAGTTTCCTTTTCTTTTGTTTTTACCGGGCAATGGGATGTAATTAGAATTTAGGAAATACTAATTATATTGTTTCTGCAACGTTTCTGTGCTAGTGTTTTTCGCGATGACTGGATTTTTTGGAGATTCAGGATGGATACTATTCTGGAGGATCACTTGGGCTCGAAGGTGTCGGCGATAAAGTTCGAATCCAAAAAAAAAAAATAATATGTCAATGAAAAAACTAGACAATATTAGAAAACTCGCCAATTGGGGGAAACCCAAATTAAAAATATCCCAAAACGTAAAAAAAAGTTCAAAAACCTCAAAAGAATAAATACTTTAACGTAACATAAAGGAAAAATCTAAAACAGAAAATATTTGGATACATAAAAAAAATTAGAATTACAAAAAACAAATAAAAAATAATTCTAGTAAAAAAATCAACTACTCATTTTTTTTCATGAACTTAAATATTTAAATTTTCTAAAAAAAATTTATTTTCATGAACATGGTCCCCCGTTTAATTAATAATACCTGAGAAGAATTCGATAATCGAAATCAACGTAATTAATTGCGATTTTGTAATAACAGACAATATAACAATTATTATTTATATTTTAAGTGATACGGAAAAAATGTCATTTATCATTACTGAAAATCCCTTAAATTAGATCCTGATAAAATATAACACAGCAAAAATTTGTTAAATATCTATAAATACATAAATAAAAATTTGACGATAAAATGCATTATTACGCTAATAAATAATAAGTTATCTTACAGAATTCCCGTAATTTGCGATTTTCACAATTGGGATTCATTCGTTGCTACATTTCTTGCAAAATTTCAAAATATTTTAAAAAACGACATAATTTATAAATATCTCTCAAATGTAATTTGCATATGTTTTCTTATAAAAAATCCGAATGTGTAAAATTTTGATTTTCGATTACATTCGATGGCAACAAAATCGCGTTTTACAAAAACTAAAAATATGTACTAAAAAAATAATTGTAAGAATAAATTCGAAAACCAACAATTTTTGTAAGCGAAATTTCAACTTCCTATTAAATAAAATAAATAAATTCGATCCATAAATGGTTCAACTTCGGCTTTCCATTTTTTGGTACTGCTAAAAACACACGACCAAGAAATTTTCTAAACACCCTAATAAAATACCTAATAATCGACAACAAGATAAAAAAAATATAATTTAATTACGTCAGTGCAATACTTCCGACGAAGACTTCAGGTAGTTATGAGGCACGTAACCGGATTCCCCGTAGCGATTTTTCATCAGCCACCATTCGGCGTTTCCCTTTTCGTCGTGGGGCCGGATCAGCTGCAGGGCCTGTCCTTTCAGGACCGATAACGTCCCCGGACTCTTTCCATGGAAATCGAACTCCGCGTAATAATACTGGTGGTGGAAAAATCATTCGTTTGAATTAATTTCCGGAATTTGTTGGGAAACAAATATTAACACGTTCCGTGCCGTGTGGGTCGTATACGACCCCCGCTGCACTTTCCGTTCAGGCCACAACTTTTTAAAATCTTTGAAGTATGGGTCATATACGCCCCACGCGGCCTGAATGGAAAATCTTCAAAAATTGCGGTGGCAAGGAACGTGTTAATAAAAAAAAATTCGAAAATTCAATTAGGGACTGCGAAAGAAATATGTAGTTTAGAAGAATTTCGATAGAAAGAGAAATTCAATGAAAATTAAAAAAAGGGAAGTGAAAATATTAGGGAAGTTAAAAAAAATCCGGAATAATAAATATTTGGATACATAACAGAATTATAAAAGCCTAAAAATAAAATATTTCAATGAATAAGAAAATTTAAGGAAATCCAAGAAAAAAAAAATAATATGTCAATGTATAAGAAAAAACCAGGAAACTCGAAAAAATGTTTTTACAGAAATAAGTTCCGGGAAAGCCAAATTAAAAATATCTCAAAACGTAAAAAAAATTGGGAATCCAAAAAACAAATATTTCAGCTGAATGAAAAATACGTAAGGTAAAATACAGAAATAAAAAATTGAGGAAACCCTAAAAAGAAACATTTATCTCACCTCGATGCTGTCGATGTTCCGGTACAGATCCACAGGCGAAGCGGTCCCGGGTGTTCCGACACCCGACCTATCAATTGTTCCTCTCCCTGGCAAGCACGTTCCGGGATTCGCATCCAGGTTCGCGTAATATAACCTTTCGTCCTTTTTGGATCGCAACTCGACTCCGGAAGCTGAAATTCCTCCGATGGAACTCCAGCTTCCGCTTCTATCTCGAGAAAGGGTGGCCGCTCCGCTCTCGAGAGCGACATTCTCGTTTAGGTTCAGGCCCAGCAGCTCGTCGATGCTGCAGACGGAATTCCTCGTGGATTCTTTCACCGGCGAGTCCAAAGACATGAGATCCGGTGAACTGCTCGAACTCAGTTCTGGTGAAAATGTTAATAAATCGATATATTAAAAATACTCAATTGATTAATAAGATATACAAATAATTTTTGAAAATTCTTTGAATTTCTCAGAATTTTTTAGGAATTTCGAGAAAACTCTTTACCGGAAAGGCTGCTACCGGTACTGTAGCGGTTGGTTCCCGAAGAAGGTTGGAGGTGATCGGCGAGGATGAAACCCTGGGTGACCCCGTTATCGACGAACCATCTGCTGGGATCGCCCATGGGGTCCTGCCGTTTGATAACGCCCACCAGGGTGCCCACAGCTGCCCCCAGCTCCAGCGACGACTTGCTCACAAAGTTACGGCAAACCGTGTAAAGTTGATTGGACGGATATTTCGATCGCAGTAGGGTTTGCTCCTTGCCACTTTGCGGGCACCAGACGATTTCCGTGCCCTCCACCCGAGGGTTGGTCCCAGCGAGGCGAAATCGTACCATTTGGTTCCACAGAAGACTGTGTCGCACCAGGTAAGACTCTAGGATGTTTTGCGGCGTCACTTCCGTTGCGTACTGGTTAGGAAAGAAGGTGGTTGTTGATTGTTAGCTATTTCTTTCTTTTGAATACAATTGTAGTCGTAATTAAAAAATTGTAATGGCGATTATTTAAAAAATAAGGAAAGGAAGTAAGAAAATAATTTCTATATTCGTCCTTTATTTTTAACACGTTCGGCCCCAAGCGTGATTCGGTTAAGTTTCTCACGGGCCCAAATTTTACTGTCGGCGCACCATAACGTAAAGCGTCACCCATATATGGGTGACGTGGTCCCCACGGAAGCATACCCGCCACCCAAGTACGGGTGACGCGGGGCCGAACGTGTTAAAGGACGAAAATCTTAATAATGGATATACAATATGAAAATAAAAAATGACGTTGAAAATAAAAGTAAACGATTACCTCCGAGAGTGTCAAATAATGTTTAGTAATTTTCCCACAATAAAGTTTCCTGGTGTAAGTAAAAGCTCCGATAACGCTGACCAAGATATTCGTCGCGGCTTCTATCATGATCGGCAACTCTTCCAGTAATTGCTGGTTCAATGCTTCGTAATTGCTTTTTGCGTTTGCCAGCTCATCTTGGACCTAAAAATATCAAGATTTTTAATTTTTATTTCATTTTTTCATCGCGACCATCGACCTTTAATTTTATTGTTATTTTTATCATTCATTTCTGTTTCGATTTTAATTTCAACTTTTTATTTCCTACTCAATTTTCGATTTCATCTTTTATTTTTTATTCCAGTTTCAATTATTTATTTTCCTTTCAATTTTAGTTTTAATTTGATTTTCTCTTCTACCTTTGCCTTTCCTTTCTGATTAAATTTTTATTTCTTTTTCTCCCTATTTTTTATTTTTTATCTCTATTTTTATTTCGCAATAATAAATTGAGGTTGAAATAGAAATGAAAAATAAAAGTCACAGTAGAAATTACAAATAAAATTCTACATTAAATAAAAAAATAACACACACACATATACACACATTCGGAAATTCATTTTCGATGCTTACAATTTTCGAGTCCTTGTACTTTTCGCTCTTGGAAATAGCGGCGTCGTAATCCAGCAACTTGTCATGCCGCTTGGCAATGAGTATCCCGGGGCCGGCCAACAACTTCAAAAGGGTCTCCACGGGACCGATCACGCGTTGCTCAATGCGAAGCTCATCTATGAATTGCGTGTAAATGAGGGACCGGAGTTTTCGCAGCTTTCGCACCTCGTCGGAGGGCTTGCCCTGGTAATACTGCGTGAGGAAGTCTAGCAGCACCTCGCCGGCCAGGGCTTCCTCCTTCAGGTAGATCAAACACTGGTCGATGTCCTTGGCCAGCTGCAGGGTGCATTTCTCCACGTGCTTGAATCTTCTCTCGACCTCGTCGAAGGCGGGATCGCTGCTAAGGTTCTTCAGCCCCAGGGTGGCCGACAACCTTGCGCTCAACCTCGACGATATCTTCATGACCGAGTGCATGTTCAGCTTCGACATCTTCGCCATCAAGGTGTTCTGACCGTCCAGGTACTTCGACGTGATGTCCTTCCGGCGTTTGTACTCGTTGATGGAACTCGCTACGTTCGTCATCGCCTTCCAGGCTTCCTCGATCGCTCGTTTGTCCGGATGGGTGTCTTCCGTGCACTGGAAAAACAAAAATAAAATTAGTTTTGGCACAAAAAAATGTTATTTCCTTATTGTAACAAAAAATAATGTTGAAAATAAAATAATATTAAGAAAATAATATTATTGCTCTTTTGTTTTCCTTAGTTGATTGATGAATCATCAATTTTGGAATATTATTTGTTTTCGGAAATGCGATATGACAATATTATTGCCATTGTTAATAAAATAGTTATTTTGGAATAACGTGTATTAGTATCATTATTTTTTTTGTATGAGTTTGTTCTTTTCAACTAAGAAAAATGAAACCTAAAAACCTAAAAAAATTTTGTTTAATTAAAACATGAATTCTGGGGTCTTATTTGCTTTTGGAATTTGCACATAAAAATAAATATTATTAATAAATACACACTTTTTCTTCAGACTGTCGATCTAAATTGTTATTGGTATTATTGTTTTTGTCTGGGTTTTGCCTCGTATGTTGTATGAAAACACAAATTTTAGATCATTATTTATTTTTGGAAATTTGACATATTTAATAGTAAACATCATTATGATTTTTACCTTCACCAGCTCGTATAGCATTAGCGGATACTTCAAAATCCTCTGCACCGGTTTAATCAAAATAGAACTCATGTCGAAACAAGCCATTTGGTATCGAAGGGTTTCGATGCCTTTGTCAAAAATCGCCATGATTTCCTTGTTCTCTTCATACTGGAAGAAAACAAATTTCTACTATTACGGATTTTTTAAATATTCAACAACCAAATCATTATCAAAATTCGGAAAAAAAATTCCAAATCTGAAATATTGCAATTTATTTACTTAATTATAAACACGAATTTTCCAAAGATTCTAGGATTGCGAATTTGAAAGTTAGGAGATAGTACCAAATTCAAAATTTGAGGTTCTGAAGTTGCCTCGTTAATTTTTGGATTTATAAGTTACAAAATTCGTATCTTGGAAATTCAGGCTGTAAAAACTCCAAATTTTTTATCTTCCGATCTGGTAATTTCCAAATTGGGATTTTCCAAACCCAAAGAATTATCATTTAAAAATTCTAAATTCCAAGTTCCAAATCGCCATATTAACGCTTTGCTGTTTGCACGTCTGATCGGGATGCTTTCGTTTGGCGCCGGTATAAATCTTCACGTACGACACCAACGTGGTGCCACCGGCGCTTACCCGATAATTTTCGCATGGCACCAACGTGGTGCTACCGGACGGCATAGCGTTAAGATGTCAGGAATTCCGAAGCACAAATTCGCCGTCGATTCTCCAGAAACCCCGGAATTACCTTCTCCAGCAGAGCGAGGGCAGCCTCGTGATTGGTGCAGTACTTGACGTAGACACCCTGGAGCTTATCCGCCATCCGCAGGAAGCAAGGCCCAATTTGCTGCCGATCCTCGTGACATCCTTTCATGGCCTTCAGTATCATATCCAACAGTTCCTCCGCGACTTGTATTACCTCCAACATGTTCCCGAACAGCTTGTTCGTGCAGATTCCGTAGGACCTCAGGATCCCCGGGTCGTGGAGGTTGAAGGCCTCGTAGGTGAGCTTCAGGTCCTTGACGTACTCCTTCTCGGTGATGACCAGTTCCGAGATGACGTTCTGCCGGTGATCGGCTCGCTTTTGCTTCTCCAGCGCCGTGGCGTCTCCAGCCTCGTTCCCGGGGTCCTGGGAGTCATCGGAAACCCGCTTACGGAGCGGAGTCGAGCCCGGGGCGGGAGCCGGTGGAGCTGGACGGTGCGGAACGGACTTCCTCTTGGGAGTTTGCTCCTTGTCGACCTCGGGGACGTCTTCCAGGAGAACGAAATCATTCTCCAACTGTTCCAGCAGCGTAAGGTAGCTACGAGGACAGAAACCTTCCTCCCCCAGGTCGTTCCGAACGGTGACCCAGTCCTTATTGGCCGATTCCACGACGACGACGGTCTGGCCAGCCGTGACGCTCAGGTCGCCGTTCATCAGTGCCGCGAAGGTGTATTCGACCTTCGCTCTGGCCCCCGGCTCCAGAATCTCGTACTCGGGAGCCACGGAGGCGTTGTCCAGCTTCTCGGCGCTCCTCGTCTCCGCGCAGTCGACGATGACGTTCACGTACGACACCGGGAAGATGCCTTTTGCCCCGTCGATCGAGCCTTCGGCCCATTCCGAGTCGATGTGCCTCAGGAGAGCCACCACTTCCCCGGCGCCGAACGACAGCTCGTTCGGGAATTGCGAGTTAAAGGGGAAGAGCGTGATCGCGTAGGGCTCTACCCCGAGCGGATTCACCGTCTCCTTCTCGTTGTGGTCTTCGTGCTCGTGCTCGTGCTCGTGCTCGTTTTCGTGTTTGTGCTGTTCAATCTCGGATTTCAGAGTCTCGGGAAAGAGGTCGTAGTAATTGGGTGCCGGTTCCTCGCTGAAAAACGATGCCGAGGGCCCGTTCCTGTGATTCGTCCGGTCGGTTTCGTCGTTGTCGTCGTCGTCATCCAGGTAAACGACGAACAGCTCCGGGAAGATACCCGTCCGACCGTCCTCCGTGATCCCGCGACACCAGCCGTCCTCGATCATTTCTATCACCGTCACGATCTCGTTTTTGTCAAGGTCCAGCTCCTCGTCTAGTTGCGCCTTCAAAGACGTTTTCACTCGAGCTTTTTTCCTCACCAGCTTCTTATCCAGTGGTTTCTGATAGAGAGATTTATTAATTTCGGTTATAATTGTAATTAATTTTATAAAATAATTTTTAAAAATTAGTGAAATATTCAAAAGAAATTCACCAATGAAATTCAGTAACTTTGCTGAAGCTTTGAAAAATTTAATTTTTTTTCCTATTGACGTTTTATTTTAGTATTACGATGGATAAATTGAAATCATATGAAAATGAATGAAAATTTCATATTTATTATTCATCAGCTGTTATTTAGATACCGTAGATGATAGAATTGTTAGTGATTGTGTTGTCGATATGTCTGGAATTTAATATCAAAGCAAATCAATGATACATTTCTGCCATTAATGAAAGAAGAATGAAACTTTGCCAACAGAGACAATATTTTCGTATAAGCGAAGGAATACAAATTCAAAACAATTTTAATTTAATCAAATTTACCTTTAGTAAGGAGGAGTCGAGTTGCCAAGTAAAGGTAGTTGGAAAGACACCGCTTTTAGATCCTATGTATCCCGAGTACCAATTTGGTTCAGTTTCGTGTGTTCCTATTATCAACTGGCCTGAAAAAAAATGCATTTTACTTTTTAATAATAAAATTAATAATAAGAGAGGAAATAATAATAATAATATTAATAATAATAATAAAAATAGAAGAAATAATACAAATGGTAAAAAATGTAATTCAACTCCTCTTTCGATTGCATGAATAAATAATAATTCGTCTGACATTTAATCATCAATTTCTGACACAAATTTTGCAACTGAGTTTCTCTCAATGTACAACTCACCATTTTCAATTTAAAAATAAATTGTGTATCACCTTGGCGAAAAGATAAATCTCCATCCCGCTCTCCATCGAAAGTCGCGATAGCCAGGAACAGTTCCTCGGAATCTTTCAATATTGGAACGTCCACTTTGACCAAATTGTTTATGGGGAATCGTCCTATTTTTTCATGCGACTGCCCATAACACCAGAGCTTGTCGACCACACGGTGCACCTGAAATAACAAAACGCAATTACGCATTACTTTCTATTCTACAATGGAGCATCGTATTAGAATTACTCCTAAATCGTCGACTTGCAATTTTCAATAGAATAATTATGAAATCGGAGTTTCGAATACTTACGTATCGAATTTCTAAAAAATAATTTTCGAAAAAAAGTTGAATCTCTCTTTATCGTTATTATACTTTTTAAGATATTCATATTTCAATTTTTCATTTAAAATAAGGTTTTAAAACTCATGAATAATAAATTTTGAAAATTCGTAATTTCAAAAGAAATTGAATTTTCCAAATGGTGAATTTCAATACACTTGTTATTACCTTTACTGTTATTATAATCCTTATTTCGAATAAAACTAAATAATAATGCTGTTAATATTTCTAAAAGTCATAAAAATAACAACAACAATAGTAATAGTGACAATAGTAATACTAGACAATATCAGTAATAATAGTAATAAAAAAATAGTAAAAAATAGTTATAGTAATAATCATAATAATAATAAAAGCAGTAGCAGTAGAATTATCCTAATAATTATGCAGTATCATAAATATGCGAATTTATATGCTCACTACTGTTCAAAATTTTCAAAGCGACAAGGAATTTTAAACAAAAATTAAAAATTCACGTATTACAGTTGTTTATTACAATGTAAAACTTGGCAAATAGTAAAAAAATATATACTGGCACTAATAAGAAAAAAATCTTGGGTGATTACAATTCCATTTTTTATTTCATACAAAAGTAATATTGACCATATCAGTAATAATAATAATAATAATAATAATAACAACAACAAAAATAGTAATAGTAATAATCATAATAATAATAAAAGTAGTAGCAGTACAATTATCCTAATAATTATGCAGTATCATAAATATGCATGTTTATACGTACACTACCGTTCAAAAGTTTCGAAGCAGCAACGAATTTTAAACAAAAATTAAAAAATTCACGTATTACATTTGTATATTACAATCGAAAACTTGACAAACAGTAAAAAAATATATACTGACTGTCATACGACAAAAATCTTGAGCGATTACAATTCCATTTTTTTATTTCATACAAAAATATGACAATTTCTATCAACTTTTGCACGGTAGTGTATCTATATGTATACACATATGCATACACCTACATATACAAGTATAGCTGTATGGGTGGGAGGGGGATGGGTACACCCAGTTCCCATCATAACCTCCAGCGGAAATATGCGCAGAAGACTCACCAGGAAGTACTCGCCCTTGCGAAGACTCAGCTCGCCGTCGACGGTGGTGAGGAAGTCGCGCAGAACTCTCGCCAGCGTGCCTGGTTCCATCGTCGCCGTTTTTCACGGTGTTTTTTTGACCAACGACGGTCCTCCAATCCCACTATCAGTTTCGCAATGATTACGAATCATTCGTTCCTTTACGACCACGACGCAGGCATCTCGTGCGTCCGACTGTTGCCTGACATCTCCAAACTTCGATAAGCCACGAGCTCGCTCGCGATCACGTGACGTCGGAACGCACTATCGCTGCTATTATCGGTGCACCGAGAATCGTCTTACCGCCCGATCTCGATCCCAATCCCGATCCCAATCCCGATTCCGATGCACTCGACGTAGCCACTTTCGATAATTCGATTATCATCATCATCAGTATTATCATTGTTATTATTATTATTATTATCGTTAACGAGCACCTTTAGGAACTTTATCGCTCGTTCTTGGATCACAGGATTCAAGTTTGCACTGATTTCGTACTTTTCTGGAAATTAAAGGGAACAGGTGGGAGTTAGAGAAAATAGTAGGGGGGGGGGGGGATATATATATATATATATACATACATAAATAAAACTGATTAGTAAAATAAGTCTATAATAATATTAATATTTTATATTAAATGTGTCTTTTATAAAATATAATAGATGATATATAATAATATATCATATAATGTGTTAATATTATATTCACACGCACACAAACACATGGCTGCTGATAAAACAGTCAGTCGATGGTAAACAATGGTAAAACAGGAAAAGGGGATTTGCAGTAACATAAAGTTTAGGTTTATTTATTTATTTGTTTGTTTGTTTACGGAAACCACGTGAAAAATCGTTCGAAAACTTCACCTGCATTTTTGCAACAGGTATAAAAAGAGAAATAGTTTGGATTAAATTAAAATAATATTTTATTATATAACCGGCAGGTACCCATGGACATTCTGATATTTGTAGGTTAGGAAATATATATGTGTACACATATATATACATATATAATGGTATAATAGTAGTAATAATAATAATAGAATATATAAGGATAACGTATTTAAAAAAAAATTGTTCCCACGCAGGTTGATTATTGACATTAAAAAAAATTAAGTTTTTTTGGAATATGCAAGGCGGAATAATGTAATACAAAAAAGTTACTATTCTCTCTATAAGTACTCTTATTAAGTTAGTTGTGGTAATAGTACAATATTATTAAAATATACCAGCTAGTTGGTAATAATAAAATATATTCTCATATGGATATGATACTCTACTTTTCAGTTGATCTTCAAAAATTGTTCTCATCTCAGACGTTGCTGGATGCGACTTGATTTTTGGGCCAAACCAACATGAGCTATGGAAAGCAGCAACAAATACAAGAATTGACTCTCAACGATTGCACCGACCTGACCGTGATTTCCTTCGTGAAGTATTCCTTGATAGGTATGTATATATATATAAATCTAAATATAAAAATTATGAGAAGTATGGACACAAGTATTGTCTGTTTCCGATCGAAACTCCTGGAGGAATTATATTAAATTATTATATTGAATTGTGTTTATATCATTGTATTGCAAAAGTACAAATGAATTATATGATAAATATAATTATATTAAATTAACACGATTGATAATTTTAATTCCTTATTTAATTTTATTTTCAGTTCTTAATGTCATTTTTTAAAAGTATTCGAAAGAGTTGAAAAGTTGATGCAGAATTAATTGAAAACGAATTTTTTAATAGAATACCGTGTAAAAATATACACCTAATTCTCTTTTTACGCGAATTTGTTTTCTCAAAGTATAATTTACATCTTATAATATATTTAATGACTTAAAATGTGTAAGCACGAAATAAATTAAGCGAACTCTAACAAGAATTTTTTAATATTGTTTACACCTAATTCTCTTTTTACACGAATTTTTTTTACACGAATTTTTTGGGAACGTATCTATCGTGTAAAAAGAGAATTAGGTGTATAACAAATAAATGTGTTAAAAAAAGAATTTTACTTTAAAATATTTCAAAATACAGATTTTTTTTAAGAAAATTTTTAAATCTTTGGACGGTTTAATTATCCTATTTGGGAAAATAGGATACAAATAGGTAACAAAACTACTATTATTATTATTATTATTATTGTTGTTGTTGTTATTATTATTTTAATAATCTTATCACTGCTATTGCTATTTCTGTTATTATTATATTGAGAGAATTCAAATAATAGAGAATATTTTCTTCTTTTTTTCCAAAACTACGTAAAATCTCCAAATTACCAAAGCACACCTTCCGCTTTCCTCATTTATTATTTATATATATTTATATTTACTGTATACGTTTCCCAGGAGGAACCGGAGTTTACGGGATCCTGGAATACCTCGAGAAAAAGGTGCCGATCAGATTTGAAACGCGACTGGCGGCGATCCCATTCGGCGCAATCCTGGTGGGATTCATAGGCAGCCACATCCTCACAAGCAAATGCCGGGAAACTTATTACGCTCTGCACCCTACAACCAGGAGATAGAAATAAATCCGCGAGATGCAGCATTTCGGGAGATTCGTCCCCAGGTATTACTCGGATTTCTCCCGGTGGAAAAATCATTTCTCAGAAAATTTCTCAGGGAATTTATAGAATTTCGCGATTGCCATGGAAAGTCATAAGGATCCTTAGATTTTTGTAATTGTGCCGTCCGGTGGCACTACGTTGGTGCCATGCGAAATCTATCGGGCAAGCGCCGGTGGCACCACGTTGGTGTCGTACATAAAGATTTATACCGGCGCCAAACGAAAGAATTCCGATCGGACGGCGAAGTGTTAGAAGCTTAAATTTCATTTAAGAAAAATACTGATATACAACTACAATTACATTTGCTTCTTTCTTATAATTTCAGATTTCATCATAAAAAATGAAAATGAAGATTGTATTTAATTTTAATACTCACAATGTTACATTATTCATTTCGATAATTATATTATCCGTCGATTTATATTTCATCAAAAACTCAACACATATACACTAACTGAAGAGGATCTGCAACAAAGGATCGAAACGTATAAGAAACAATAATTGAATGGGTCACCTCAAAAACGTTGTAAGGTACAAATTGCAAATTGTTCAAAATCCCCAGAAAGTGAAAAAAATAACCTGATGGTGCAATAATAATTGTTTTACAAAATTTGTACCTTACAACGTTTTTGAGGTGACCCGTTCTATTATTGCACCATCAGGTTATTTTTTCATTTTCGGGGATTTTTGAACAATTTGCAATTGGCACCTTACAACGTTTTTGAGGTGACCCATTCAATTATCAATATCGGTTGAACAACAAAACTAAGAACAATAAAGGATTAAAAATACCCAGGAAACTACAATTCATACTCCATGAGTTTATCATTTCCCCAAAAACATCTCTGATCGATTTCCATTGATTTCAGAGTTGTTCAGAAATAGTCGTTCGCAATTTTTAATAATCTTTTTCACCAGGGTGGCGACACCTCTAAGGAGAACCTTGACGAACATCGTCTCGCGCCTGAAACACGACTCGAGTTGTCCCATTAACGAGAAGGAGCTGGAGGACGAGGAGTACCAGGAGATTTCCTCGGAGTTCATCGGCACCGGAATCAAGGGTCACGGAGTTCTGGTATTGCAGCCGCACGTAAAGTGGGGGCACAACAAGAAACGCAATACGACGCCGCAGCTGCAGCTGGAGGAAGCCGTGTCCCTGATCAGGACGCTTCGCAATTGGAAGGTCGTCGAGACTATGCTGGTGCCGCTGCTCTCGTTGGAGAGAAAGGCCTTGCTGGGTTCCGGGGGTTTGGAGAACCTCCAAAGGACGGTGTGGAGCAACCCGGAAATCACCGCCGTCTTCGTCAGCACCAACGTCCTGAAACCGGTGCAGATGCAGGAGCTGAAGCAGCTGCTGGATCTGCCGATTTTCGATCGGTACTCGATCGTGATCCAGATCTTTCGCGAGCACGCCAAGACCCCGGAGGCGAAGCTCCAGGTCGCCCTGGCCGAGCTGCCCTACGTCTGGCAACAGATGAGCGAGACGAAGCACCATCGGGGCGGCATGATCAACTTCTACGAGAGCAGGAAGAAGATCCTAGAGGCTCGCGAGAACAAGCTCAAGAACGCCCTCAAGAAGTTGGAGCAGCACCGGCAGCTGATCAGGACCAAGAGGAAAACCGTCGGCATCCCGACGGTAGCCGTCGTGGGATACACCAACGCCGGGAAAACTTCTCTCATAAAGGCCCTCACCGGCAAGAAGAGCCTCCAGCCAGAGGACAAATTGTTCGCCACCCTGGACACCACAGCCCACGAGGGCTTGTTACCTTGCAGGCTGAAAGTCTTGTTCGTGGACACTATCGGATTCATCCAGGACGTGCCCGAGGCTCTGCTGCAGCCTTTCGTGGTTACTCTCAGGGATGCTCTGGGAGCTGTAAGTACACCGGCTGGAGGACACTTTGGTGCTGAAATAATAATAAATTTTGGAATAACCCGATAAATTTTTTAAAAACAATTTGTTTAGAAAATGGATGGATTTTTTTTGTAAGTCCATCAGGTTATTTTATTCATTTTCGGGGGGTTTTGAACAATTTGCAATTTGTACCTTACAACGTTTTTGAGGCGACCCATTCAATTCTTTTGAAAGAGGTTATATATCTGCGTCTAAATTTGAAACGCGAACTCTTTCTACTCGAGGGAAAAATTGCAAAACGCGAAGATTCGTTTGTATCTTCTTTAAGGGATCGAAGAATTCTTATGTCAATTTTTTGAGACTGTATTTTAGTCATCGTTGATAGAATGTTGCCAAGAAATTCCGACGAAAATTGACGAAAAGTATTAAAAGTATTAGATAACATTAAATAGTAAAAATACTAGTTGATATAAGAGCATAAAATTGTATCTTCGTGTTCCAGGACGTAATAGTTCACGTCTACGATGTCAGTCACCCGGACAAGAACGCCCAAATAGAACACGTGGAGAAAACCATTTCCGGGTTGAATATCGATAACCGGCCGGTTATTAATATCGCCAATAAATGTGATCTCGTGGAGGGAAATATTGGTATTTCTGACAGCAGTCTCGCTGTCTCGGCTGAAAAATTAATCGGTAGCGAAATTGTATTTTCAATTTCTTCCCTTGCTATAAAAAAACATTTATTAATAAGAAATACAATGATATTTCAAAATGGAATATGATAAATTCGATCTATTTCATTTCTTAGTCATTATTATTAATATTATTATTTTTGTTATTATAAAAATTAGATACTAAATAATAACATAATAATAATTTCAAATTCAGGACAACTATAAAATTCATTATTGTTATTATAATTCTAAAAAGGAACGATTGAATTGTAGTAATAATAGAAGCAGCAACAACATTAACGAACAATCAATCAACAGTAATGGTTATTATTGTTGTTGTTGTTGTTGTTGTTGTTATTATCTTGATAAATGTAACAAATTTTAATTTTAAGAAAAACCAGAAATGTTTATAAAAATCACTATTGTTGTTGTTGTTATTATTATTATTATTATTATTATTATTATTATTATTATTATTATTATTATTATTATTATCATTATTATTATTTTTATTAATTCGTGGGCTTTTTCAGGCATAGATTTGTTGAGGCAAGAACTAGAGAAAAAGTTACTGAAGGCAACGGGACGTTCCAAATTACGAGTCAGGGTGGAATCCGGTAGTTCAGCGGCTAACTGGTTGTACAAGGAAATGGCAGTGGTGGATGCCCAAGCCGATCCCAAAGATGCTCAGCATTTGCTCGTGGATGTGATAGCGACGGAGTTACAACTCATTAAGTTTAAACAATTTTTGAAGAAACACTAAATTGCAAACGACTAGTATGTTTCCTCCTTCGGTACGGTTTCCTTTTTCGCAGTGAAGTAATTACCCAATAATGGTAATTTTCGAAAATAAATGCTTCGCGCAGAGACAGACGTGTGTCGATATTTTCCTTAAGAAAAGTCATTTTCTAAATAAATTCCCCCTAGATTCTGAATGAAAGCTGAGATAATGTTTCTCAGAAATTCTTGTAGGAACTGAAAATGTTTTCAGAGATTTTCAAAGGAATTGCCAAGCTGCTAATGCGATCTATAACCTTATCAAGAACAGAAATGGTTCATTGGTATTAGATTCAAACAATAAACGAATATGTCTTTGTGTTTTGCGAAAACTGAGGTCCCCCAAGAAATAGAATATTTTTTAAATGTTTTTTCTGCAAAACTGTCTACTGAAGTATTGGTTTTTTCGAGTTTCAACAAAAAGCTGCAGAAAATCTGAATGTAAAGTTATAGATCCTGGCTGTAGAAATTCTGAAAGTTTCTGAAAATAGTAGGAGAGTTAAGATATTTTCATAGAATCTTGGAAATTATCCGAGTTTTTCAGGAAAAGTGTCAGTATATTTTTTAGTGAAATATTCAAAAAATATTGTAAGAATATATAAGACAAGTTGGAGATTTTTGGAGAAAATTATGATTAGAGAATATGTTTAGAGAAATATTGAGACTTTCAGCAAAAGATAAAAATATTCAGATATTTTCAGAAAATAGAGGTTTCTTAACTTTTTCGAAGAAATTTCGAAAAGTATTATACACTATTAAAAAAAATTCATAGGTTTTGTGAAATGTTCAGAAAAATTTCTGAAAACTTCATTCGTACTCTGAAAAACTACATTTTTTCCTGCAATGTTTATTTATGTTTTCTGTAAACGGCGAAAACTCGGAGCGGACGCATTTCCATAATTACAAATTAATTAGTACGCGTACGTACGTGACCTTTCCGTTTCTTTCACGCCACATACCCCCTTTTGCCGCAAAACAAAAACAAAAAGTAAATAAATAAGCGAAGAGGGAGCGGAAGAGATAAAGCTTGTTAACAATTGCAACGTCGTTTGATGATAACGCAGCAATGTACTTTGCATGTTGCGCCGACCGCCAAGTGACGCAAGTGAAATTTAATTATTCCGGAGTTCATACGCCAGAAACTTTCTTGTTAATTCCAGCAGCTTTAGCCGGTACTCCTCCACTCTCGCCATTAACGAAATTGTTAACTTTGCATTCAACATTTTGGGATAGTCATTATAACTATATAGTATGGTGGTAAAGTGGCAAAAGTTGAATTCAACTTGAGTCCAAAGTCGGATTCTGCAATCTCCTAAAATTCTGTATCCGTATTCGAGTTTTCCTAATACCCATACAACCAATAATAATAATAACAACAATAATAATAATAATAATAATAATAATAATAATAATAATAATCATTATTATTTTTATTATTATTATTATACTATTCTTAATAATAACAATTCATATTATTATAGTTATAAATATTATTATTATAGTTGTAATAATATTAATATTATTATCACTATTATCTATAAATAATTTATAATATATACCCTACACTTGTTTTAATAATAATAACAATAATAACAACAATAAGAATAATAATAATTATTATTATTATTACTGTTACTGAAAATATAAACAGTAACATTTTTATTATTGCTGTTACAGTAGATATTATTATTAATATTGATAAATGTAAATTCTAAAGCCATAGACTGAATATATTATAATTGCTTTAATCTAGTGATATTCCAAAGTCCAAAAAACAGTGCGCAGTGTTTTTATTTATAGTTAACTTATTATTGATAAACTACGGAAAACGGAAAGAAGGTCGGTCGTCAAATGGATATGGAGAAACCGAGAGATAATTATAAATATAGAATATTGCATTGCAACAAGTATTAGTGGATTAATGGTAAATACATGAAATGTCAATTACAATTACCGTTGTTGAAATAATACGTATTAATATAGAATACTAAATTTAAAGACAGAATTTTCAAATTTATATTAAGCATCAATTTTAATAATTTTAATCGAATCAATTCAAAAAAAGTATTAAACTATTCTTCACAAGTATGGGATAATTATATACTATATTTATATTGGCGGGAAGGATGGTACCATAGAATAAAAGAAAAAGGTTAGTAAATTGGCGCGACACCAGATGGCAAAAAGTGACAATTCCTGCAACAAGTGGAGGACATTCTGCGATCGCGGTTATAAATAAAAAGAATCTTTGTATAAAATCCCGGGAAATGTTTCTCTTTCTTTGCTCATTCCGTATCAAAAACCTTTTGAAATTTTTTCCAAAATCCATCATAAATTTGCCGAAGGTATAGCGCAAGTCTTCTAAAACTCATACCTTACGCCCGAAAAATGCAAAATCTGAATAAGTTTCCCCCTAAATTTTTAAATTTCCCGCAAAAACATCGATTCTTTTCGGTTTCCAGAAACCTTTTGCAATGCTTTCCAAGATCCATTTCAAATCTGTCCAAAGTATAGCGCGAATCTTCCAAACCTCATACCTAACGCTCGAAAATTGCAAAATCTGAATAAGTTTCTCCCCCAATTTTTAAATTTCCCTCAAAAACATGGAATCTTTTCGGTTTTCAGAAACCTTTTGCAACCCTTTCCAAAATCCATTTCAAATCTGCCCAAAGTCTAGCGCGAATCTTTCAAAACCCGTACCTTACATCCGAAAAATGCTAAATCTGGCCAAGTATTTACCGAAATTCGCAAACTTTCCTCGAAAACATTGATTTTTGCTCAAAATTTACCAACTTCCTCCAAAAAACAATCATTGTTCCCTGTTTCGAAAAACCTCTTTCGCAACTCTTCCCAATTCTGTCCCAACATTGCAATATTCGGCTACTAGAGCACTCACTCACTCGTTTATTACTCACTTACCAGCTACCAGCTTCCTCCATCATCCTTTCCGGGCGTGGGAGCTGCGGTCGCCCGCTTGGCTAGGACACGGCGTGACGCACCCGATATCCTCGGAACGCGTAGTAGAAACTGCCTCTTCGCGCCATGGACGTATAAACACGTCCTATTCGCGACTGGTATGCCTGGGAGAGACGGGAGAAAAAGAGAAAGAGTGAGAGAAGAATCCCCGAACAACTTCGGCACGACGGACAGTACCGAGGAGTAACGGGTGGGAGCCGTGCAATGCGCAGGCGCGGCAGCACGACCCGGTAGAAGCCTTCAAGCCAGTCGAGTCCCGTGAGTCCGGGCAAGCAGAGTTACTCTCGATCGGCGTGTGTGCGTTTCGCGGTATCGGTTCGCTTCGTCACCCGGACCAGCACTGATTTTACGTCACCGTAGTCGTCGTAGTCGTAGAAACGCTCTCTCTCCTCGTCCACACGCAAGAGAGAGAGAGAGGGAGAAAGAAATAGAACGAAGGATCCAATGATAAATAAATAAAAAAGAAAAGAAGAAAGAAAAGGGAGGTCGTGCTCGCCTCCTGTGCTGCACTGTGTCTGTGTCCGTGTACGTGCGCGTGTGTACGTGTGTTGGAGGAAGCGAGCTGTCACTTCGATCGCCATTTTAGCGCCGCGGCGGAGCCACGGGAAAATACCGAATTCTCGTAAGGACATTTATCGTTTCTTCGTCGTCGTCGTCATCGTCAGCATTGCCATTAACCATTACCATTGTTATTATCAAACTCGATACACTGGATATTAACCGTCGGTACAAAGGACGCCCGTGAATATAATCGTTAGTCGGCATTTTCGCTCCGTTCCCCCCTCCCTCCTCTTGTTCAGGTACGGTCTCATCCCCACCCCGAGGATCCTTGGATCGATCCCAAGGATTCACGTCCTTTGTTGTTTTTCCTTATTTTTTTTCGAGGAAATCTCCTTTTTTTTCATTTTTGGAAATCTTTACGATCGTCGTGAATTTTGATACACCTTTTAATCGTTGTTATTATTATTATTATTATTCTTCGTTTGGGAACCATGCGTTGCGGGTCCAGTCCCAGTCCCACTCGAAGTCGAAGTCGCGTGATCCGAAATTCGCAGCAACAGCCTTCGAAGGAATTCCGAGTGTGAAAGTAGTCACACGCATATATATAGATATATAGATAGGTAGATAGATTTATATGCGCTTTAGTGTGTGTGTGCCTGTCTGTTCCTGTCCTCTATGTGTGTATATGTAAACGTACACGCGGTCGCTCGGTTCCTGGAACGAGTGTAAATGGCATTCAAGTAAACAGAGGTCGCTTGTAATCGTAACCGAAAACAGAGAAAAAGGAGCAGGAAGAGAAGAAGGAGAAGAAAGAAAGAAAGAAAGAGACGGAGATAAAAAAGGAAGATAGAGATAAAGGAAAAAGAACGAAAGATAGAAGAAAAGGGAAGACTAAGACAAAGATAGGAGAGGAAATAGAAAGAGAAAGAAGAGAATTTTGGTTTCCTCCCCCCACCCACCCGATTCTTCCCCCATTCTCTGTCTTTACCAGAGAGGTTCGGTCCCAAGAAGATTGTGCGAGGAGGAGTGAGTCACATGTATACACACACACACACACACGCACGAAAGTCGGTTGATGACTGCTTACCTACCAGTCGGGAGTGAAATTAAACCGAAATTGAAATTGAAATGGCAATAGAATAGGAATTTAGTGTGTCACGTGACAAGCCAAGGAAGGGAAGTGGATGCCAATGCACGAGTGGTGCGACGGAAGGAAACAAGAGCCAGTGATACAGTTGCAAATAAGTGTGTAGGTGTTGTATCCGTGTGTTTATTTTCTTTTTCTTGTTCTCCACGGAAAACCGACAGAAAAAGTGTCGCAATAATCGGTTGTTGTTGTTGTTTCCTTCGGTTGTTTTTGAAATCGCCGGGATTGGCCATCGGTCGTTTCGCGGGATCGGTGGATGTTGCCAATCGTGTGAAAACAAGTGCGTGTGCGGGAGTTCGCGAAGTTGGGGTGCAAGTGCCGGAGCTGGAGCTGGAGGAGAAGAAGGAGGAGGAGGAGGAGGTTGTGCAGGTTCGAACACGTCTCCGAGGGGGGGTGTAGTAACGAGTGATTTCATCCGTCCCCTCTCCCGCACTACGGTTTCGTGGAAAAGGAGCGGAGAAGGAGGAGGAAGAAGAAAAAGCAAAAGAGGAGGAAGGAAAAAAAAGGGAGTTCCAGGTGGTGGATTTTGGAAGCTGGTCCACTACGCGTCCTTTGGGTGAGTTACTTTTGCCTTTTTCTTCATCCCAGATTCTGGCCATGTGGTGTTTTTACCCTAGGTTATTTTTGTATGTGTAGGTATATGTATGTGTGCATAGATGTTTCGAGTTTTTAACGGTTTTGGAGATTTTCGTGGTTTCTTCAAGTTCCCAGAAATTGTCCCGGTGAAAATTCCAATTTTTAGGAAAGTTCTTCGGAAATTCCATTTCTCTCTGTCTCAGTTGAAAATTCCATTAAATATTGCAATTTTGTGAAAATCCCAGTGGAAGGTAATTTTCTAGAATAAACAAATTGTCACGATTTTTCTAAACAAGAAGTATTTTTATGATTTTTGTCAATAAAAGTTGAAATGTTTGAAATCTTTCCCAGTAAAAATTGCAAACCTGGAAAATTTTCCTGTCAATAATTGCAATTTCTGGAATCTTTGTTCATTGTTCAAATTTGTAGAAACTATATGGGTAAAAATTTGGAATTTCGAGAAGTCTCGAGTGAAAATTCCATTTTTTTTTAAATTCCAGCAAAAATCCCAATTTAACGCAGTTTTTTGGTAATATTCCAATTTTCATAAATTTTCTGAACAAAAAATCGTATTTTCTCGATTTTTCCTAATAAAAGTTAACATTTTTGAAATTCTTCCCATCAAAAATCGCAATTCTCGAAAAATTTCCTGATTCAAAATTGCTATTTATAGAAACTTTTTAGTTTTTCAAATTTTTAGAAATTATTCTGGTAAAAATTCCAACTTTTTTGATAAATTTAGTAAAAATTCTAATTTTCTGAAAATCTGGGTAAAAATTTCCTTATAGAGCAATTTTTTGGAATATTCAATTTTTCATAAATCTTTTTAAGAAAAAATCATATTCTCCCGGTTTATCTCAATAAAAGTTAAAATTTTTTTAAATCCTTCCCAATAAAAAGTGCAATTCTCGAAAACTTTCTGGGTAAAAAAATTGCAATTTTTGGGAATCTTTCGGGTTTGTCAAATTTTTAAAAACTATCCTGGTAAAAATTTGAAATTTCGGCAAATCTCAAGTAAATATTTCGACTAAGTAAATTTACACACAAGCACTATATACACATACATACATATACACATACTAACACATTTACAGTCACTCACAGAAATATTCGGACACAATAGTAACAAATTCTATACTTTAATGGTGTTATCAGCAAGAAAACATGTAATGAGGAAGGTTACTCTAATGTTTTAGTCGATTGAAACAATTACCCGTTAGTTATGAAGCCAAAAACACCTAAAAACCTATTAAAACAGTATGACGACTTTCGATTTCTTAATTTTTGTAAGTCTGTATTATCTTTACCGAACTTTTTTGGGGGTTGTCAATTTTTTGTGATAATCCAGGCCCGTGTTAGTATTCAAAAAGCATGATCTAAATAGGTGTGCCACCCGTGAGAAATCTATAAAAGATTGTCAAACTTGTGATGATAGATATTCAACATTTCACAAAAACTCGCTTTTCTACATTGAAACTCTTTTACCGTTTGCTTTTGGAAAACAGTAAAAATTCAGTATATTCTACTCCTTGTACTCTATAAAATGTCACCAGAATGGAAGATGTGCCTATAATAGAACCAGAGTAATAAATTCTAGAAATTGAGTATCTGAAGGGAAACTGAAGAAGAAAAAAAAAACACATTTTGAACTGGCACACAAATTTATCGAAAACTGGACGAATATTTCTAGTAGAAATCGATTCTTCTACACTTACACATTATGTTGGTAAATCGTTGGTAAGTGCGTAAGTAATGTTGAAATGAGATTTCCAAGGCGACAATCATGAAAAGTCTAAACTTGAGTCTCGACAGATAATGTAAACAAACGCTATTTCTTTTCCACGGTCGTCGCGTAAACTTTGTGTATGCTTATATTAGTCTACCGTTGTACTTGGTAGAGCAAAGAGCTGCCTAAACCTTTGTACGATGTATTTCAATCAGGAATAGTAACGGATAGATTCGATTTTTTTTTTAATTTATTATAGATAACATTCCAAAGCATTTCATCGCAAACAGTAATTTTAATTTATCATTATCAACCCTTTCGCTACCGAGTGCTTGTGACAAAATGTGATCGCTGTGAACGGGAGTGCATTGCTGAGTAGTTGACACGAGTAGTACAGAACGCTACGAAGTAATTAGGAAGTCCTTCCTTGTTCTCTAAATTTGCGCCCACTTTTCTAGAGCGTATATATACGCTCTTCGTATATGAATGGTCATTCTTCGAGGGCGTATATATACGCCCGTCGGAGCGAAAGGGTTAACAGCATATAATTTATCGAAATTAACATTATATTCTTACCAAGAGTTTATCCATGAAAAATAAATTATTCAGCAAATTTCATCAGTATATATATATATTTGTTTATTTCTTCTTTTCTCACGTACCGAGCTCAAGAAATGAGTTTCCACATTTTTTTCTTATCTTTCAAAACCTACAAAATAAGATGAGACCATTTCCAAGACTGTGCCACTGATTTTTTTTCCCCCAAAAAAGTCGAGAATCAAAAGTTCCTGAGATATGCTCATATATATGTGCACTTTATGTATGTATACAACAATAGAGTAAAATAAAATTATTAACACGTTGACTGCCACGAATAATTTTCGTGACTCCCTATTCACGCCGCGTGGGTCGTAATGGTATACTCTTTTGCATTTGTCAGAACCAGCGCGGCCTGAACGGAAAGTTCAGTGTCGGTCATCGGTGACCGACATGGCAGTCAACGTGTTAAATAACATAGAAATATTCTACATAATGTACATAAATACTCGGGGTATACATATTTCTAATTATCTACATCGCGTTAAGGGTGTGTGTTCGTCGAAGTAGGCCGAAAATGCAATTTCATAACGTCCTCCGGTATTTTTGGGATGAAATCGATCCAAAGCTCACTTTCACTGCATTACAAAGGGATGCAACTTGTTGTCGACTGTTTACGGTCGAAGAAATTGTTTCGCCAGCCGTCGGATAGATTCTGTCCGTATAGAAGCTGCCTGTGTCCATATTCCGGAAAGTAACTGTTTTTTCGATCGTTTTTACATGCGTGGGGAGGATGATTTGAAATTATCCGAGGGAAAAGTCCCATGTATTTGGAGAATTTGAGATTTCGTAAATTGAAAAGTACTTCAAAAACATATGTAACATTTCAACATTTGAGAAATAATATAATCAATTGCCTTTTGAAGATATATTCAAAATTGTCCAGTTTAGATGGTTCCAAAATTCGGAATGTTTGATAATATTTTGAGAATGTGAAAGTTTGAAAAATTCGAAAATATGAGAAATATTAAAAAAAAACTCGTAATTCAACACATTCGAAAATACCAATTAGGCTTTTTACGATTTTCTAGCTAATGAAGATAAATATGTTGGCGAGTAGTTGATATATTTTTATGCTTGTCGATATAAATAAATGAAAAATTTCCGAAATTCAAAAGATCGTAAAATTTAGAAGAAAAAAAACAATTATTTAAAAATTGATCAAGAATTCCTTAACTCAAGGAAATCAAAAGACATTCTCACAGAATTTTATTAAATAATTTATTAAATAATTGAAAAATAGGGCAATTGACTATTTTATTTATGCATTACGTAGTATCAGGAGGAGAGGAATAGAAATTAGCCATATGATTTTTGAAATAAATATAATACAATGTAGGTATGTTGAGAGAGACAAAGATGGGGGTCCATAAGGCGGGATTTTGACCCCAATAATTATTAAAAATGATAATATCTTGGATTTAAATAAGAATAATCTTTTTAATAATTTCAATGTTTTGTCGGAACAGTATTAAGTCTTTTTTAAATAATTTAAGTCCCTGTTTAATGGAGCAAACCTAAGTCTTTTTATTATTTTTTAAAAAAAAATACCATTTTTGGCACATTTAGCTGTGTTTTTTAATATCAGCGCAATTACGCACAGCTTCTTTTGTTTATTTATTGTGTTGTAAAAAACATCAAAGCACATCATATAGTATATAAAAATGAAGATGTTGCAACTCTGTGCTCCCTTGGAGCCGCCTTATGGACCCTCATCCCTTGAAATATTCTGAAATTTAAAAGATTCCAAAATTTAAGGGAAAAAAATTACAATGTAAAGATTAATCAAGAATTCCTAAATTTTAACAATTACGCAAAATCCCCGAATGGAAAATTTAATAATTAATTCCAAAATGGAGAATCCGAGCGATACCAAAATTTCCAAAGAAACCAAAAACTCCAATTGAACAATTTTTCGACAATTCCTAAATTCGAAAAATCACGGAAGATCCCAAATTAAATAAATCTATTAAATAATTCCAACGTATGGAAATTTGCTATTTTATTATATCTATATATTATATAAATCAGGGGGAAGGGAGAATTGGTAAGGATTAGTTACATTATTCTCGAAATGAAGTTATTACGTTTGAACATCCTGATATAAATAATTTGAAATATTCCGAAATTCGAAAGATTCGAAAATTCAAAAGAAAGAAAAATTGCATTTTAAGAATTCATCCAGAATTGCTAAATTCCAAGAGTTACGGAAATTCCAAAATACAGAAAGTTATTAAATAATTTCTTAATATAGAAATTTGTTATATTATACAGAGGGGGAGGGGAATGGAAAACATTAGCTACTACCGCCGTCATTTGCGAAGTTTAAGATCATTAGCGTATCAGTTCTCAAGTGTTTGCATTTGTTACTCGAGTTGTTCCGTGTATGCGTGTACGTGTAGGAATAATTACGTTACACACGTTATGAGTAAATAACACTCGGGGATAAACTCGAGTCTTATTGCATCGCTCAAATGCGAGTTAGACGTATTGTTGATTTATAGCCGAAGCCTATGTATTATAAACTGCACAAGTTTCCCCCCGGATACATAAGCGAGTACGGGTACATAAAATGACGCACACGCTTTCTCGGATATCAACACACACGTATTCCCATACACACACACACGCACACACAATTATTATTATCCATTTCATATTTTTTTCTATCACGGTCTTCATTATTATTAATCGTATTATTATCACTATTGCTATCGTTATTGTTATTGTTAATGTTAGTATACAATAGAAAAGAAAATATTGATATAAGAACAAAATTATCACGGTCTGTCACAAATATATGATAGTTGTTCCATCTTCTTTTGTTATTGAAGCAATGAAAAATTCCTTAAACAAATTTGTCGAATACTTGCTATTGTATCAATTTTATTTATTTATTCCTTTTTTTAAATGGGCTAACGTAGTTGAAATTTGCAGCACTTTTTCAGTGTGTTGTTGTTGTTGTTATTATTATTATTATTATTATTATTTTGTACTGATACGTTAAAAATAATAAAATAATAAAGGTTTTGGAAAAAAAAGGATAAAAAATGGGTAATAATAATTATTATTACAACTACCAACCAAGGAAATACACACACGCATACACGCGCGCGAGCACACATACACACACGTAGGCATATGCAGGCATGTATGTATGTGCGTTAATTTCATTCATCAAAACATATGTAGCAAAAGCGACAAGGGACGTGATTTACGGTAATGTATAGCCGGTGCACATGCATGCGCTTAACGTGGGTCGGCGGTGCCGATTGTGGTTGATATTATTATTGTTATTATTCTTATTCTTATTATCGTTATATGCATTTTATTAAAAGTCTCGCGATGCGTCGTAAAGTCGAAGATTTATTCATCCTCGGTGCGTCATTCTCGGAATGGAATGGAATGGAATGGAATGGATAAGTCTCGTGTCAGCGAAGTCGACCTCTCCTCTGCGGATATAGTTTAGAAATAGAAATGTATATGTATAATCGTAATGTCACGAGTAGGTTCTGATGCTGACTGTGGGAACCGAGATCTCGGCTTGATAGTAGAAGCAGTAGTAGTAGTAGTAATAGTAGTAGTGGTGGTGGTAGTAGGTAGGATACGAAAACGAATTAAATATTTTTCTAAATTGCACAAAGAAAACAATTCCCCTTTAGATTAAGATGAATTTTTTTAAATATCCAAATATCATAACTTTCCAAATAAAAATTCGTATTTTAATACTTTTTTTCAATAGCAATTATAATTTTGGAAATTGTTCTCAGTAAAAATTGTAATTTTAGAGGATTTTTCGGATTTCCTTAAATTTTCACAAACTACCACCGTAAAATTTCCAATTTTTGAAAATTCCCAGTAAAACTTTCAATTTAATGGAATTTTCTCGAATATTTAAGTTTTCAGAAACTTTCCAAATAAATTATTTAAATATCAAAGATTTTTCTCGATAATAATTAAAGATTTTGAAACTCGTCCCAGGAAACTTTGCAATTTTCGAAAACCCAGTACAAAATACAATTTCATAAAAATTCCTCAACAAAAAAATTCGTAGGATTCCAAAATTAAAAAACAATTCCAGTTTGGAAATATGTCAATAATTCCTAAACTTGAAAGGTCACAGATAATACCGAAATAGAGAAATATTTTAAATAATTAAATTAAACCAAATTATTAAATTACGTATTAAAATATTTTAAATATAGAAATTTGTAATTTTATTTTTATTATAAATATTAGGTATATCAGAGGGGAAGAAATGGTAAAAGATTATTTACATTATTCTTGAAATTAAGGTACATTTTCTCGTTTGTTATAATTTTTTGAAAATCCCTCGAAAAATTCCAATTTTGCAGTAAAACTTTGAGTTTGATGGATTCCTTTTCAGTAAAACTCAAAACTTTTGAGTCTCTTCCTAGCAAAAATTCCAAATAACGTTATTTTATTTTATACAAAATCATCTATTGTTTTATTACTATACATTTTGTCTATCAACAAATACATTATATGATATTTTTTTGTGTATCATTTTTTTACCGGCACTGGAGTTTAATCACGATAGTGATGACGTTATTTTTCGTGTGGGAAAACCGTAAATAAGTATGAAAATATTTAATTCGTAGATATGTATAATGATTCCTGCCGAAAGTTATTATCTGCTGGCATCTGCGACGTGCATACACACGTATGATAAAAAAGAGGAGAGAAAAGGTGAAAAAGATGGTAAATGTGAAATATGGCTTCGATGAATGGGAAAATGCATCATTCTAAAAAGACTGGAATTGAAACGAATGCTTTGAAAGGAAAGGAAAGGAAAGGAAAGGAAAGGAACGACGAAAAGTTAAGGGAAGGGAAGGGAAGCGAAGCGATGCATCATAATATCGCCGCGACACAGCTATTTTCAACTTATCGCGGCCCTTATCACTTCTCGAAAGCGAGATTAGATTACCCGAGCTTCTTTCTCCCTTATCTAGTTCCCTGTGTGTTCCGCTCGCAGAGTGATAATAATAATAATAATAACAATCATTATAATTACGATAATGACAGAGTCTACAATAGTGACTATCAGTGCTCACGATAGGCAACAATAATTTCATTGTGTTTGATTTAATTAACAATTTCGCATTCCCCGAAAGAAAAAATAATAATAATAATTGTTGTTATCGTTGTTTATCGTACCGTTACTCAACTGGTTATTTATTATCAATCAGGTACTAATTAATGATCATTTCATCGACTTTTCCCTTTTTATTAATAACAAACTTGATTTTAATGAAAAAATTAAGTATTTCAAAAATAGTTAAAATTCAATCGTTTAACCTTTTAATAATTAATTTAAACATTTTTTTATAATGAGAATTTTCGATTGTTAAAAAACATTGTTAAGGAAAATTGCAATTAGGGTTTTAAAAGAATCCCGATTTATGCCATTTTCGTATGATTGATGTAAAGAGTCGTGCACATCAACCCATTCGAGACGGCGATTTTTTTTCGAACACGGTTCCCAAGAGAGAAATTTTTTTTCTTGGCGAGACTTTTTTTTCGTGGCTTCAAGTTTAGGAATTATTGAGAAATTTTTAAACTGGATTTTTTTTTGTAATTCTGGAATCTTATGAATTTTTTTGTTGAGGAATTTTGATGAAATTGCTATTTATACTGGGAAGGTTTTCGAAAATTGCAGTTTCCTGGGACGAATTTCAAAAACTAATTATTATCAAGAGAAATCTTTGATATTCGAAAAATTTATTTGGCAAGTTTCTGAAAACTTAAATATTCGAGAAAATTCCATTAAATCGAAAGTTTTACTGGGAATTCTCAAAAATTGAAATTTTTACTGAGCTAGTTTGTGAAAATTTAAACAAATCCGAAAAATTCTCTAAAATTACAATTTTTACTGAGAACAATTTCCAAAATTTTAATTGCTATGGAAAAAAAGTATTAAAATACATATTTTTATTTGGAAAGTTATGATATTTGGATATTCAAAAAATAAAAATCGAGTCAATCTAGAAGGAATTGTTTTCTTTGTGCAATTTAGAAAAATATTTAATTCGTTTTTGTATTCTACCTACCACCACTATTTATAGCCTCGGAAATCAATTGTACACACGGTGTGCAATCGGTCTCGAATGGGTTGAAAGTTGAATTTCCATCGCTCTCATCAGTATTTTCAAAATCATTTCAAATTATTTTGTTAAGTGAAAGAACGATTAGTTACTAGTTTATTAAGTGTTAGTTAGTATAATTTACTGTGTTTTAGTATAATTATTATTAGTTATTTTAGTATTAGTAATTAATTATTAGAAAAAAAAGTTAATAATTATCAATAATTAGTTAAACCGATCAATAATTAGTTCTCTGCTATTTTTTTTCTGAATTCGTTAAAAATAATGTTAGAACACATGTTTTAATAATTTTGATTATTTGACATGAGAAATGAATCATTTACTTACACAATAAATGAAAAAAAGATACAGGTGTTGAAAATTACATTTGTATGTAGCAAATAATGAAGGCGGAGATCTTAAGTGATCAATAACTAAATCCGTGACGGTATTATAATTTTAATTATCGGTGATGAATTATAACAATTTCGTTTGATCGATTTGAAAATTGATTAACGTTGTAATAAAAATTGTTTATTGCTAGAAATATTTAATAACGATATAGTAAATATTGCCATTCATAAAAAAAGAGCAACCGTTCGGAAATGGTCCAAAGCAATAATTTTTGTGACTTTTTGTTTATAACTTTATGATAACAATTATTATTCACGACAGAGTGAGAGGGAAATCGTTTTATTTTATTTAGCGACCAATTTAATATACCCCCAAACAATAATTATAATTATCGTTATTGCGATATAGATAATTGTTATTATTGTCGTTTAGTACATTATTATATTATGAATAATTTATTTGTGGTGATTAAGAGCATTGATTCAACTCAGTTTAACTAACAATTTCATTTTCGCTAAACAATAACTATAGTTATTGTTGTCACGATGCCTATAACAATAATTCTTATCATTCTTGGTATAATTATTAATCCTAATGATAATGACAACGGAAACGATAACAATATTACAATAGTCCCAGTAAAAATTGAAATTTTTTCGACATCTTTTTTTTTCAAAACTTCCAGAAAAAAAAGTTCGTATTCTGAAAATACCTTAAATTTTGCTGACATTCTTCCCGGTAAAAATTTCAATTTTTGAAATTCTTTCTGGTAATAATTGCGATTTTGGGGAATTGTCCTCGTTTTTTTAAATTTTCAGGAACTATCTTGGCAAAAAAAATTCCATTTTTCGGGAAATCCAGTAAAAGTTCCAATTTCTTAATAATCCCAGTAAAAATTTCAATTTAACGGATTTTCTCGAAATACACAATTTTTCAAAAACATTAAAAATACAAATTGGTATTTTAGCGATTTTTCTCGCAATAAAAGTTGAAATTTTTGAAATTCTAACATCAACCATCTTATAATACGGAGGCTGGATGGAATTCTAAACATTCCACGACTCTCCCCATATTTCAGCTTACATCTGCCGTCCTTTTCTCTCTCATTTCTTTCATATTCAAATTAACTCCAGGAATTTTTCATGAATACCTAAATTTCGAATTTCTCAACTTCCAGCTTTAGAGACTCAAATTCTATACAAAGTGAAAGAGTAGAGAGGAGGAATCGTCATCCTGACAGTGACACGATCCGTGGGGTTGTGTCGCAATTTGGAAGGGATGGTGAAGACAAAAAAATGTCAGATAATTTTTCTTCTTGTGAGGGAACGTTGAATTTCCATTATTCTGGAATTTCCTAGTTATAATTAGTTTCGCACGGTTCTAGACGTTTTTGTTTCTCACCGGAAATGGCAAAATTTCTGTTATTCAATTATCAACCCCTTGGCGTACAATGACCAGTTGGGGTTATCATTCATTTCACGTGCTTTCCGTTTTATTTGTAGGTCAAGGGGTCAACATTGGAATTTTGAACTAGGATTTTTCGAAATTTGGAATTTTTTCCAAAGAATTTTCACAAATAAACTAGACAAATTCCCTGAAATCCCAATTTTTACGGGGAAGAATTGCAAAAAATGAATTAATAGAAAAAGTTCGTACACTGAAAAAAAAAATGCTCTAGATTTCAACTACATTAGCGCAATTGGAAAAAGTAAAATTCATTCAACAATGCGTCAATTATTCGATTGATTTGTTCAAGAAATTTTGTCGTTGGCTCGGTGACAAAATTAGATGGAACAACCGTCATACGTTTGTGGCAGCCCGTGACAATTTTGTTCTTGAACCAATAACATCTTTTTTCTATGTAAATGACAATGTCGATAAAAAGAAATAGTAAACAAAAGGAGGGTAATAAATAAATAAACAAATTAATTAACCAACCCTTTGCACTCGGAGAATTGTATTTTACGTTGAAAATGTCCCCCGAGAAGGGATAGCCGAGTTTAAAGTGTTAATTATTCATTTTTAACATTATTTCTACCAAAGGCGTCAAGAGACACCTTTTAGGATTTTCAATTAAAATTATTTTCGAGGTTTAATATCATCTTTTTTTGAAATCCACAAACGGGAAGTAATTAATAGAGCGATTATACATATCTAAAAAATTTGGTATTTAATGAAGAAAATCTATTTTAATTTTAACACTATATTTTTGCTTTTGGATTATTGAATACGTACAAGTAGCGCAGTAGAAATAGTGTTAAAAATTGAAAATTACAAATCTCGTGAAATTTAGAATCGACGAGAGACGCCCGTTGTTTCCTTTTCTCCGCGATAGTGGAATTACTAGCTGCCATTAATTACAGTGTCTCGTCATCGTATCCCATTATCGGACCCATGAATCATTGGACAGACAAAGAGCATTCGTATGTGTGTCTTTATTATACGCAATTAATGAGTAGCACATATATGTGTAAAAATTGCTATTGGTAAGAAAATAGGAAATTTCTGCTGCCTTTTTGCTGGAATTGGAATTTTTCCATTTAGAAATAAAAAAATCTTCGAATGAAAAATCGAACTGTATATTGAAAAAAATAAAAATACTCATTATTTAATTTCCAGTTTTTTAATTTCCACGAAAACAAATAAATTTTCAAATCTTTCGAAGTTCGGAATATTTCAAATTATTTATATTAGGATGTTAAAAGATAATGACTTCATTTCAAAAATAATATAGCTAATCTTTGCCATTTCTCCCTTCCCCCTGATTTATATAATATATAGATATAATAAAATAGCCAATTTCTATACGTTGGAATTATTTAATAGATTTCTCTAATTTGGGATCTTCCGTGATTTTTCGAATTTAGGAATTGTCGAAAAATTCTTCAATTGGAGTTTTTGTTGTTTTGAAAATTTTGGGACCGCTCGGTTTCTCCATTTTGGAATTAATTATTAAATTTTCCATTCGGGGATTTTGCGTAATTGTTTAAATCTAGGAATTCTTGATTAATCTTTATATTGTAATTTTTTTCCCTTAAATTTTGGAATCTTTCAAATTTCAGAATATTTCAAAAAGATGAGGGTCCATAAGGCGGGTTTTTGGCCCCAAGGGAGCACAGAGTCGCAACATCTTCATTTTTATACATGTGCCCGTAATTATGAAAGTGGTTCAAGTCATATTTTTTTGTGTTGATAAATTTCAAGGATTTGTTTTAAATAAAATAAAAGATGTTTTTACATTCTGCAACATTGAAAGTTGGAGTTTTATTGGTCTCGATTAATTAAGAAAAAAAGATGTATCGCGAGATAAAATGATGCGAGATAACTGAAAATCTCATCTTTTTCAAATCTTGACTTGGACCACTTTCATAATTATGGGCACACATGGTTGATGCCCTATTCAACTACAGCGATAGTCAGAATTACCTATTATACATTTTTTTCAGTGTAATTTATGAATATTATTCATTTCGTGACATAATACCTAGATTTGAAATAAAAGATAAATATGAAATGTATCTAACAATGAGTAAGTGCAATCGACATTATTATTATTATTATTATTCTTGTTGTTCTTATTTTTATTGCTGCGTCGGTATGCGCAAGTTGTTTCGACTCAACAACCACTTGTGCGACGAATATCTTGACGGTTGCGTGTAACGAGCGATGATGATAATAATAATAACAACAACAATAACAATTATAATAACAAAGAGACATCAAAGAAAGGAGGAAATATATGAAAACGCGAAATGATATGGAGGCTTTCCAATTTTCATAAATTTCCTATTTTATTTATTCCAGCTCTGAGACGATGCTATGGTATGTTGTTATATTTGTAATATGGGACGGAACTAAGTGTTTGCTTTCACCATATTACGACCATACACATGTATCCAAATAAATATATATTTATATTTTTATATGCATATGCACACACATACACACGTGAACGTGAACGTGAACATGCTCCTTGTTTATAGTATAAGGTTGGATGTTTCCATAGGCAGAGGCTCGGGTAACGGTGAATAAATAAATAAATAAGTAAATAAATAAACAAACAAGCAAACATACACAACAAACGTATATACGTATGTGTGTGTACATATATAATATACATAAATAATAATATATAATTAATATATGTTACTAACATAAAATTAATATTTTGATACGTGATAATACATTATGTATTATTAATATACAATAATATATAATTAATGTGTATATAAATCATGGAGAAGAAGGATTGCAACAAAATAGGAACAAAATTTTGTTTAATTTTTAATTGAATTTAAAAAAAATGTAATGTAACGAAATAAATTGGACATAATAAACATATTTCTATAAAACACTTAATTAGACACATTCATTCGACGTTTCCTCTTTCTTTTTTGAACACATTAATTAAATATAATTCGATAAATCATAGATATTTATAAATATGGGGGGGGGGATTCTGATAAGAGAGAACGTAAATTTTCTTTTTTAAATATCTTTAAAAATCATGATCAAATTCGTCCCAATTAAAATCGTTCCCTCTTTCCCTCCATTTTTCAATCTCATCGGGTCGTTGGTAAAAGGGAAGAGGAATGCGAGAAAAGGCAGCGAGTGTCTGGAGGATGAGAGGTTAGACATAAGCATTATCTTCGACCATGGGGTGGTTACGTTACGTTACTTTACTTAACTTTACTTTACTTTACTTTACTTTACTTACTTTTGTTGCTCACATGCGTAAACGGCGAAATATATGTACCTGAAATAACAGACAGCGGGACTCGGGGGATTACAAAACGTGTATTTGTTCAGAGGGTCGAGCGGCCAAGCTGCGCTGATGTGGTGTAGCTTTACTCTACTCTCCTCTCATCTCATCTTCTCCGCTTCGCTCCGCTCTCCTCTCCTCTCTTCTCATTTTAGCGTATAAAGCGTATAGAGCGTAAGGTCTGTGCGAAATATTTCATTTCTCACATCTCTCACTCGCAGAGACGGCACGCCGTGCCTTGGAGTGAAATCCTATAATCCTGGACTACATGCTTGTATTCAATTTGCAAACTAACTGTATACATCTTCTCTCTGTCTCTCTTTCTCTCTCCCTCGCTCTTGCTCTCTCTCTCTCTCTCTCTTCCCCTCCCTCTTTTGTGTTTCGAAATTCGAGATGAATTTGTTTTTTTTTTTAAATTTCAAATCACATTAATATTTTTTTTCATTTATATTCATTATTTTCAGTTTCGAAATCAAATTCTAATTAAATTAATGTCTAATTTTAAAATAGTCAAGTTAATCTTATTATTATTATTATTATTATTATTATTATTATTATTATTATCATCATCACTACTACTACTACTACTGCTATTATTGTTATTACTATTACTATTATTATTATTATTATTATTATTATTATTATTATTATTATTATTGTAATAGTAGTAGTAGTAGTAGTAGTAGTTGTTGTTGTTGTTGTTGTTGTTGTTGTTGTTGTTGTTGTTTTTATTATTATCATAATTAGATCATTAAAATTCTGGAGTTTTTATGCCCCGATATCTTGAAATCTTTTGTTACTACAATTGAAATTTTATAAATTTTGAATTTCCAAAATTTTTTTTTATTTGTAGTAGCAATTGTTATTGTATAAAATATATTTCTTTACAAAACCTACATTAAAAATAATGAATAAAAAAATTTGAGTTAATCTAATACATTTAATTTCACGAGCGCGTGTTTATTACTTTTCTCTCAACTTTCATCAACTATATGAAAAATTTAAATATATGTAATAAATATTTCCCGAAATAAAGTGTATTATACAGGGTGAGTCACCACATTTTGCCATTTTTCCATTACTCATAGCACAATAATCGCAATATGTGGTGACCCACCCTCTATTATTATTTAATCCTCTACAAAATCCATACATAAAATAATGCATACAAAAATTTACGTTAACCGTCCATTCTTTATAGATAACCGTTATTCTTCCTTTTTTTGTTGCTAAATTTCATTATTTCGTGTCACGAACTCGTGTTTTTTATTACTTTGTACTTTTGCATTTTACTTGTCACCAGTTTTCATTTTTCCGACGATTCTCTTTTATCAGTGCACGGTAGGGTAGGATGGGACAGGATCGACTGTACCAAACTCTAATGCTGTTGCCGTTCTATGCCATTCCATGCCATTGCCTCTTGCCTCTTGCTTTCTTGGGTCTGTAGGTAGAAGAAATGTCGGCTAAGCGAGAGTATACGTGTATCTCTATATCTGTATATACTTAAAACATAGCATAGACATAGACATAGGCACCGGAGTCCTAGATTCTTCCTCTCGCATCCGTGAGAGAGAGGAGGACCTCGAAGGCTCCAAGCTGACTTTGCCTTATACTTACATGGATGCGATGGAGCAAAAGCTAGTTGGAGTCACTCAGTCCCACGGAGGCAGGCTGGATTCTCGATTCTCTTCTCCGCTATCGTCCTCAACTTACTGCGGGGGCCTTATAGAGCTACTCCTCCTCGTCCTTCCCCCTCCTCCTCCTCCTCTTCTTCTTTCTTTACATACCGATCTTCGTTTCTCTCTCTCTCTTTCTCTCACGAGTTTTCTCCCTTTCTCTTAAACTTCGAGTCCTCTGGGCTCATCCGTGTGTTTTCTGTGTTTGAGCTCGAGTGTGTTGGTGTCCCTCCCGCAGTTGTTTCGATCCTTCTTTTATCCATCTACCGTATCTATACACTCACTCGGAGCGAAGCTTTGCGACAGTTAACGTCGTTTCGTAATGTCACTCCCGTCTCATTGCTTTTAATTTACAGTTTGTCTTCGACATTACAGAAGAACGATTTCACAATTTTCTATCCCTTTCCCGCTGCCTTTTCTTTCGCTTTCGCTCTTCCCTTTTTTTCCTCTTCTTCTTCAAACGAGTGTTTCCTCGTTACACGATAATCCAAAGGTTCGATTTCGCCTTCTTTTTATTTGTTTCTTATCGCTTGAGATTTTGCCATTGCGATATAAGTAAACGGTTGCATATTTATTTGAATATCGATATATTAGCGATTTCTTTATTTATGTTTCCTTTTTTTTTGTCATGCTGAAGTAATAGTTTAGATCGATCCTGTTGATGTTGATGCATTATTTACTTAAATCTCAATAAAATATGACATTTCTAAAATTGAACATTACAATACTTGTAATTTTTTTTAAACAAATGAATTTCCCCGAGTTTCAAAATATTCGGGAAAATGTGAAAAAGCTTCATTGAAAATTCCATTGCAATCTTTCTTGAGATTTTTGGGAGAAATTCGACTTTTGGGACAAATGCGGTTTTTGGGGAGAATCCGACTTTTGGGGCAAATTCAACTTTTGTGGCAAATCTGACTTTTGGGACAATTTGAATTTTATGGCGAATTGGACTTTAGTGGCAAAGTCGGCTTTTGGGGCAAATCCGACTTTTGGGACAAATTTAAATTTTTTGGCGAATTTGACTTTAGTGGCAAAATCGAATTTAGTGGCAAAATCGACTATTGTGGCAAATTCGACTTTTGGGAAATTTCGATCAGATATTGGAAATTAAAATTCCCAATATCCGATCCGAAATGTGACTTTTCTGCAAAAAACTTATTTTCCACCAATTTGGATTTCGTTAGAACAAATTCTAGGTTTCTACGGGTCAAATTTTTGGAGAAAGTCGAGATTTTTTTCCCAAAAATCGATTTTTACTAAAAATAATTTTTTGCAGTTTTTTTTACATATTTAATATTCCGAAGAAACTTCGATATTTTATACAGTATCCTGAACAATATTAGAGACTGTTAGGTTTTCTTTGTAAAAACCAAATACAAAAATTAATCTAAGCTTTATTAGTTTCTTATTCTGCTGTATTTATCCATTTATATGTTCCCTCGAATTCGGCTGTTTGTTTATACAAAGAAGCGATAAGGCCTCGGATATTTAGAAAATAGTTATTAGTCATCTATACTCAGATCACAACCACCGAGTACCTTTTTGGCCTCTGCATTAGTTCAGTTCTTTAGAAAAGGTCACACCGAAAGGGTCTCTCTTCTGCTGCGTATTATAATAAAGAATAATTATATTAAAAGTATAAGCTTGAGTATTTCATTTGAATAACCCCATTTCCAATAGAGACCACCCTAATAATTTTAATTTAAAAAATCCTTGACTCTTCGATACTCGAGAGTCATTAGGGCGATCCGTTACTTTTTGGACACCCTGTATAATAAAAAACTGCTACAAAAAAATGATAAAAATGCGCTCGTGACGTAAAATACGGAAATTTATCCATTAAAAAATAACAGATATTTATAAAGAGCTCACGATCAATCCCAAATTTTGTATCAATTAGTTTACATGTTATTTTCGAAAGGAAACTTATATATTATATATTGTTAATTTTGTAATCACGATTTTGATTATTTTTCTTCTTCAGCGCCTTCTTTATTATTCTTCTCTTAACGAATTTTCTACGAACCGTTTTTCTTCGGTTAGAGTAGAGTAGAGTCGGTAAGAGGTTGGTTGGTAGGTAGGTAGGATCATTATTATGACACCTCTCATGACAGACGAAACGTAACTTGATAGAAAATCGCTTAAGGCACCTACCTACCTCTACCTACCGAGCCATTATAACGCGAGTTGGTACTGTAAGTGGCTGCATGACTAGCCTTCGTCGGTACCTACCTACCAGGTACCTAGTAGGTAGGTAGTGGTGCTTTGTCTTAATCGTACTTGGGTGTCTCGTGGAAAATTAAGGGGGAAGACTGTGACATAGAGCGATGGCAAGAAGAATTCCGTAGAAATGGATGGAATAGCGACAAGAGGGAAAGAGAAAGAGAGAATTAGTTTGCAAGCCAAGAAGGACCATGGCATCGCGTCGCCTTCTTTGTCTTGGGAAGGAAAGAACATATATCTCGCCTTCCTTTACTTTCCTCCCTCTCTTCCTTTCCCTTCCCCTCCCCTCCCTTCCCTTCCCTTTCCTTTCCTTCCTTGCCTTGCCTTCCATTCCTTCGCTCGCTCGCTTGCTTGACTGACTGCGAAGTTCGGAAAGCCTCGGGCAAGCCTGGAAAGAGATGAGAATTTTCGAAGGGAGGCAGGCGAGCAGTCTCGAGAAGTTTCGTAACGTAACGTAAGGGATACCCCGGGACGACGCTTGTAAAGGCATCCTGGGATAGGGTGACATGGGATGGGATGGGATGGGACGGGACGGGACGAAACGGGACGGGAGGGAAAGGGACGGGACGGGATGGGACGGAATGGAATGGAATGGGATGGTGGTAGGTATAGGGAAGAAACTAACAACAAGAAAACGAGTAAGCCCCTGCCAAGAGTGCGCATATACATGCGCATTCTTTGCACATAGTCGCGTACGAAGGAGGAAGCAAACGACGAAGAACCTGTACCGTCAAGTTGGCGCACTGGGTCATTGCTGACCCCATGCGCTTTTTGTTTAAATTGCTGGAAAATGAAATGTTTTGGAAAATTTGGTGATTTTACTGTTGCAAGAAATAAAAGGGAATGAATTTCATGATTTAGTCTTGCGGAGATTATCTCGGATAGATATAC